>CM053588.1:56388886-56410949 GCA_028646515.1 Pseudochirops corinnae | reverse complement strand
ACAGACACATCGTATGTGTGATGACCAACTTTGATAAACTGGACTCTTCTCAGCAACGCACAGGTATAAGACAACTCTACAAGTCTCAGATACCTACATTCAGAGAAAGATCTAGAAAGACCAGAGTTTAAATGGAGACTGAAGCAATCTACATGCTATCATTCTTTTTCATGTTTGGTTTTCTTTCTTTTTTCCCCAGTGTTCACTCCATTGGTTACAACCCTTCTATACAACCAGACTAATGTCCAGTGTGAAAGTATTTGCAGATCCTGTACTTGATTGCATGCTGCCATGGCGGGGGAGGGGGCAGAGAGAGGGGAGAAAATTTGAAACTCAAGGGATTGTGGAACTGAATCTTGTAAACTAAAACTAAATAAACAAATCAATTAAAATAAAAAAAAGTAGTTATATATGATAAAGGCAAGGCTATAGGCCAGAGACAGCTTGCTAAGGCTTGCCTTAGCCCTAGGTCATTTGCATACCAGCAGGAGAGCATTATGAAAGCAGGGCAGAGGCTTTCGCTGGTGGCATCCCTAATGTAGAGTTTGGGGATGCAGACTGACAATTAAGAGTTTAATAGGAGTTAAAAAAGAGGAATTTTCTAATCCCAGGTCAGATAATGGCTTGGAGCCAAAGATCTTTAATTTATACTAGGAGAAAAGTGGTTAAAAAAAATATCTATCGTTCCATCTATCTATCGATCTATCTATCTATCTATCTCTATTGGCTCTTATTGACTCCTTTGGGGATTTTCTTGGCAAAAATACTGAGGTGGTTTGCCATTTCCTTTTCCATCTCACTTTACAGATGAGGAAACTGAGGCAAACTGGGTTATAACGTGACTTGCCCGGAGTCACACAGCCAGTAAGCGTCTGAGGTCAAATTTGAACTCGCATCTTTCCTGACTCCAGGCTTGGCATTCTATCCACTGCACCCCCCAGCTGCTTTAGCTATGTACTAAAAAAAGAACTTTAGGGGAGGCAAGGTGGCGCAGTGAATAGAGCACTGGCTCTGGAGTCAGGAGGACCTGAGTTCAAATCCAGCCTCAGACACCTAACACTTACTAGCCACGTGACCTTGGACAAGTCACTTAACCCCAATTGCCCTACCCTGCCCCCTCCAAAAAACAAAACAAAACAAAAACAAAAACAAAAACAAAAACTTTAGCGCTCTCTTAACCAGGGAGAGACTTACTAGCCACTAGACAACAGCATATAGTAACCAAGGGATACAGGTGATTCTGGAGACCCAAAGATCTTAATGGAGAACAGGTCAGCTACATAAGCCCAGGGGAGGGTGTAGATGGCCAATAGAGACAAAGTGATGCTGCCCAGAGGAGAGCTGGAAGGTTACACTGGCAGAGGGCATCAGCCACTCTGCTGTCACAAGGGAGTTGTCCTGGCCATCCATGAGCCCTAGTCACACACAATCTTTTGGGTGGTTGCCCTCCCGGTGTTCACCCTGGCTACAGGTATACATGCATGTATTCTCCTTTACAAATGTTCCTGTCTATAATCAGTCCCATTGGTGTGCCCTCTTGTGGTCTAGAGGCAAATAGGTGGTACAGTGCATAGAGTGCCAAGCATAGTAGTCAGGAAGACCTGAGTTCAAATCCAGCCTTAGACATGTACTAGCTGTGTGACCTTGGGTAAGTCACTAAACCTCTGCTGGCCTCAGTTTCCTGTATGTAAAAAGGGAATAATAGCCCCTGGCTTTGCAGCATTGTTTTAAGGATCAGATGAGGTATTTGTAAAGAGCTTGGCACAGTGCCTTGCATATAGTAGGTGCTGTACCAATATTAGCAATGATGAAAATGACTATCAGCTTGTGTATGCTCTCTGTGTGTGCCCTTCCCAAAGGGAGGTGTGGTCTCCTGTGGGAAAGTGTGCCGATGTGTTCATGGGTGGGGTGGGGGGGCCGGAGGGGAGGAATGATCTTTCCAAGTCCCAATTTTTAAAAAAAATTTTCATTAAATGTCTTTTGCTTTGAACTAATATGTTTTCTGGTTGGTTGGTTTCAGAAAGTGCTGTATCGGTGGGGGCTTGAGCTTGAATCAATCCTGATCTGCTCTTCACCTTAATCCTGAGTTAATGGTCAGGGGGTAACATATATGTGTGTGGAGGGGGGTTTCAGGTGCTTTAAAAGCCCCTTGTGAGGGGGACCCTAAGCAGAAAACAAAAAATTAAGCTCTTTTGATTTTTACCTGGAGAGTGGTTTGTTAGAATCTCAGAAGGTTAACACAGATAGGCCCTGAAATAGAAGACTATATGAGAGGAAGATGAAGGCTTGATCTTGTGGGGAACAATCAAGTGACCTAGCATTCACCTGGAAGAGGGAGGGACTGAAAAGGTGAAGGATTTGGGGTGCCCAACACTTTGGTGTGAGTCCTAGTTTTTCCACAATGTGACCTTGGCTAAGTCACTTTCCTCTTTTGGGCCTTTGTTCCTCCCTTTAAAAGATGAAAATGTTAGAGTATCACCAGTTCCCCAGGGGGATCCTTGAGGTGAAAACTATTTTCATGATAATATTGAATTGTAATTTTTAATAGAGTAAATCTCAAATAAACCACGTAAAAGTTCTTTGGGGGAAAGGTCCTCAATAATTTTAAATGAAATTAAAATAAAATAAAATTAAATTAAATAAAAAATAAAGGGATTCTGAGATCAAGAAGTTTGAGTAACATTGTTCTAGATGGTCTCCAAGGTTACTCCCAGCTCTGACATCCTGAATTCTAAGGTCCCTCCCAGCTCTGATATCCTGTGTTCTAAGGGCCCTCCCAGTTTTGACATCCTGTGTTCTAAGGGCCCTCCCAGCTCTGATATCCTGTGTTCTAAGGGCCCTCCCAGCTCTGACATCCTGTGTTCTAAGGGCCTTCCCGGCTCTGACATCCTGGGTTCTAAGGGCCCTTCCAGCTTTGACATTTTGTTACTCTTGAGTAAGTAAATCCAGCCAGAGTGGGGCTAAGGGAAGCTGCAGAGACATTTTGGCAGGTGAGATGTAAAAAGATTAAGAGGATTATGCAAGTGTTTAAAGAGCAAATAGAATAAGATTTCAAATCCAATATGAAGTGATTCCCTTAGCCCTCCAGGTACCAGAAATGGGGAAGGCGGTCTCTGTCTTGGGGAATCCTGGTGCTCTTACAATGGCAAAATCTTCAGGTCGAGCCCCAGACCTAGTTAGAGGTGAGTATAACCAGGGGAGTCCTCTAATTATTTAATCGTTCTGGGCTTTAGTTACCTTACTGTGAAATGGGACTCATGATACCTGACCTGTGTGAAGACAGAAACTTCGGTGCTGGCTGCAGAAAGGGTATTTCTCCATTCAGGAGACCTCACCCAAACCACTGCTCCCCATAACATATCCATGCACCTCGCTGTCACAGCCTTGTGCTAAGGCTGGGAACTTCATGTTCCTCATCCTGGTCATGACTCCACAATCTGCCAAATTTTCAGCTACAGTTCAAAATGCCATGATTGACTCAACATGTGACCTTAGATAAGTCATTTTACTTTTGGGGTCTAAATTAATTTAATTTAATTTTTTTTTGCTTTTTGTAGCATTGAAGGGCAGAGAAATTGGGGTTAAGTGATTTGCCCAAGGTCACATGGCTAATAAGTATTAAGTGTCTGAGGCGGGATTTGGACTCAGGTCCTCCTGACTCCAGAGTCAATGATCTATTCACTGGGCCACCTTGCCACCCCCTTAATTTCATGTTTTAATTAAGAAAAATCTATTTTTCCCTCATACTCCTACCCCATTGGGAAAAAAAGAAAATCAAATTCCTTGAGGCAAATATTCATAATCAAATAAAATTGGCTGTCTTTGAAAAACACAAGTCTCCTTATACCCCCTGGGTCCATCATCTCTCTGCCAGAAGGTGGGGAACATACTTCATCGCTGGTTCCCTGGAATCATGAATGGTCATTGTGCTGATCACAGTTATGACAGTTTTCAAATTACTGGCCTTAAGATGTTGTTATTGCATGACTCATGTGAATACATGTTTAATAGGAGAATGCATATGTACAGCCTATATCAGACTTTGTGCCATTTTGGGGAAGGAGGGGCAAGGCAGGTGGAGAAAATTTAAAACTTATGGAAGTGAATGCTGAAAACTAAAAATAAATAAATTAACTAATAAAAAAAGATGTTATTGTATATATCGTCATTCTGGTGCTGCTCACTTCACTCTGTATCCGCTCATACAAGTCTTCCCAGGTGTCTCTAAATCCATCCTTTCCATCATTTCATACAGTGCGGTGGTATCCAGTCGTACTTATATACCAGAACTTGTCCAGTTATTCCTCAATTAATGGGCACCCTTTTAGTTTCCAGGGTTTTTGGCCCACCATGAAAAGAGCTGTTCCAGATATATTTTGTACATAAAAACTTTTCCCTATATCTTTGATCTCTTTGGAGTTAGTGGCCTGTGGTCAGCTGCCCTGTTTAATCACTTTTTGTGTGTAAATCCAAATTGATATCCAGAATGATTGTGACTACCAGTCACTTTTGTATAATTATAAAACCTCCAATTTCTATAGCTCATGAAAGGGCGTTAGTCACAAAAACTCTGTAAAGTAGTGAAAAAAAATGTCCATTTTACAGATGAGAGACTAAATTCAGGGATCTCCTGACTCCAAGACTAGTGCTCTTTCCTCTATGATAATAAGAACATTTGGCATTTCTATGTTACTTTAACATTTACAGAACATCAGCCAGACATTCTGTCATTTAAGACAGCAACACTGTGATGTGGGTATTTTATCAATTACAGGACAAAAGGTGTAGAGCTGGGATAGACCATGGAGGTCATTGAGTCTCACTTCCATTTACAGATGAAGAAATAGAGACTCAGGGAGAAAAAGCCACCTGCTCAGGAGATTGCTCAGCTGGCAAATGCAAGAAGAGAGACTGGAACCCAGGTTTCCTAACTCCAAGTCAATATTTTATCCACTCTGTCAAAGAGGGCTTCGTAAGCCATCCCCCAACTGCTTAACATGGGGCCTGGCAAAAAACACTTGTTAATTTGAATCAAATTGATTTATGTGAACCTCATTTAATCTCTTCTGTAATATGGAAATAATAAAACTTGACCTACTTGAAAGCAAGAGCTGGGCCAGATGATCTTTTCAGGTTTCTTCTCCTCTGTGTTTGGCCCCTAGCCTGTCTATCCTGTTTTCTCACTCTCCCCTTTGGTGCCTAGGGCCCATGTTCTATTATTCTTCCCTTACTCTCTTTCTAAACTTACTTTCAGGGAGAACATCTGTTTGCAGTCAATGATAACTGAGTGTGTCTCAGTCAAGCAAATTCTCTCTCTTAGGAGACTAGCAATGTAAACCTCATACCTAATGGTGCGAAAGAAGGCTTCATCTTTTGCTTCTAGGACACTAGCTAGACAGAGGTGCCTTAGAAAAAGACCTCAGGTGGGCCGAGATGACAGCTGAGCTGTGCCGCTAACTCAGGAGAGACTCTTGGGTCTGGCTTTTTTCCCCTTTTAAGTGAAAGTATTGGACTGGATGATCTCTAATGTCATTTCAGCTTTGACATTCTGTATTCTAAGGGCCCTCCCAGCTCTGACATCCTGTGTTCTAAGGGCCCTCCCAGCTCTGATTTTCTGTGTCTTAAAGCACCTCCTAGCTTTGACATTCTATGTTTTAAGGGCCTTCCCAGAACTGACATTCCAACTTCTAAAAGCCCTCCCAGCTTTAACATCCTTTGTTCTAAGGTCCCTCTCAGCTCTGACATTCTCTTTTCTAAGGACTCACACAAATTCATTGATTTTCTTTGTAAACCTATGCATTGCATTTTATGCATTTAAATCATCATTCTGATTAGGGGTTCCCAGGCTTCATGGAGCCACCCAAGTGGTTCATGACACTTCAGATCTAGACCAGAACCTCTCTCAGTTTACAAATGAGTAAATGGAGGCTCCAAGAGAGGAGATGGCTTGCTGAAGGTCACGCAGCTAGTAAGAAGCCATGTTAGGACTTGATCTTCTAAGCACATTAATGACCCATGTCTGCTGGGGTCGTGGACCATACCCAGCCTTCCTCATTTCAATTCTCAGTCCCCAGGCTTCTGGAGATGGCCCCTGCCATGTTCCCTGCCTCCAGCTGCAGTTATCCTCCCTCCTCATGTGGGCCAGGTACTATCACATCATTAGGATGCAGGGCCGCACCCGTACATCTCTTCCCAGCAATCAGCTTACCAAGAACAGTTGTCAAACACTCCCCTAATCCCCAGTATAATAAACCGTTCTCATTTTCCAGATTTCTGTCTCTCCTGAGGGCCTGGGCCCTGGGCAAGCTGATGCTCACTTTTTCCTCTGCCCAATCAGATCTGGCCTTGGAGCCTCCTTGAATGGGGGCATCCTTTGGGAATTGTAAAGTCTATAGTATCAGGGGCCTGTTAGGGGTTATGTTCAGAGCCCCTCTCTTTGGCAGGTGTATATTGCGTCTTCTCCCTGGAGACTCTCAGGCATCTCTGGCTTTTTGGGAAGATTGACATCCCAGTTAAATTGACTGTAAAGTGATCTTCTGTAAAGAGAATCAATTTCCCCATGAACTTCAATTATAAATTAGGAGATGTATTCTCCTGGCAAAATTGATCCTGAGACATAAGTTGAAGAATTTGGTAAGAAATATCTTGGGTTAAATAGGAGAGAGTAGGAGAGCATCTTGCTTCTCTTGATGGGTTCAAGTCATTTGTTCCAGCTGAATATAGAAAGCAATGGTGGAGGGCAGCTGGGGGTACCCAGACAGTAGGCTAGGCCTAGCACATTGGAGTTGGAGTCGAAACAAAATGAGTTAGAATCCTGCCTCAGACACTTAGTGACTGTGTGATCCTGGGCAAGTCACTTAACCTCCCTCAGCCTCAGTTTTCCAATTTGTAAAAGGGGAATACCAGTAGAATCCATATCCCAGGGTTAACTTGAGGATCAAATGAGATAACATTTGTAAAGCATTTGACAAACTTTAAAACACCAAGTAAATACCAGCAATTATTATTGTGCAATTGTTAACCACTGTCAGTGTGATATTTGAAGAATCACAATAGAGAGAGGGTCAGGTGCCTCAGGAAATGGGATACCGTCATCTCATTCAAAAAAGGAAGAGAATGAAATCTGCAAAGCATAGGTTAATCAACTTGACTTTAATTCCTAGCTAAGTTCTAGCATGTGTTATTAAAGGGATGGTTAGTGAATAACCAGAAAAGGAAGCAGTGATCACCAAGAGCCAGCCTGGCTTCCTCAAATACAGGTCATGCAAGAATACCCTCATTTTCTTTTTTTTAAAAACAACATTTCAGACTGGTAGATTAGGGGAAATGCTATAGACATAGTACATCCCTCCTGCTATCTTCTCATAGACCAGATGGAGAGGCGTCAGCTAGATGACTGTCTAGTATAGCTAAGGGAATTTGGACTAGGGTAATGAAGAGTCCTTGAGTTCATGCCAAAAGAGGATGGGTTGAAGGTCCTGGGTTTGTTAAGCCTGAGAAGAGACGACATCATCACTGTCTTCGATAATTTAATGGCTTGTGTGCAACATAAATTTGACTTGTTCTGCTTGTCCCTGTAAGGCTGAACTACGAACAATGAGTGGAAATTGAAGAGAAGCAGATTTAGACTTGTCATGAGGAAAAACTCCTAACAAGGAGAGCTAACCAAAAGAAAGATGGACCACTTCAGGAGGGAATGGACTCCTTTCCACTAGAAGATTTCAAGCAATGGTTGTGGCCATTTTTTCAGCAATGTTGCAGATGGTCTACTAGTTCAAGTTCAGAGTGGACTGGATGGCCACTGAGGTCCTGGAAGTTCATTGGTCAGGTCCTCCCAGAACCTCAAGGAAAGTACCCAAGCCAGGCATGTCTTCATTCCTCTCAGAGGTCTACTCCTGACTCTCTGGACTTTCTCCACCATTCCCCCTAATGACTACCTCTTCCTTCCTGCACTCCTCCTTCTCACTTCCCTTTGTGTTCTCTCTTTAGAATGTAAGCTCCTTGAGGGCAGGGATTGCCTTTCTTTCTGATTGTATTTGTATCCAACGCTTCACACAGTGCCTAGCACATAGAAAGGGTTAACCCTTGTTATCGACCTCAAGCTCTGAGTCTACAAATACAAAAGAGAAAAAGAAAAAGAAAAAGAGAGTTTCTGTCCTCAAGGAGCTTACACTCCAATGGAGGAAGGCAACATACAAAAGAAAGTTGAAGGAGGGGGAGGGTACCCAATTGGGGGAGATAATGATGGTGGGGTCAGAACCAAGCAGTGCAAATGGGGGAAATGAAAAGTTGGCTGAGTTTAAGGAAGGTTTGCGGAGAAGTGTTTTGCTCCTCCCTCAAGCCTTCCAGTCAGAGGGATGGAGGCACCTGAGGGCACCGATGAGGTGTGAATGCCAAAGCTGAAACAATCACCTGACATTTTCTGATACTAAGTTAGCTAAGTGGTATAGCGGTTAGAAATCTCAAATCTGTCTCAGAGGCTTACTTTTTGTATGTCCATGGGTAAGTCACTTAACCTGAAGACTCAGTTTCCTAACTCAAAATGGGAATAATAATAGTATCTGCCATAAAGGGTTGTTAGGAGAATCACATGAGCCAAGATATGTATATCCTTTTGCAAATGTTAAAGTGGTTCTATGAATGCTATTATTACTATTATTAGTAATTTCTTGACTAAATCAGGGCTTTTGATGTCTGTCTCTCATGCCTTCTGCATCCAGGAAACCCTGGGCTCATCTGGGAATGTTGGCAGGTAGGTGTTAAGTGGGTCTGGAAAGGTCATCTGTAACCATTCTGAGGCATTACTGTATCCAGGGATGGCTTTGTTATGAGCAGAATCATAGTTATGGAATGTTAGAGCTGGAAGAATACTTGGAACATAGAGTGTCAGAGAGGGGCAAGACCTCAGAGACACTTTATACCAAAAGTTCTTAACCTTTTTGTGTCATGGACACCCCTAGGAGTTCTGGTAAAGCCTGTATATCTATTCTCAGAGTAACATTTTAAAATAATTGAATAATATGTTCAATTTCAGTTAGAAGAGAATGAGAATAATTAGGTCATTTTTTCCCACCCAAGTTCACAGATCCCCTGAAATATATCAATGATAATTTGAGGGTGGGTCTATGGATATCAGACCTAGAACCCCTAATCTAGATTGTAGACCAACTCACTCATTTTACAGGTGAGGAAACAGAGGCCCAGAGATGGGCAGTGATTTTCCCAAGGTCACAAACAGTTAGTGACAGAGCTGGGACTGGAACCCTGCCACCTGCCACCTCTGCTTCTCATTCATTTTTCCTAATGCCAGCTACTCAGTGCAGAGACCCATCTTTTCAAAATAAATATCCTTCTGGAGGATGCCATATGGCTGATAATCTTGGAAAATGACAATCTTTAAGGGATCAAAATTGCAGGTGAACCAGAGGACAATGGAGAGATTCATGGCCAATACAACACAGCCGCTGTGTATTTCCAGTGATAATGGATGTGCAGAAAGTGACATTGGGCATATTATTGACCTGTATGATGTGTATGATATAATTCCTTATACTTTACAGCAACAACCATAGCAATGATGATGATGATGATGATGATGATGACGATGAAGATGAAGAAGATGATGATGATAAAGTTGAAGAAGATGTTGATTATGACAATAACTTGAAAGGCAGTGTGGCATAAAAGATAGAGGGGCAATCTTGAAGTCAGGACAACCTGGACCCAAGTCTTGCTTCTGACTCTTCCTGGTTTTGTGACCCTGGATAGGTGATTTAACCTCTCAGAACTCCCAGTCAACAGTCTAAGAGACCCAGGGGCAGAGAAGGTGCTGATCTGCATTGATAAAGGTAGTTTTTCCATCTGGACTTCCCCATACCCATCAGTCAGTTGTTCAACAAACATTTATTAACCCTAAGGGCTTAATAAAATAGTAATTATACTTACTTATATAGTAAAAGTTACTATATAAAAAGTAAAAAAAAATTATATACGTAATAATATAGCAATATATTATAGTGATATAGTAAGCTATATGCTAGGCACTGAACTGAGTTCCAAAGTTACAAATAAATACAAAAAAATAATCAATGAAATCACAGGCATATTCTCTTTATGCATACTCCTCCAATCCCAAATTGTTTTACGGTTTGCAAAGCCCTTTACATACCTTATCTCAGCTGAGCCTCGTGACAAACCCATGAGGTAAGTACTGCAATTGTCATGTTCTCCTTTTTACAGATGAGGAAACTGAGGCTCAAAGAGCTTAAATGAATTGCCTGTGATCACACAGCTAGCAAGTGTCAGTGTCAAGGACTTAGAGCTTTCTGACTTAGTCTGGCCCTTAAGACTTGCAAAGCACTTTCTGTGATATCCCTGGCAACCACCTGGGAGATAAGTGCTAGTGTCATTTCCATTTTACAGTTGAGGAAACTGAGGCAGATGATAGTTAAGTGACTTGTCCAGGATCACACAGCTAGTAAATGTCCAAGGCTGATTTGAACTCAGGTCTTCCTAACTCCAAATCTGGTGCTCTATACACCTAGATGAATAGGTAAGAGTGTTCCATCCATAGCCAGGAAATAGAAGACTTTCAGCACACTAAGGGGGGAGGTTGTGCCCCTGGGAGTGGGTGAGTAGAAAAACATGGAAAAGAATTATATAGAATCAAGGGCTCATAGTTTTAGAGCTTCAAGAGAGAGCTCAGAAGCTGGTAAGTCCAACCTCATTTTACGGTCGAGGGAACTGGGGTCCAGAGAGATAAAGTGAGTTAATTTCTTAAGGTCATATAGGTATTATGATTGTAGGACTGCTGACCTCCAGCTGTAAGGGGCTTCAGAGGCCATCTGGTCCAGTTCTCCCATTTTACAGAGGTTCATGGAGTCGGGGAAACTTGCTCAAGGTCACCAATGTAGCTGGCGACTGAGCAAGGCTTCAGATTTGCGTCCTGTGATACTGCATTCAGTACTTTTTCTAAAGTGTTATGTGTATCAATGAGGGGAGTGAGCAGTGCCCACAGCAATGAGCTCAGCCATCCATTGAAGTATTGAGCTGGGATGTCAGCTGCCACCTCCCTCTCCTTGCCCCCCTCCCATCCTGTTACTGATTACAGATAAACACCCGGTTCTGAGTTGGAGGGTAATTAGCTCCAAATAAGGGGAGGGGGGCTCTAATCAGACAGGAGTCTGTTGCAGGTGGGAAAATGGGAGCAGATTCTCCCAGCATTATGCAAATGAATAGCCTGGATAGCTCTCAGAGAAGGCTGGAAGGCCCTTCATTCTTAAGTGGGCTCTGGGAAGCCCTTTGATGGAGGAAGCTGGCCCTGAACAAGAGCGGGCCTGTCAGCAAGGACTCCAGACACATTAGGGACAATCAGAGGCCTCACAGCCAGGGGCCATCCAGCACCATAAACTGTCAGAGGGATGCATGGATTACTTACTTTGCAACACCCTCCAGTGAATAAATGAATAGCCATTGAAGTTCTACTTGAGAGAAAGGTTGTAAAGGCTGCAGGAGCATTAGGGCCAATCAGAGAGGTCATGCTAGGGACCCCTCCCAGTGACAAGGAGCCTCCTATCATTCTATTTCTGTGGCTAGGAAGTGCTTAGCACCATAGATTTTTGATATAGGATGTGCCTTACTGGTCCATAGTGTTGTCACAGTGCGTGGAATGCTATATTCAGAGTCAAGAAGACCTGAGTTTAAATCCTGCCTCAGATGTTTACTAGCTGTATGACATTTTACCTTTACTTAACCTCTCCAGGCCTCAGTTTCCTTCTCTGTAAAATGAGATCGGTGAGCTTCAATGGCTTCCAAGTTTCCTTTTAGCTCTAAATCTGTGATATAGAACAGCCTCCTAATTTTACAGATGAGGTCCATTGTTCAGTGACTTGTCCAAAGTCTCTCTTTTATATTTGTCTCCAGAATTTTTCTCCTGGTAACTTTTATCCACTGGTCCTAGTTCTGTCCTGCAAGGCCAGGCAGAATAAATCTAATCCTATTAGACTCTGAGCATACCTGGAAAGCCTGTGTCTGAACTATCTTTCTCATACACATTTAAAAAATAAAGATGGTCAATGTAGGAGAAGACTGAGCATTTTCAACACTTTATAGTTGTTGAAAACTATCCAAACAAAAGCGAACTGTCCCAGTAGTTATTTCAGCAGGGCTGGTCTTCCAAGTCATTTTGTTCCCTGGGTAGTGTGATTTTCAGGACATAAGCAATATTCTTTGGCCAAAATCTATCTCCCCAAGAGCCTGTCAAATTGCCTGAAATCCTACAATGAGAGATACATTCCTTTGGATTAAATTTTACTCTGTTTCCTTTTTTCAAATACAATCTTCCTCAGTTTCTTTCTTCAATCACATCCCAAACACCTAAATAGGGGAAACACATTAAATCTTTAACACCTTATTTTTGGAAGGTCCCGTCTATGCTCCAAGGTCTCTCCTAGTCTTGGCAGTTTTTGTCCTAAGGTACCTTCCAGCTCTGATATTTTACGTTCTAAGGTTCCATCTAGCTCTTGAATTCTGTTTAAATTACTTTCTAGAATTGTCATTCTGTGGCTGCAGGAATCAATGTCAGAAGCCAGGGAGAAGTCATAATAGGAGCAGCAAATCACCCCCTCTGAGCTGTCCAGGGTCCTGGCCTCTGCCTGAGTCGTCCCTGACACTTGTCCTCAATCATGTCCTTACTATCACTGGCCCTTATATATTGACAATATCAAATCTTACCACCAAGATGGATAGGGCTTGACTCTGTTCTCTTAACTGTGCCTGTACACTACCTCAAGCCCTCCCCAACTTATCTGCAAAGCCACTCCTAGACCTGGCTGAATATCTTAGCTGGAGTTGTAGTAAAAGGACCACTGTCCTAAGGCTTAACTACTCCTCTGTTGTTTTCCAAACAGCTACATGGATGGAATATAACTAGGACCATAGGACTTTGAACTCTGAGGAACCTTAGAGAACATCTAACCCAAACACTTCATTTTACAGTTGATGAAACTGAGGCCCAGAGAATGGAAATAATGTGATAAGCATCACATAAAAGTAAGAAAGAGAGTCGGGATTTTAACCCAAGTCATATGAGTCCAGACCTAGCACTTTCCCCAAATAAACCACTTCCAACTCCTGAGTGGAAAATATGGATATTCTGGGACATTCTGGATGGATACCAGAGCAAAATGGGGTGGGGCTTCCTTTTCCTTCCCTTTTCCCTTTCTCCTTCTCTTCCCCTTTGCTCTCCTTCATTTTTCTTCCTCTTCCTTCCCTTTTCTTCTCCCCTCTTTCCTTCCCACTCCCCCAGTTTTCTTTCTCCCCAGTGAAGAAAACATCTCCCTCATAAGCCTGTCTAAAAGTCTGCTATTAAATTCTTAGCCTAGGTCTTCCTTTCAAATGTATACCCCAAACTCTCTGAACCTATTTCTCCATTTCTGAAAAGGAGGGGGATGGTTCTTAAAGTCCTATCTGGTTCTAAAGTTCTATAGTATGTTTTGAGGTCCCTTCCAAAGCCAACATTCTGTCGTTAGAACAACATTTTCCTGGCAGCATTCCAGAACACATTAGTAAAGTGACAGGTTGAGAGTATCCAGGAAGGGAAGTAAGGATCAGCCTAACTTTATAAAGAACAGGTCATGTGAACTAAAGCTTCCTTTCCTTTTTTGACAGGGTAGACTGATAGATTGTGGGAATATGTAGGCAAAGTATTTATAGACTTTAGCGAATCAATTGACAAAGTTTTTCATAATATCCTTGTGTGTAAGATGGAAAAAAACCTGTATAATAATATGTTTATAAGTATTTAGAGTTGGTTGAATGAATGAGCCCAAAGAGAAGACATGAATGGTTGTTTTTAGCTTGAACTTAAGTTCCTAATGCAGTGCCCCAAGGATCTGTCCTTTGCACTGAGTAGTCCAATGTTATAAATAATCATTCTGATGAAGCGAAAGAAGTATACTTGTCAAAATTGCAGATAACCCATAGCTGGAGGGTTAGATAACACAATGGATAGTAAAATCAAGATAAAAAATATCTCAGTAGCCTAGAACATTGAGTTGAATCTAAAAAGATTAAACATAATAAGAACAAATGGAGATTCCTACACAAGTAAAAAAAATCAACCCAATCAATCTAGAAAGTATGATTCATTTGAAAGAACTGGAATTGTTTAATCTGGAGTAAAAAAAGATTTCAGGAAGACATTGTGGTGTTTGAGCATTTGGAGTGTGAAAGAAGGATTAGGTTTATTGTTTGGGCTTGGTCACAGGAGGCAGAATTAGGAGTTTCAGAGGGACAGATTTCAAAACAATAGAGAACTAACTGAATAATGAGAACTGTCTAAAAAGAAAATAGATGATCATGCGAGGTGGGGAGTTAGCCTTTATAGGGGTTCTATGAGCAGATTTGCTCTTGGGTTGAAGGTAACTCAGAGGTCAACTAGTCCAATACTTTCATTTTATAGATGATGAAACTGGTATCTAGGGGAGTTATGTGATTTTCCTAAGTCTCCAAAGATAGTAAGAATCAGAGGAGTGGTGTGAACTTAGGTTCTCTGATTACCCAGCCCACATGATTTCCATTATACCACATTTTCTAGGTAACTACTTGTTAGGATTTATAGAGGGGGTTCTCAACCATGTATGTGTTGGACTAGAGATCCTCCAAGATCCTGCCTAACTCTGAGATTCTGTGACTCTTCTCCCTATTTTTCTCTGGAAATACATCTGAGTAAAATACCCTATTCCCAACTACCTTCCTTCCTAACCTTGGCACTCAACCTAGACTCCATCTTGTGGAGCCCTGATCATTGAATGAAGAAAAGATGCCACTCAACCTAGTGTGTGAGCTAATCAAGAGATAGCTCCAGTTCTGCTATATTTAGTGCAGAGACAGCTCGCTTACAGACCCCTAGTGACCTGAATTGAGAGGCAAGGAGGACACAGACAGAAGGTGGATTGGAGAAACAGCTCCAGAAAGAACACCCCAGAGGAGGAAAGGAGCTCCTCCCTTTTAATTAATATATACCATTCAGGAGCCCTTAGGCTTCCTGGAATTTTTAATAAGAATTCCAGACTTTATAGCAATCACTTTCAAACACTACACCTTCCATAAATAGGCCAAGAACCAGCCAACACCTTTGGGGAGCCTCTGGGCAAAAAGCATGGGCTAATTTAGGCTCAGTTCTACTCCTAACTGTTACTTTGGTCAAGTCACATCCTCCTCTTGGCCTTGGTTTCATTTTCTTTAAAATGGAGATGATAGGTTCTGTCCAACCTACTTCATAAGATATTGTGAAGATTCAATTGTTGGGGGTGGGGAGAGGAAAAAAAGGCTCAATTAGGGCCAGATTAAACTGGCTTCAGCTTTCTCATATAAAATACAAATGGGGTGGGCTTAATGATCTATGATGTCATTCTTTTTTATTGCTTTTTTTTTTTGGAGGGGGGAAGGCAGGGCAGTTGGGATTAAATGACTTGCCCAAGATCACACAGCTAGTAAGTGTTAAGTGTCTGAGGCTGCATTTGAACTCAGGTCCTCTTGACTCCAGGGCTGGTGCTCTATTCAGCATGCTACCTAGCCTCCTCCCAGTCATTCTTTATTCTAAGATTTTGTATTATAACATTCTAGGTTCTGAGGTACCTTCTAATGCTGACATTCTGTGTTCTGAATTTCCTTTCAGTTTCAATATACTATGTTCTAAGATCCCCCTTCCCCCCAGTGCTGACATTTTATGTCTAAGTCCCCTTCCAAACTCAGATGTTCTGCATTCTAAGGGCCCTCCCAGCTCTGACATTTTGGGTCCTGAGGTCCCTTTCAGCTCTCACATTCTGTGTTCTAAGGACCTTCCCATCTCTGACATCCTGTGTTCTAAGGGCTCACCCAGCTCCAACATTCTGTGTTCTAAGGGCTCACTTAGCTCTGACATTTTGTGTAACCTTCTAGGTTTTCCAATCTATGGTTCTAAATGTATCTGCAAATAGGAAAATTAACATGAAAGTCCTATGGAAAGCATATTTCAAGTGTTAGGGACTTCATATTTCCAGTTTCTCAGGCTCGTTATAACACTGATATTTTTTTCCTCCTCTGGGCAAGGGCAGTCACAACAATCCATCCTTCCTGAACAACTTTTTTGCCTGTCCCAGAAATTCACTTTGTCTCTTTATTCCTTCAGCCTTCCCATCATGCCGTGAACAGGCTGTTGCTAGGAGATGTCAGCTTGGCAGCTTTCTCTCTGTCTCCCTGTTTGATGTTTTGAGCATGGGGCCCGTGAGTGAGATTTCCTAAAGCTGGGCCCGCCTCCCCAATGAGGAGAGTGAAGGAGAGAGGAAGGCCTGAGGCTGAGCTCTGGGTGCTACACTCATTGATCAATGCCTCTGAAATCCATGGTCTTTCTCCCTGCTCCTGAAAAGTGAGACTATTGAATCCCAAACAATTCCCCACCCCCACTTCCTTTCCCACTTCCTTCCAGGATCTGGATTCCCAAGGGAAACTGAGAAATCATCAAATGCTTACTACCCATGAAACTTTGTGGCAAGTGACCTAACCTCCTTGTGCCTCAACTTCCCCATCTGTAAAGTGAGGGGGTTGGCTAATGACTGCAGGGTCTTAGTCCAACACCCTAATTTAACAAGTTTGGAAACTGAGTCTCAGAATGAAAAAGTCACTTGCTAAAGGGAGTTAGCACCAGCATCCAAATTATAATTTAAGTCCTCTGACTCCAAAATGAGTGCTCCTTCCATGTGTCATGTTGTTGTCTTAATTCTATTTCCAGTCTCTTGGAGAGGTTTTAGGAAAGTGGATTTTGTAGAAGTCCCAAGGGGATAGGAGTTGGATAACTATAGATACATTCCCACCCCCCCGTCATGGACATTGACTTCCTCCCTTCTTTGCAGAGGTAGGGGACTTTGTTGGAGTTCAGTCATTTTTTTCAGGTGTGCCCAACTCTTTGTGACCCTGTTTGAGGTTTTCTTGGGAAAAAGACATTGGAGTGGTTTGCCATTTCCTTCTCCAGCTCATTTTACAGAGGAGGAAACTGAGGCAAAGTTAAGTGACTTGCCCAAGGTCACAAAGTCAGTAAGTGTCTGAAGCCAGATTTGAACTCACAAAGGTGCGTCTTTCCGGCCCCAGGTCCTGCGCTCTATGCACTATGGCGCCCCCCTAGCCGAAGGACTAGTGATATGGACTCACTAGTTGTGTTGATTGATTTTGCTGAGTTTCTATTTTCCTTTTCCTCTTTATAAGAGATGTTTCACTGGGGGAGTGGAGAGGGATTTATTCAGTCACTCATTCAATAAGCATTTGTTAACCACTTACTTATGTGCCAAACACTGTGCTAAGCCCTGAGGAAACAAAGGAATGTAGTCCCTTCCCTTTAGGGCAGCAGTTCTCAACCTGTGGGTCATGACCCCTTTGGGGGTCGAAGGACCCTTTCACAGGGGTCACAGGGGTCATCTAAGACCATCGGAAAACACATATTTCCGATAGTCTTAGGCACCGAGACACCGCTCCTCTATCCATTTCCAGGCGGGTCCACCCATATGCAGATATGCCCACATGCAGATATGCCCACATTCGAGTATTAAAGGGTCACAGCATTAGGAAGGTTGAGAACCACTGCTCTAGGGGCTTACATTCCAATGGGCGTGTTAGACATGAAAATAACTAGTTAGACATCAGATATATTCAGAATATCCGGAAGGTAATCTTAGGAGGGTAGCAATGACAGCTGGTGACTGGAAGGCTGGTGGCAGGAAGGTGGCTGGTAGGGAGGAAGGGTGGGAAAGGCCTCTTGTAGAAGATGAAATTGGAGATGAGCATATAAAAATAAAAGAATCAAAATCAAAACAGAATTTTAAGAATCCCAGGCATTGCCATGAGCTTGAGAGAGGTCCAAGAAGTTGACCTTCTCTCCAGCTTTGGTGATAGTCACTGAAGAGGGGCAAAATCCCTCAGCTGAGAGACAGAAGATCTGGGTCCTTTTTTGCCAATGACTAGCCATGAGACCTTGGGAAAGTCATTTCCTTCCAGGACCTCAGTCTGTTCATCTGAAGGGGATGGAGATGAATGAAAGGGTGTGAAAAATACTACATCATTTGGAACCAATGTGGGTGACTCTCCCAGGAGTAGATTTCCATCGAGCATGGAAGTCGGAATTGATGAATGTTTCTCCATCCCTTCTTGTGGTCTGACTCAGACCAGTGCCCTGGTAGTTTAGGTCTGACACTGGAATAAAAAAAGATACTTGTAGGACATTCAGCAGTTAACAAAAGGTTTATTCAGTCAAAAAGGATATTTAATGAATTGTCTCACTACAAAACATATTTGGTCATCAGGGCAGGGTGTGTTGACTCCCACAACCTTGGAATGTCCATCAAATCTAAAAGCCGCTGACTTACCCTGGGCCGGTCTCTTATACCTATAGGTGACCAGGAAGGCATATCAGCTAATAAATCCTCCGAGTCAGTAAAATCTCACGGATGTTTAAAAGCCAGCTTAAGGACATTTTAAGGGAAAATTTGACTAACCTGAATGGGATAGGGTTTTACAAATAGCTAATTTAGCCTCCATGGCAGGGGGCTCTGGGAAATAATTCCTACCATACCCTTGTCCCACCCGAGGCTGGGGGTGGGGTGGGAAATATCTGTAGTGAAGTGGGTATACAGCTCTAATAGTATGTGTCCTAAGTACCCGTCAACCTTTGAAATCTATGGTTCTAAGGCCCCTGATCAATCACAAGAAGTTCTAAGGCTTGTTCCAGGTCTGAGATTCCATGTTCTAAGTTCCTTGCCATTTCTAAGATTTTTTTTACCTTGTAGAATCCCTTCTGGAACTGATGCCTAGTGTTCTAAGGTCTCTTCACTGCCACCAACTCTGACATTCTATGCTCTGTTTTCCATTCCAGGCCTACTATCCTGTGTTCTAAGGTCCCTCTCACCTTTGAGGGTCCATAATCCAAGGTTCTTTCCAATTCTGAGATTCTATCTTCTGAGGTCCCTTCCAAATATGCTGTTCTTTGCTTTAAGTTCTCTTCCAGTTCTAAGAGTTGATATTCTAGGACTCCTTCCAGTTGTGAAATTCTATGTCATAAGATCCTTTTCAACTCAATTGTAATATGGGTTTTCTGCCAAGTCTGGGGAGTTTTGCATATGTGTTTTAACTCCTAATTGGTGGAGAGAATGCTGATAGAATACTGTGAACCTGTGTGAAGGGTGGAGTTGATTCTAGAGTCCCAGGGGTGGGGAACATGCATCTTCTAGGTCTTCAAGTGAGACCCTTTCATTGAATCCAAACTTCACAGAACAAATCCCCCCTTATAATAAAAGGATTTGTTCTGTAAAACTTGGACTCAGTCAGGAGGTCGAACCCAAGGACCTAGAAGACCATGTGTGGCCTCAAAGCTACAGGTTCCTGACCCCTGTTCTAGACATTTTTCTAGGCAGAGCTTCAGGAGGAGACATGCTTTGTTCCAGACTCTTTTTGGAGAAAGACACATATATAGAGAGAAATACTTTGGAAATGGCATACACATAGGGGAAGTCTTCTCAATTATCTTTGATCTACAACTTGCCTCCCTAGAGATTTCAGAGAGAAAATTGACCCTTGGGTACGATTGTGGTTTCTCTCTCTTGGTTCAAGCTGAGATCCTGCCTTACTCCCATAAGAAGAGCCCGTTTTCTGCAGTATTTTTTTCTGATCTATTCTAATCTGGATAATGTTCCCAATTTGTTTGCTATTTTGCTTAGATAAATGGCTTTACTTGCTAGTCACTATTTGTGATGTTTTTTTTATGCAGCCTGCATTTGGTGGGAAGGAGAGGAGGAAAATGTGAACCTTCTCCCCTTAGAGTTAAGGGCTATTAGCCAGGGAAGCGGCTTTTGTTTTGAACATGTCATACCCTTAGACCAGGGATGGGGCTGCACTTGGGGACCTAGAGGTCCACATGTGGACTCAGTCAAAGGACCACACTTGAGGACCCGGAAGTCCACATGTGGCCTTGAGGCCGCAGGTTCCCCACCCCTGAATTAGACCAACAATATTCCTGGGAAATAGATATCTAGAGACTGGAGAAAAGAGAACCCAGTAAAAGCCCCTTTTCTGCTTCCCTCAAGACAGGTCTCATAGCCTCCCTGAGAGAAGATTGGGCCAGATTCCAGACTACATATCCATGCCTCTGCATTTGGCCACTCCATGTAGACATACACATCTTACGTTAACATTGCACAAATCTAATCTATTAAGGGAGGAAATTTTTTTTTAGTGATCCATTGACTGATTCTTATTTCTCTCTAGGCCTAATTTCATTCAATGTTTAGGTCAGGGGACTTGTGCTCCTTGGTCTGGCTGCTGTCCTCTGGTTCTTAAGAGACCCCGAGCTTGGAAATTGGGCCCTGCTCCAGTTTCCTATCCATTTTAACATACCCACACACCAAGGACAGGGAAGAGGGCTCAGAGCAGTCCTCCTTCCCTGCTCCTCACTGGGCCTGTGTGCTTGTGTTATTTTTGTGATAAAAGTTTAATAAATTGAAAGGCACGGTTTTCATTCCACTGGTAATTAACTGCAGCCGCTGTGTTCCCTCCTAATTGTCTCTCTCACTCCAGACAGGCTGGAGATCAATAGAAACGGGCCTCACCGCTCAGGAGAAAGTCACAATTAATTAATTGTCTTGCTGGCGAGTGTCTCCATCTGCCCAGGATCAAACAGGATGGAGTACTGCTCACTGAGGGCCTTTGCTAGCTAAGGGACTGGGGCTTGCCCTCAGTGCTAGAGGCCCTGGACACCCTGGAACGTGCAGGGCAGGAGAACCCCCAGAGGGTTTGGAACATGTTGACAGGCAGCAGTCTTCCCGCTGTAAAGAAGGCAGTGACGGCAACAACACCAGCGTCCTGTTAGCCAAAAAGCCCCCTCTGGGGCAGTTTTGGGGCAGGATTGGGGGTAAGGATGGGATGTCCCAGGGATTGTGGTGCTTAGTTCTTTAAAGCTGGAATGTTGTTGAGTTGTTTTCAATTGGGTCTGATTCTTTGCAACCCCATTGGGGGTTTTCTTGGCAAAGATATTGGAGTGGTTGGTCATTTTCCTCTCCAGGTCATTTAACAGATGAGGAAACTGAGGCAAAGAGGGTTAAGTGACTTGTCCAAGGTCACTCAGCTAGTAAGTGACTTCAGCTGGATTTGAATCAGGAAGATGAGTCTTCCTGACTCTAGACCTGGCACTCTATCCACTCTTGGTTAAGGATAACTGAGGCCAAAGAGCAGCAGGTTATGATTTACCTTCCTTTTTCCAGGCTATCAGAGGAGCTAGTTGCCTGCCCTGTAATCTGTCTCATTTAAGTTTGGGTCTCTGTTCTACCTTTTCTCTATTCCCTCTCATCAGAGGATCTCACCTCCTACTTTACTACAAAAATGAAGACTACCATTGAAAACTCCTTCTCCTCTCCCCCCATTCCACACCTCAACACCACCCCCGCCATCCCCCCTCCTCTTCTCCCATGTTCCAGTTTCTGATCATGATGAGGGGGCCCTTCTCCTCCCCCAAATGCATCCTTTCTGCTTGTACCCTTCATCTCATCCTTATCTATATTGTCCAGGAGCTTTCCTGATCCACCTTTCTCTAGACTTCTCTGATCCTTCAATCTCTCCTTGTCCTCTGGATCCTTACCCTCCCCCCTTCCTAAAAACATGTCCAAACCTCCATCCTTAAATTAATCCTGCCATCCCCTAAGATATCACTCCGTGTCTTGTCTCTCTTTAAGGGGTCTACACTTGGTACACACACACACACACACACACACACACACACACATGCATACACACACACACGCATACACACACATATATACACACACACGCATACACACACATACATACACACATACACACACATACACACACATATACACACATACACACACATGCATACACACACATACACACACATATATACACACACACGCATACACACACATACATACACACACAAACATACACACACATACACACACACGCATACACACACATACATACACACACATACACACATACACACATACACACATACACACACATG
>CM053588.1:56375295-56388786 GCA_028646515.1 Pseudochirops corinnae | reverse complement strand
CACATACACACATACACACATACACACACATGCATACACACACGCATACACACACATATATACACACACACGCATACACACACATACACACACATACACACATACACACATACACACACATACACACATACATACACATACACACAAACATACACACACATACACACACACACACACACACACACACACACACACACACCCTTCATTTCTTAATCCTTAATCCCTGTTTCTGATCTCTCCATGATGCTGAAATTATTCTTACCAATCTCTCCTGGCTGCTAAATCCAATATCCTCTTTTTAAAAAAAAAAATCCTCATTTAATTTATTGTTTCTGCCACTGTTGATACTGTTGATACTCCCTACTCCGGGACGTTCTTCTCCCTTGGCTTCTTTGACACCCCTGTCTCTTGCTTCTCCTCCAAGGGGCCTTCGGGAGGACTAGCACATTTCATGTGAGGGTTGCCTAGCCCTTTGCAGGGCTGCTCATCCATGTTTGGGCTCCTCCTGATTCAACTCTCACCTGTGGCTCCAAGAAGCTGTAGCATGTGCTACACCCTGGTAAAACCATTTTGGCATATGGGCTAAACCATGTTGAGGGTTACTCATTGTTGAATTAGGGGAGCATCTACCCCAAGTATGTGAAAACTTCCCCCAGGGGAATGGTAGATGAGAACAATTTGTTCCAAAGACCAGGAAGGAGACTGAAGCAGTTACTGTGGAGATCTTAAAGCTTGGTCAGACTTTGAAGATGCCGTCCCAGCCATCACCATTAGTCTTAACTTTTATTCTGCCACTGGACTTTGATGACTGAAGAAGAGAGAGGCTGACAACTTTGTGCAACTCTGCTTCACTTAAATCCAATTTATGGATATGTTAAGTTATCACCTGTGATGGACAAAACAAGACCTGTCTGACCAATCCTTTGCATAAATTATTGTCTTCTTCCCACCCACTAAAGGTGAGCATCTTCCAAGAATCTATCCTGGGCCTTCATCCTCTGTAATACTCTCCCCTACTCCCCCTTCCCTTCCTTTGTGTCCCATCACTTCCATTCTTCTCTTTTCTGTCTTCTACTCTCTGGCTACCCCTACACCATACCTCTTGGTTTCTAGCCAACATCCTCATTTCCTTTGCAGCAGGACCTGAGACTCTGCCTGGGTTCCTTGACTCCGATATAAGAGCTTTTGCCTGATCTTTCATGGGCCTAGGCCTCCATGCCATTGTCCTGCTGTCTCCACATCAAGCATGTATTGGAGTACCTCCGCCCACATCCTTTCCAGCCTCCCTTTATGCGTTGTCTTCTCTCCTTAGAATATAAGTTCTTTGAGGGCAGGGATTGGCTTGCATGTTTTGCATACCTAGAACTTAGCAAAATGCCTGGCATATACTGAGTGTTTAATAAATGCCTTTTTCATTCATTCACTCATTCATTCATTCATTCATCCATTCATCCATTCATCCATCCATCCATCCATCCATTTCTCCATCCATCCACCCATCCATCCATCCACCCACCCACCCATCCACCCATCCATTCCTTCATCTATAATGTCTCCTCTGTCCTCCATCACCTCCATTCTTTATCTCTGTGCCTTCTCAACCCTACTTCTTCCTCAACTATCCTCTCTCTCCTTCTCAGTGTGAAACCCAAGATTAAGAAAGCCTGGTCAATTTGATGAGATTTGAGGATGAGACTTTGTTTGAGACTTTGATTATGTCTCCTCCATTATCCAGTTCAGTCTAAAAAGCATTTGTTTAACACCTACTGTGTGCAAAGCAGTATCCTAGATACTGGAGGACACAGAGACAAAATGAAGAATATTCAGGTGAGTTTATGAATAATATTTTGCCTTTTCTTCTTAAAAATTCAATTAATTAATTAATTAACTTGTAGTTTACAACATTCAGTTCCACAAGCTTTTGAGTTCCAAATTTTCTCCCCCTTCTTTTCTTCTCCCCTCCCCCCCGCCCACTCCTTGGCAGCATGCAATCTGATACTGGTTCTATGAATACCTTCACATCAAGCATTATGGGCTAAACCATGTTGAAGGTTACTCATTGTTGAATTAGGGGAGCATTGCAAAGAAGGATTATAACCAACAGAATGAACAAGAAAGAAGGAACAAAACAAAACAAAAAAGAGAGAGAAGCAAGTAGTTTGCTTCAATCTGCATTCAGACTCCATAAATCTCTCTGGATGTGGAAAGCCTTTTCTATCATGAGTCTTTTGGAGTTGTCTTATAACCTTGCATTGCTGAGAAGAGCCCAGTCTATCAAAGTCAATCATCACAGACATGATGTATCTGTAATTGTGTACAACATTCTCCCGGTTTTGCTCCTCTCACTCAATATTAGCTTATATAAAGTCTCTCCAGGTTATTACGAAGTTCATCTGCTCATTTCTTATAGCACAATAGTATTCCATTACATTCATATACCACAACTTGCTCAGCCATTCCCCAATTGATGGGCATCCCCTTGATTTCCAATTCTTTTCCACTACATAAAGAGCTGCTATCAATATTTTTGTACATTCAGGTCCTCCTCCCACTTGTATGATCTTTTGGAGGTACAGCCCTAGAAGTGGTATTTCTGGGTCAAAGGGTATGTACATTTTTATAGCCCTTTGGGCATAGTTCCAAATTGCTCTTCTGAATAGTTGGATTAGTTCACAACTCCACTAGTGTTCTAATTTTGCCACATCCTCTCCAGCATTTATCATTTTCCTGTTTTGTCATCTTAGCCAATCTGACAGGTGAGATGTGGTACCTCAGAATTGTTTTTATTTGCATTTCTCTAATCAATAGTGATTTAGAGCATTTTTGTATGATTATAGATATCTTTAATTTCTTCCTCTGAAAACTACCTATTTATATCCTTTGACCATTTATCAATTGGGGCCCTTTTCTTTTTAAAAACACATTTTTAATGATATATTTTGTTTACATGTCACAAGCATTTCTGGTACATAATAATTTGAGGAGGGAAAGAGTACTAAGGAAATCCAGAAAGGCTTCCTATAGGAGGTGGCAACTGACAAATCTAAGTGACAGTGGCCAGAAAGAGCATTCAGGCATAGCAAAGGTATGGAGGTGGGACTACCAGGTCTAGAGAATGGTAAATTCTGATTTGACTGGAATGTAGAGTGTATGAAGGGCAGCTAGGTGGTGCCATAGTGCACAGAACACTGGCCTTCAAATCTGGAAGACTCCTATTCATGAGTTCAAATTCGGCCTCACTTACTAGCATGTGACCTTGGACAAGTCATTTAACCCTGTTTGCCTCAGTTTCCTCATCTGTAAAACAAGCTGGAGAAAGAAATGGCTTGTGAGCAGGGAAATGACAAGGTCAGGCTTGGGCTTTAGGAAGATTATTTTAGCAACTGATGGAAGATAAAGGAGAGGAGATAGAATGGAATCCAATTAGGAGACAACTGCCATGTTCCAGGTGAGAGTGATGATAGCTTCAGCTGGAGTAGCGGCTAATGAGTGGAGGAGAGAAGAAGATGGACAGGAAATACATTGTTCAGAATTGATGACCTGACAACTGATTGAATATGGGGGGAAGAGGGGCAGTGAGAGAGAAGAGCTGAGAATGAGGCTGAGGTTGCTCACCAGAGGGACTGGAAGGAGAGGAGAAAGACGAAAGTTTGGGGGAAAGGTGGGTTTAAGGAGAAAGATAATGAAATCCATTTGGGACGTGCTGAATTCGAGATGGCTACGGGACGTCCCCAGGTGCTTAGTGATGCTGGACTGGAGCTCAGGAGGGAGGCTAGGGCTGGAGACAGATGTGGGGGAAATCTGCATAGAGAAGTAGGAATTTGTCCAACCACGTATCAGTCTGGATTTTGATCATACTGCGGAGGAGCAGAAAGGGAATGCCCTTGGCCTAGATAGTTGTTAACTCATTCATTCTCAAAGCATTGAGAATGAGTGATCGAGTCTCATTTTTCTGAATGATTGAATTGAGTCAGGCTACTGACTACTTAACTGAAGCAGCAGGTGACATAGTGAATAGAGTGCTGGGTCTGGAGTCAAGAAGACCTGAGTTCAAATCTGACTCCAGACACTTACTAGTTATGTGACCCTGGGCAAGTCATCTAATTTTTCTTTTGCTTCTGTTTCCTCAATTGCAAAATGTTGATCATAATGGCACCTACCTTGAAGTATTGTTGTGAAAATCAAATGAGATATTTGTAACTGCTTAGCAGAGTGCCTGGAACATGGTACATAAGAGCTTACCCATCCCTCGTTGCCCATTTGAGTTTAACAGGCCCTATGAAAGGAAGCAGAAAGACCAACAGAGTCACAAAGAAATACCTGAAAGATCAGACTTGGGGGGCAGCTGAAGCATGTGCATGGGCCCAGTCCCACAGACACTCAAGGATGGCCCCACTGCCATTCCCTATGCCATGGCCAGCAGGCATGGAGATGAAACAACAGAGCCTTCCTGCCTGAAAGACAGGAATAGCCAGGAGCATTGAGGGAAGGGGAAAGATTCTTGGGATCCACATTCTTTGGCCCAGTTGTTGGTTTGTCCTTCTTTCCCAAAGAGGATCATGGCATCAGGGAGATGATGACATGACTTGCAGTTGACTTTGATTTGGGGGGGGGCAGTTGTGGAGAAGTGGCAAAAACTCCAGGCCCCAGAGAAGGTAGCTATGGAGACAGAAATGAATGAATGAATGAATGAATGAATGAATGAATGAATAAATACTTATTAAGTGCCAGCTATCTCTTGTTCTAAGCACCAGAGACATAAAAATAAGCAAGCTATGTGGTTCTACACTTAAAGGGTGTAGAACCATAAAGGGGAGCTAGAAAGGGGGAGGAGCAAAGACATGGTCTGGGAATGGCCAAAAATCCATTGAGAGAGAGATAAAAGAAAGCTCACCTATTAGAACCCAATGACCCAGAATCAGGGTCCAGATGGTTCTGGTTGGAGCTTTCTCAAAGGAAGTTGGCCAGAGTGGAGTCAGGCAATAAGCATTTAGTAAGCTCCTACTGTGTACCAGGCACTGTGATAGGTGCAGGAATGGAAGCAGCATGGTCTGGCAATCATCTGGAAGTGTGTTCCCAAGAGAAGAGGGAACCACAAGGACAGCAAGCTGGCATAGTGATGGAGCTGCCTGCAGGCTGTGAATCAGCTGGACTCTGCAAGTTTTATGGGTGAGGAGTTGACTTCTCAATAACCCCAAATGCTTCTCCCTCTCCTGGGGTGGTGGTGAGGGGAAGAGTCCAAATAATGATTTATCAAGACTGGACCCAGTTATTTTATTTTTACATTAATTTTAAAAAATTATTTAATTTTAAAATTTTGTCCAGAGGATCACATGCATCTGTTGAGGGAGGCAGCACTCACCAGGCAGGGAAGGTGAATTGTTTTGATTGTTTGCAAGCCATTGTGAATCCTACATATTGTTCTATATTCTTTCTGTGGAGTAAAATATACAAAGTCTGTCTGTAAGTACCACCTTCCAGCCTTTCCTCATTGCCACCAGCAATTGCTGGTGCTCTTTCTTCCTCCTTCATCACCTTGCTTTTTATGTATTTAGTCTGTGTATACTCATATGTACATGTGTTGTCTCTTCCAATAGGACATGAGCTTTTTGAGGACAGGGGCTGTTTCATTCTGTGTATTTGTATCCCCAGTGCCTAGCACAATACATGTAGGTGCTTAATAAATGTTTGTAATTGATTGATTGTAAGCAGGATGCCTGAGAGCCAAATGCCCCTTTGTCCATATCTATAGAGACCTAGCCATGAGCTGAGATTCTCAGAGTACACTCTGGCTTGAGATACAAATGCCAAATTCTGAGATTCTCAAGAGAACTTGAATTAGGACAAAATGTGCCAAAGAGAGTGATTTTGGAGATGCCCTCAAGATCAAACCCAGGCCATGTCAACTCAGAGCTTGGGGTCTGGAGCCATTGGTTATACCTGTAATCCTCTTACCTACTCTTATCTCGCTTATTTCTATGCTATAATTCCCTTCCATCCTCTCCAGGCCCTCCTGTCCACTCACTTCCCCTGTAATTTTTTTTCCTGGTTTCTTCCTTGCTCCATGCTTTCTTTACCTTATCTCTCCTTTGCATTGCTCTCCCCTTCTCTCTTCTATTCCCTGACCCTTCTCCCAGCTCTCTCCCCCTTTTTCTATATAATCCCCTCTACAAGTTTTCCCTTTCCAACTTTCCTCTTTCCTCTGTAATTATCACTTCCCTCCATTCCCTCTTTATTACCTCCACTTCCCATCCTTGTGCCCCACCTTACCTATCCCTTCCTCTGCATCCCTTTATCTGTACCTTCCTTCCTTCCTCCCCCCCATTGATTTTTTTTTTTGCTGAATTCATTTATTCTGAAAGAAAAGCAAAAGAAATAGGAGTCAAATCACCCAGCAACTAAGTCCCTGTCCCTTCTTCCTTCCCCCGCATTGTGCCACCAATAAATAGTTTCCCCATTCCCCTAAATAATTATTAGAGCATTGCTCCATATTAAACCTGTCCTGTAAGACTGATTTATAACCAAGCTTCCAAGTACTCCTTTTTCCACTTTCCAATTCCTTCCAACTGACCCCAAAGTCAATTCAGGGAATTGACTTGAAGGTCTGTCTTCTCCTGTTCAGAGACAGGGCAGCAGCTGCCCAGTGTAGGGAAGGTGGTGGGCAGAGGGCAGAAGAGACTCATCTCTGAGCCATGAACTTGGCTCTATTTTTCCTTCCAAGTGAGTTAAAAGACTCCTAGCACATAGCAGGAACTTATTTGTTCACGAATCTTTTAGTAGCTTCAAAGAATCATAGCATATCAGAGTTGGAAGAGACCTCAGTGCCCATCTAGTCCAGCAAGTCCCACTGTAACATACCTGAGAAATGGTCACACAACCTCTTCTTGAAAATCTCTAAGAGAGGGGCAGAGCCAAGATGGCAGAGTGAAGACAGAGACTCACTTGAGCTCTCCCCTAAACCTCTCCAAATATCTGTAACAACTCTAAACGGATTCTAGAGCAGCAGAACCCACAAAATGACACAGTGAAACAAATTTCCAGCCCAAGACAACCTTGAATGTTAACAGGAAAGGTCTGTTGCACCAATTTGAGAAAAGGGCACAGTCTAGCATGGGCCACGCCAGCACAGACAGGGCCAGAGCAGACCTCAGGGGACTGAATCACTGGCAACTGTGGTGGTTTCCAAATTTCTTGGCCCCAAAATACCAAAGACAACTTAAAAGGAAAGGTCTGTTGCTCCTGGGTGAGAGAGGAGCAAGGTCCAGCCCATTCACAGGCCCAGAGCAGCAGTGGAAGCAGCAGAGGCAGTGGCTGCTTCCAGAACTCTCAGCCCACAGATGGTAAGGGAATTGAACAAATGATCAGAAGGAGATTACAGGGCTCTCTTTGCTGGCAGAGGCAGGATTCTGTTGCTTTGTCCATACTTGGATCTGGGTCACAGTCCTGGGTGGCAGCCCTGGGGTGAAGAGGAGCACTGGCATAGCAGAGCTTGTGTCAGCTGTGGAAAGGGAATCCTCATCATAGTTCCAGGGCAGAAAAGAGTGCTTGTGGTCATTCATAGACCAGAGCACAGGCCAGGAGAGGAATAAACCTCCTTAGATCATACCATCTTGGAAGAACTGAAAACTTACAGATCTCTAGAAGTATCTCTGAAAACAGCTGTGCAAAACCCCTGAAGCTTGGGATAGTATGCTCTTCACACTGCAAACAGAGACCTACCTTTACAAAGAGTTAAAAAGTCAAATAATTGGCTGGGAAAATGACCAAACAGTGGAAAAAAAAAACTCAGACTATAGAAACTTACTTTGGTAACAAGGAAAATCAAAATATACACTCAGAAGAAGGCTACAAAGTCAAAGCTCCTACTTCCAAAGACTCCGAGAAAAGTATGAGTTGGTCTCAGGTTATGGAAGATCTCAAATAGGATTTTGAAAATCAAGTAAGAGAAGTAGAGGAAAAATTGGAAAGAGAAATGAGAGTGATGCAAGAAAATCATGGAAAATGAGTCAATAGTTTGCTAAAGGAGACCCCAAAAATACTGAGGAAAATAACACCTTAAAAATAGACTAGACTAAATGGCAAAAGAGGTCCAAAAAGCCAATGGGGAGAAGAATGCCTTAAAAAGTAGAATTGGTCAAATGGAAAAGGAGGCAGAAAAGTTCACTGAAGGAAATAATTCCTTAAAAATGAGGATGGAGCAAATGGAAACCAATGACTCTATGAGAAATCAAGAAATTAAAAAACAAAACCAAAAGAATGAAAAAAAATAGAAGACAATGGGAAATATATCATTAGAACTACAACTGACCTGGAAAATAGATTCAGAAGAGATCATTTTAAAATTATTTTTTTTAATAAAATGAAAACTATGATCAAAAAAGAGCCTAGACATCATCTTTCAAGAAATTATCAAGGAAATATGCCATGATATTCTAGAACCAGAGGTTAAAATAGAAATGGAAAGAATCCACTAATTACTTCCTGAAAGAGATCCCAAAAAGAAAACTTCCAGGAATATTATAGCCGAATTCCAGAGTTCCTAAGTCAAGGAGAAAATATTGCCAGCAGCCAGGAAAAAACAAACAAACAAACAATTCAAGTATTGTGGAAACACAATCAGGATAACACAAGATTTAGCAGCTTCTACATTAAGGGATCAGAGAGTTTGTAATATGATATTCCGGAGGTCAAAGGAGCTATGATTAAAAGTAAGAATCACCTACCTGGCAAAACTGAGTGTAATCAGTGAGGGGGAAAAATTGATATTCAATGATATAGAGACATTTAATGCATTTTTGAGAAAAAAGCAAAAGCTAAATAGAAAAATTGACTTTCGAATACAGGACTCAAGAGAAGCATGGAAAGGTAAACAGAAAAGAGAAATCATAAGGGACTTATTAAAGATGAACTGTTAACATTACTACATGGAAAGATGATATTTGTAACTCATAAGACCTTTCTCATTATTAGGGTAGAGGGCACAGGGTGAGTTGAATATGAAGGGAGGATATCTAAAAAATAAAATTAAGGGGTGAGAGAGGGAGAAGCAAACTGGGAGAAGTAAAAAGGAGAGATAAAATGGAGTAAATTATCTCATATAAAAGAGGCAAGAAAAAGCTTTTACATTGGAGGGGAAGAAGGGGGAGATGAGATAGAATGAGTAAACCTTACTCTCATCAGATTTGGCTTAAGGAGGAAATACCATACACACCCAATTGGATATGAAAATCTATCTTACCCTACAGGAAAGTAGTGGGGAAGGGAATAAAGGGAGGAGATAGAAGGGATGGCAGATTGGGGGAGGTGGTAATTAGAAGCAAATACTTTTGAGGTGGGACAGGGTCAAAGGAGAGAATAGAATAAATGGGAGGGTGGGATAGGATGGAGGGAAATACAGTTAGTCTTTCACAGCATGACTATTATGGAAGTGTTCTACATGACTACACGTGTATAACCTATATCAAATTGCTTGCTTTCTCAATGAGGGTGTGTGGGGAGAGAGGAAGAGAAAGAATTGGAACTCAAAGTTTTAAAAGAGAAGGTTAAAAATTGTTTTTACATGCAACTGTGAAATAAGATACACAGGCAATGCAGTATGGAATCTATCTTTACAGGAAAATAGAAGAGGAAAGGGATAAGAGAAGTGGGGAGATAGAAGGGAGGGCAAACTGGGGGAAGGGATAATCAGAAAGCATGGTGTCCTGAGCTGGGGGAGGAGAGAGATGGGGAGAAAATTTGAACTCAAAATCTTGTGGAAATGAATATTGAAAACTAAAAATAAATTAATTAAAAAAGAAAAGCTTTAAGAAGGAGGAACCCACCTTCTCTTGATGCATCCCATTCTATTTCTTGTTGTCAGGAAATTTGTCCTGACATCCAAACTAATTTTACTTCTTTATAACTTCCACTCAATGGTCCTGGTACTGGAAGAAGAAGAGGAAGAAGAGGAAGAAGAAGAAGAAGAAGAAGAAGAAGAAGAAGAAAAAGAAGAAGAAGACTCTCACCAACAGGGAGCAAGGCATTCCAGCTCTGCCCTGGAGTCCCCCTTCTCATTGGTGACTCCCTCCTTGGGACTATGGTTTTAGGAAGGAGTTCAGTCATGCTTCACCTCACTCTCTCCTGGACTATCTATGGCCTCCTCTTCTTTCTCTTCATCTACCTGCCACCTTGAAGTTACTTGCCCTCCTCTCCCTCCTTCTTGTGTTGTTTCCCCTCATTAAGATGTTAGCTCCCTAAAGGATAGGGACTGTCTTTCTTGCTTGCATTTCTATCTTCAGAGCTTGGCACAGTGATTGGCACAGAGCATACACTTAAGAAATTCTCTTCCCTCATCTATCTGTGCCTCAGTTGCCTCCCCTATAAAATGAAGAATGGGACTAGCTCCAGAAAGATGAACTGATACAGTGGGAGGAAGTGCTGGACCAAAGGCAGACTGAGCCTTGGATCTGAGGTAGGACCTAGGACAAGTAGCTTCACCTTGCCAGTTCTGTTTCCTGTCTGTAATATGAGACTATGTGGTGGACTTTGATGACCTCCGAGGTGCCTTTCATCTACTAACATGTGATCCTAAGATCTTCTGATCTCTAATGTGGTTCCCAGCTCTAATATCCTATTTTTCAAGGCCCATCCCAGCTCTAACATTCTGTATTCCAAGGGCCATTTTAGTCCTGACATCATAGGTTCTAAGGTTTCTTCCATCTCTGTTCTAAGATCTCTTCCAAATCTAACAGTCTCTGTTCTAAAGGTCCCTTTCAGCCCTGAAGTTCTATAACTCTGTGGCTCCCAATGCGAGGGGCTAAGGTGCCTGTTTAACCATGGATCAAGGGAGGCTGCTGCCTAGATTCTCAGGGTTAGAGTTATGAGGCCTTTGAAGTAGCATCTGATTTTTGAGTCTGTCTGAAATCATTTCTTGTTTATGCAGCAGCTGGGAATGCAAATCCCTATCCTGATGTTCCCAGGGACACATGCAGGGGGTAGGGGGAGTGGGGAGATTACTCTACAAGGTGTCTACCCAATCTCAGTAGGGCCCAGAGGAAGCTTGGAGGCAGCATCTCTGAGTCTTCAGGGACTTGAAGCCCCAGTTTGATTATTTTCATTTTTTTTAATGTTTCTCAGAAGTCCAATGTGTTCTGCCTCTTCAAAGAGAAAGGAATAAAGATCTTTTTAAAAAACAGGGGCCAAAGGTGCAACAATGAAATTTCTTTGAACATTTTTCTTGCTATAGGGAGAAGAAGGAATGTTTGAGCAGACTGCCTTGGGGCTCTGGCTATGTCTTCCCTCCTACTAACAGGAGGCTCACCTCTGTGCTGTCCTGAGAGAACAGCAAATCAGGCCAACCGGGACCTCTCATCCCCAGAGCCCAGACTTCAGTTTGTTTTGGGTAGGCAGCTGGAGTTCATAAATCTCAGCATGCCAGAACTAGATGGAACCTTAGCATGTATATAGAATATCTAAGCTGGGAGGGGCCTTTGCACATAGAACATTTGAGCTGGAAGAGAGCATAAAACCATGGATTTAAAACTGGATGGGCTCTCAGAGACCACAGAGTCCAGAATCCTCATTTTATAGATAAGGAGACCAAGGATCAAAGAAATGAATGACTTATCCAAGGTCACACAGGCAGTTAATATTGGACATAGGCTTCAAACCCAGGACCTCCTGATCCTAGAACAGAGAATCCCAAAGCTGGAAAGAGCCTTAGAAAAGAGTATTCACAGTGAGATCATCTATTATAGCATTTCCACTTTTTGGAGGAGCAAATAGAAACAAAGAGAGAAGATGTGCTTTGGCCGAGGTCACACAGAGAGTCAGTAACAAAGCTGGGACTCAAAATTCCATTCATCGACTCCAAATCCAGTGTGACCTTCCCCTTTCCCCCCAGCTCCTCTGAGGATTTTTCATGGGCTGATACATTATTCACTTTGGGGAAGCGATGGAATCTTATTTTTATCTTGTTTGGATTTTCTTATTTTCCTCTTCACTCTGTGTGAGGCAAAGCTCTACAGTCCACGAGGTAGGTAGGGACATGAGAATGCCTAAAAGTCCATAATACAACCTGGAGACTTCCTGGTGAGCTAAGGGTAAGGGTTAAGTTGATCAAATTTAGCTTACCATAAGGTACTATGGGCAAGTGACCACAGGAAAGTCACTTAGCCTTCTGTTCCTCTCTCCTTGAATATAAAATGGAGAGGGTAATAACTAGTATTTACCTCACTGGGGTCAGTTGCGAAGATTTGTGTATTAAAGCCCTAGCTATGGAATAGCAATAGGTCTCAAACTATACTACAAAGCAGAAATCATCAAAATTATTTGATACTGATTAAAAATGAGGGGGCGTTGTTCAGTGGAACAGATTTAGTATAAGACAAATAAACACTGCAATGTAGTGTTCAATAAACCTGAAGAGTTCAACTATGGAGTGAAGATTATCTGATAACGTTTGCTGGGAAAACTGGAAGGTAGCCTAGCGGAAATTAGGTATAGACTGACATCTCACAACCTATACCAAAGCAAGCTCCAAATGGATACACGTCTTAAATATAAAAGTTAACATCATAAAGAAATTGAAGAAGAAAGGAAGGAAATACCTTTTGAAATGATGGGGAAGAGTTTGTAAACCAGCAAGGAATATAAGATCATAGTAAATAAAGAAATAATTTTGATTATATAAAATTTAAAAAGTTTTGCACAATTAAAATTAATGCAGCTCAAATTAAGAGCTAACTGGGGCAAATCACTGCAGCAAGTTTCTTTAAAAAAGGTTTTATATGCAAGATATAATGAACAAATTTATAAGACAAAGAGATGTTCTCTGACAGATATATGGCCAAAGGCTATAAACAGGCAGTTCTCAAAGGAAAAAAATCTAAACTTTCAACAATAATATGAAATCATAATCCAAATACAAATAAAAGCAACACGTCTATCAGATTGTCGAAGATGACAAAAAAGGAAAGTGACAATGGTTGGAGGTGCTTTAGGAACATTAATGCAAGAAAGGTGGGGTCCCTGTGGCCTCAAGGCCACATGTGGCCCTCTAGGTCCTCAAGTGTGGCCCTTTGATTGAATATTCAGGAGGACTTAAAGGGCCACCTGTGGCCTTGAGGACGCAGCTAGACCCCACCCCTGGTCTAGCTATTCTAAAGAGCAAAATAACAAATTCCCTTTGACCCAGGAAAATATTGTCTACACCCTAAGGGGATTAAAGAAAGAGGAAATGAACCCACGTATACAAAATCATTTATGATAGCTCTTTCCTTTTAATAATGAAGAAACTAAGGTGATGCTTATCGACTGAGGAATAACTGAACAAATCGTGGGATGTGAATGTAATAAATATTGCTGCATCCAAAGAAGTGATAAAAGAGAGTCCTGGAAAGATGTGTGTGGAGTGAGGCGAAGGGAAGTGAGTGGAGCCAGGAGATGAGTTGATGCAAAAACATTTTTAAAAAAGTCTTTGAAAGACTTAAGAACTCTAACAAACACAATGAC
>CM053588.1:56359363-56374795 GCA_028646515.1 Pseudochirops corinnae | reverse complement strand
TTATAAACTTTAAAAAAATTCAATTTGGAGGAAGTAGATGGGAAGAAGGAAGATATTGACAGGGTTAACCCTCAAAAAAAAAAAGATATTATTGAAACATTTTTAAAAAATCTACAGAAATGAATAGAAAGAAGGCCAGAATGGAACACAGACAAGCAGGACAGCTTTGAAAGTAACTTGTTGAACTTATTTCTTGCTTAAAAGGAATAATAGAGATTAGCAGGGCAGTTAGCTAGTAGAATGACTAGAGTGCTGGACTGGGAGTCAGGAAGATCTGACTGTGTGACCTTGGGCAAGTCATTTAATCTCTCTGACTCTGTTTCCTCATCTGTAAAGTAAGGGCAATGATAGCACCTACATTGCAGGGTTTTTACCAGGATCAAAGGAGATGTTTTGAAAGAACTTTGCGTTAAACAAATGCTAGTTATGCCAATTATTGTCATTATTGGTAGGTCCATGTGAAATTCTCTTTTTCTGTTCTCCTTTGAATGGAGAAATGCTAATTTTATTTGATGCTTGATACATTCAGAATAAGAATACTTCTTTTTAAATAAAAAAGCTGTTACATGAAAAAGGGATCAGATTTATTCTTCTTGGCCTCAGAGGGCAGGACTGGGAACAACTGATAGATGTTGTGAAAAAGTAGATTTGTGTTTGATGTCAGGAGAAGCAGGACTCCTAACAATCCGAGCCTTCTGAATGCCTTGAAGTGTTAAGTGGATTCCACCTCCTTACCCGGCTCCCACTGGAGGTCTTTAAGCAGAGACCGGATGACCACTTGCTGGGAATGCTTTGCGGTTCCATTTGGGGTTGGAATCATGGGATGTGATAAACATTTGTTTTTGTGTATGCCCAGAACAGTGCCTTGGCCTGGAGTAAGTGCTTCATGTGTGTTGATTAAATTGAATGGTGGGGCTTGGTGGGGGAGGAAGCTTAGGGTATCTTGAAAAGGAGAGTAACATCAGATTAGGAGACTTGGGTTCTAATCCTGGTTTATTACATCCCATGGATTGAATTAGGTGGCCCAGGAGGTTCCATCCCTGTCCGATTGTCTATGACTCTGTCCTGCAGAAACCATCAGGAGAAGGATACAGCATCACTCTTCATAGAGCAGGAAGAGTTAGATCACCCCAAAGACATTGAGGTTATTTTATAGGAGGAAGGAACCTCCCCAAAGTCACACAGTAAGTTAGCAGCAGATTTAGGATTTAAACATGGGGTTCACCATCCTCAACCCAGTGCTTTTTAATTCAGGGTCTTAATAGAGATTCTATAAGCATAAGGAATCAGGTCTGTGGAAATCTAATGTCCCAGAGCTGGTTCTCTGGGTCGCCATCATCAATGCATCTCCAGGGCAATGGCAAATGGGCGCCTTTGCTCTGTAGCCTTCCCTCACCCTCTCTCCCTTGAGAGGCAGGGTATATGTCAATGTTATCCTGTTCTCTTAGAGAAACTACTTCTGACATTGATGGGAGGTTTTGGTAGGCAGGTGAGGGTAGTGAGATTAGCTGGGGTCTGGCCTCCCTCTCACTGGAGAATGCCCCAGGCTGGCTTCTCTATCACTCTCTCTCAGAGTCCCCAAGCATCTGCCCTGTGGAAGTGACCCCGCCAGAGGCCTATGTGGCCTGCCTGGGAATCGGAGAATGACTGTCAGTCTAGAGGAGAAGCCTTGTTAAAAGCTGCCAGGAAGTGTCCTGACACCAGCCATGCCAGTGGGATATTCCTACCCTCACCAGTGGGTGCAGAAAGTGGCCAGAAGAGGAAAGAGGTTTTAAGGTAAAGTCTGTTGAGAACTGAAGGGGCCAGAAAATGCCCATCATAGAGAGCTGAGCATAAATAACTTATTTAATGCCAGAACTAAGACTGGGGCTTCATGATTTCTGGCTCACTGCTACTGCTGCTTGGCCACGTTTTTGTGGAAGGCGATGATAACTCAGTAAGTATTCATGGATCACACTGGGCCATTCTAATTGTGTTTTCTGGTTCTCCTGTGCCCAAGATCAGGCAAGAGAGCGTGAATGTGAGCACCTTGAAGTCAGGGACGTGTGTGTGTGTGTGTGTGTGTGTGTGTGTGCCCAGCACAGTGCCCCAGCCTGGAGTAAGTACTTCATGTGTGCTGAATTAAATGGAATTGATGGTTTGAGAGGGGAGGAGACTTAGGATATCTTGAAAAGGGGAGTAACATCAGGTCAGGAGACTTGGGTTCTAATCCTCACTTATTACTTATTTGATTTTTTTTATATTGGCCAAGCCACTTCTCCTGGACCTCGCTCTTCTCATCTGTAAAGTGAGAGTGGGACTAGATGAAATCTAAGATCTCTCTCTTGCTCTAATAGTCTTTGTTCCAAGATCCTTCCCGGTTCTAATGTTCTGTGCTCTAAGGCCCCAGCTCTGACATTCTGCGTTCTAAGATCCCTTCCGGCTGTAACATTCTGTCCTAAGGTCCTCTCCAGATCATCTTCTTTTCTAAGGTCATTCCCTAATGAGACGTTTTCTGTTCTAATGATCTTCTCAGCTTTAATGTTCTATGTTCTAAGGCCCTCTCAGCTTTGCCATTCTCTTATCTAAATAAGTTATTTTTCGACACTACCAATCTATGATTCTGTTCTCAGCAGTTGAGTCCCCCTATACCAGGGCTGGGCCCCGGCTGTGGAAGCCTTGATTTAGGGCCCATTGGTGTCAGAAATCCATCAGGAGCTCCCCTAGGATAGGGAGGGGGAGGAGAAGATCTACATTTTCCTGACAATAGAAAATCCCTTACCAAGGTGTCCTTTCAGCTTCAGAGCACACGGACTGACTGATCTCGGCTCCCAGCCCCTTGGAGAAAACCAGCTGTCTTGTGCTCTCTCCTTACACAGACATGGGCCAGACTGATTGGTGCTGCTCCCTCTGGGGTGGGGGTGGGAGGGGTGCCTTTCTCTGCCTCTCCTCTAGAGATCCAGGCAGTCAGATCATGCCAGAAGGCCTAGTTGCCCTCCTGAATGTCACCCTGTTTTAAGATTCTATGATCCTATAATGGAAATAGGGACTGGTCCTGTGATTTCATTGGTATAGGGGACTCTCAGATGAGGAAACTCCCTCTACCAGCACAGGTCAGCACTCTCTCTGCAATTTATAATCTTAGAGAGCTGCCCAGAGCATTGAGAACAAGTTAAGTGGCTTGCCCAAGGTCATGTAGCCAAGGTGTATTACAGGCAAGACTTGAACCCTGGTCCAAGGCCAGCTCTCTACCCCCCATACACTGTTGCCTTTGACAAGACATAGTAAGTAGAGGTTGGTGCTTTATCCCCTGCAACTATTTGGACAAATCCTCAACCTGAGAGCAAGCCAGGGGACCTGGACCCAATCCAGCCTCCACCACTGACTTGCTGTGTGACCCGGTCAGGGGTCTCACGCTGGCTCAGCCTCATTATTCATGTCCATTAAAAGGGATAATAATTCCTGCCCATCCTTTCTTGTGGAATTTTGGTGGAGACCAGATGAGAGAACAGATCTGAAAAAGCTTAGATAGCCTAGTGTTGCCTAAAAATAAAGGCTCAGGGCCATTAATGTAATTGGTCTCAGAAATGCCACCTGAGGGTGGCATGGGAACCTCCATCCGTCCTGTTGCTTTAGCTCCTCTTACCCAGGCCACTGACCTGGCACAGGCTGAGGCACCTCGGGGTAGAGATAATTCACAGACGGCAGATGGCACAGGGGAGCAGTGTTATTAGCACACACCAGGAGCCTGCAACTTTTCTCTCCACCTCCTACTCGTTGTCTGGGGCAGAGAATCCTTCAGTCCTCACCCATCTGCCCTTTATGATTTGGCTATGGGGCTTTGTAGGAGACTCCCCAGAAACTCTACAGTGAGTCTCCTCTGGCTATTGGCCGCTGCCTGCAACTGGGAGACACTTGACATAGAACCCTGTCTCCTAGAACCTTACAATCTGATGATTTGAAAATTATAGAATCATGCAATGTTAGAGGCAGAAGAGACCTTAGAACTGAGAAGTTAAGAGCTGGGGGAGAAGGTCAGACTCAGAAGAAACTTTAGAACAGAGAATTTAAGAACTGGGGGAACCTTTCATTCAAGAAGGTAAGACAAGATCATAAATCTAGACGTGGACAGGGACCTATGAGGCCACTTAGTCCATCCCTCTCATTTAACAGATGGGAAAACTGAGGCCCAGAGAAGCTAACCTGCTTGCCCAGGTAACACAGGTGGTAGGTGGCAGAGACAGGATGCAAACTCAGGTCCTCTGACTCCAGGTTAGACTAGACGGAAGAAGTGAGAGGCAGAGAGAAGAGACCAGTGAGACAGACCCTCTGACAACCCTAGGAAGAGGCGGGGGTAGTGAGACTGGCAGCCCTTGGGTGCCCATCCCCGGCTTTCCAGCCCTGGCCCATGCTCCCTGAACCTGCAGAGGGGCTGGCTGAGGCTTTCCTGGAGTCGGGATGTCAGGGGCTGGGAGGAGCCTCGGGCCATTTGTCTCTGCAGCTACCAACAAGCGCCCAGAGAACACCCTCCGTGAGAAAGGGATAGCGTGTCAGGAGGTCCCCTGGGCTCCGGGATCATCTCCCGACACTCCCCCTCCCTCCCCTGCCCTCTGTAGCCTCCCCGCAGGCCCAGTGAAACATATGCCAACAGCTGCCGGGCTTCTCTGGCACGCAGGGCTGGGGGCGGGGAGAAGGCTCAGCCTGGGGCAGCTTCCGTGTCAGAGCAGGCTTGGGAAGGCTCCGGCCTTTGTGGCTGGTCCACTGGAGCGAGCAGAGAAAGGGACATACATGATGTGACATCAAGGGCAGACCTGAGGTTCTCTCCCAGCCCCCTCGCTAGTCCGCATCCCCAGGTGCTGCAACCAAGCCGGGCAGAGCTCAGCCCTCCTCTCTCCACCTCTGTTGGGGAGGTCTCTGTTCCCAGGAATGCCATGCTCTTTCAGGCCCCCATCCCCTCTCACCTGCCATATTGTCATCTGTAACCCCCTGGGGTGGGGATGGGGGCAAAGATTGTGCTATTTTTATTGCTATACACTTGTGGGGCCTTTCTTGTACACAGTAGGCATTTAACTGATGCTTTAAAATGGATTTTAACAGGCTCCTAATGGAACTTGTATCTTAAGGTCTTTTTCTTCTGTAACATACCCTGTGTCACGTGGGCAATTTCCTACTGAATTGCTATAATTGTGCGACTTCCCTGGTCAAAGGCCTTCCGTGGCTTGCTTTGCACAAGATAAAGTATAAATGTGAGAAGGTGGCTTAGTGGAGTGAGGAAGCAAGCCTTCAATTTGGAGTCAGAAGACATGATCATATGACCTTGGACAAAATCATTTCCCCTTTCTGGACCTCTGTTGTTTCATCTGTAAAAATGAAGCAGCTGGACCAGGTGACTTCTCAAGTCTCGCCCAATTATAAATCCTCGGATTCTATCATGCTGGCATTCAAGGTCCTGTGTGGTCTGGCACCTTACCAGCCATATCTTGATAATCTCCCTTATTCCTGCCAAACTGGGCTGCTCACCATCCCCCGTTATCCTCCCGTCTTCCCTGTTCCACTCTGACCTGTATATTTTACCACCTTCTGAAGATGTTTTTTGTAATCAGGGTATTTCCTTTTTCAAACCTCTTCCATAGTTCCTTTCTTTCTACAGGAAAAAGTTGATAGGATTATGGGAACATGGAACTAACTCCCTTATCTCACAGATGAAGAAACTTGAGGTCCAAGATCACATAGTTAATGAATGGCAAAATCAGGACTTAAACCCACGCCCCCCTAACTCTCAACCAATGTTTCTCCCCATTGCATTAAGTTCAAAATCCTCAACCTGACTTAAGTCCTTCCATAGCTGTTCCTTGATCTATATCTCTCACCCCATTTCTCAGCACAAACTCCCTGCCCTATGCAGATTGATTTCCTCACTAGCTCAAGCAAATCATGCTTATTTATGCCCTCAAACTGTCACTGACATCATCCCATCTTCTCCTTCTAATCTTGGAAAAGTCCCTCTCTGTGTGTACCTGGGTTGTGGTGGGGAGTGGGGAGAACCCTGGGTTGGGAGCCAAGAAAGGAGTTTGAGCATCAGCTTGACCACTCACTAGCTATATGACTCAGGATGAGTCCTATTCTTCTGGGGAGGCTTTGTTGATTCACCTGGAAAACAGATGTAGTTATCTTTACATTGATAACTTTCTCAGGGAAGTTATGAGGAAAATACTTTGGAAACAGTAACATGCTATAATAAATGGGTTATTGTTGTTGCTGTTATTATACTACCTCTGAAACAATTTTTTTTCAGGTTAATAACTAGAACTTACATCTGTAGTAGAGAGGCAAGCAAGGTCTTTGGCACTCGGAAGGCAGGAAAAGGAGCCTGGTTGGTTCTTGAACTTAAGACAGCAGGAGAGCAGGGACAGCACAGAAGGGAGAGAGATAACAGAGATAAAAAAGGATATTATGGTGCTGGCTAAAGAACCATGGACTATGCATCAAGACTGTGGAATCACAGTCCTAGCTTTGCTATTGCTTGTGAAAAGAAATACAAAGGATCAGCAATCATCCCAAACGTGCTTTTTCTTATCATCAGAACCATCCACAAGTAGAGTGAACTGCTGTAGGAGGTATCCTTTGCTTTTGTTGCTGCACAGTCATTTCCAACTCTTCGTGACTTTATTTGGGGTCTCTTGGCAGAGATACTCGAGTGGTTTGCCATTTCCTTCTCCAGCTCATTTTACAGATGAGGTTACTGAGGCAAACAGAATAAAGTGACTTGGCCAGGGTCACACAGCTGATAGGTGTCCAAGGCTATATTCGAACCCAGGAAGATGAGTCTTCCTGACTTCAGGCCTGGGAATCCACCCACTGTGCCACCTAGCTGCTAGAGATCTTCAAGCTAAAGCAGTTTAGATTGAATGCCATCGGAGGTCCATTCCACCTCTGGTATTGAGCCAAAGTCATTTCCCTTCCCTGGGGCTTAGTTCCTTGACCTCTAGGGTAAGGCACTGGACTAGAGAGCTCTATGGTTCTTTCCAGCTCTGACATTCTATTATCTAAAGTTCCTCCCCAGCTCCATTATTCTATGTTCTGAGGCCATTTTCAACTCTGACATTCTATTTTCTAAAGTCACTAACATTGAACAGTATATGATCTAAAGTAAAGTAAAGTAAAATAGTGTAAAGCTGAGGTTCTTGCACCAATCCTCCAGGAGCTGGTCTTAGGGAATCCCAGGACATGAAGCTATTGGTAGGAAGAAGAAAGGAGAGGGGCATCATCCGGGAATAGTAGGGCTGGGAAGGAGCACAAAACAACACAGCCTCGCTGAGCTGAGATGGAAGTGGGGAGGGGATGGTGAGAAGAGATGTGAACGCAGAGGTAATTCATCCAACAGCTTCCGTGACTGAACTTGGCTTCTGCAGGTGAGAGCCCTGAGGAGAGATCCCATCTCTCATGAAAGAAACATCAGCACTAATCGAATCAGAATCCATGCACTGGGCTGGGGCACCTCATCCATTTTTCATGTATCCCTTAAACAAAATAAAACAAAAAAATGAGCAGAGGTGGAAGGATGGGAAAAATGCCAAAGAGAAGACAAGAGATGTAAGGGCAGGGCAGAGTAGAGGGAAAGGAGGAGATGAGAAAGGGAGAATGAACTGACAGAGCTCAAAGGCTGGGAGAAGGACATTTGAGGAATTTCATGGTGGCAGATTTGATTTCAAGTCCAAACAGAGTTATAGGATCATAGAATGTTTGAGCTAGAAAGGTCTTTAGAACACAGAATATCAGATCTACAAGGGACCTTAGAATACAAGATGTTAGAATGGGAAGGCATGTTAGGATACAGAATGTCAGAGCCAAGAGGGATCTTAGAATGTAGCATCAAAGGGATTTGAGAAAGAATCTAATCCATTGCCTTCATTTTACATATTTTGAAACTGAGGTCTAGAGAGGGGAAGTGACTTGACCAAGGTCATACACTGTGTTAATGGTAAAACCAAAAATAGAATCTGGGACTCTGGACTCCCCATTTGATGCTTACCTAGAACCACTCCGCCTCTTTCTCTTTTTTCCATAGTTAACCTCATCCAATGAATCACAGAATTAGAGAACTAGGAAGTGTTTCAGCAACCATCACCTAATCCAAGCCATACACACAATGAATCCCCACTATAATGCGCCTGACAAGTGATCATCCATCCTCTGTTTGAAGACCTTCCAAGCCAGCGTCAGGAAGTGTCTCCTTATAGCAAATCTAAATTGCTCTCTTTGCAACTTCTATCCATTATTCCTAGTTCTTCCCCTTGGGACCAAACTAAAGAAGTTTACTCCTTCTTCTCCTAGGCAACCCTTTCAAATACTCAAAGCAGCTATCAAATCCTAACCACCCACTTTCTCCAGGCTAAACATATTTCCTTTTTTCAACTGATTATCACATGATATGAGTTCCAGGACCTTCTTAAACTGTGATACCTAGAACTGAATGTAATATTCCTCCATATGCAGTCTGACCATGGTGGAAGTCAGAGGAACTGTCAGCTTACCTTCTTATTTCTGGAAGCTCTGCCCCCTCAGTGCTGACCAAGATCGCATTAGGGTTCATTCTGTTTGGCGGCTACATCATACTACTGACTCATTTATGCCTCCTTTCTGGCAACTTCACTGCCAGCCAAGTTTCCCTATTCCCTCCCTAGAACCCTTTCTCAGTCTCCCTCACCTTCCACATGCACCCTTTTCCTGCTCCGCCCTTCCTTGCCCCATCCCAATCTCACTTTACCATCCTATACTTCACTGGACCCTGTCATCCACTGCACTGGGAGGGGCCCCAGTGATCCTTCCCAATCCAGAAGAGTCAGTCAGCTGTTTGTTGCTGCTGTTGTCATTTATTTGTTTCAGTTCTGTCTGCCTCTTCATGATGCCATTTGGGTTTCTCTTGGCAAAGATACTGCAGTGGTTGGCCATTTTCTTCTCCAGCTCATTTTACAGATGAGGAAACTGAGGTAAACAGGGTTAAGTGACTTGCCCAGGGTCACACAGCTACTAAATGTCTGAGGCTGGATTTTAACTCAGGTCTTCCTGACTCCAGGTCTGTCTCTTTATCCACTGAGCCACCTAGCTGCCCCAGTCAGCTGCTGAAACACCATTGGATCAGTCTTCCCTAAGCCCACAGTGACATTCTCATATTAAACATTAAGATCCCTTCTGGCTCTGATTTCTCATGAGTCCTAGGAGTTATGTCTCAGGGAACTTAAAGGAGATCATCCTAAAAATCTAAAGTCAGTTTAGTTATGGATGGGAGAAGGTTCATAGAGTAAAAATAATAATTGAAATCTGTATGGTATTTTGAAGTTTTAAAGTCTTTTACATACATAATCACATTTGAACCTAATCATAACTGTGAGGTAAATATTACAGGCATTACTATGGCCGATTTAGAAATGAGGAAACTGAAGCTTGTAGAGTGTGAATGATTTCCCCACGGCCTCACTAGTAAAGATCAGAGGCAGGATTGGACTCTGACTCCAATTCTATTGCTCTATCCACTATGCCAAATTTCCTCTTCCAGAGCAGTAACAGGAGTCTCAGAGAGAGGTGGAGATTTTTTAAAAGTGTAGTCACTCATTTATTTTGCTTTCAAATCACCTTCATTTTCTAAAATGTGCCTCCCTCTTGCTCATCCAGGTAGCCATGCTTGAGAGAGAGAGAGAAAGGGAGGGAAGGAGAGAGAGAGAGAGAGAGAGAGAGAGAGAGAGAAGCAGTTTGTTGAAACTAACCAATATATCAGCCAAGTGTGGCCATATGTATAGTTTGCTAAATCCTTAGTCCTCTGCCTTTGCAAAGACGGGAGGGAGGTGAGCTGTTTTGCTGTCTGGCAAGATCTTGAAGGCTAGTCTTCAAATTTTTTCAATGGACTTGGGTAGTGTAATTTCAGCACCAAGGATAGTTCACTTGGGTACCCAGTTGCAGGCAGTCCAGGACAATCCCCATGGAAACTTGTGATTCCTTAGAGTTGAACTCTTGAGGTCTAAGAAGGGGTCTTGGTTACTTAAAGATATCTCAAATTTCTCTGAAGTGGATTATTATTTTCATAAGTAAATGAAACCTTAGCGATAATCTTATGTCATATTCTCTGGACTGTGTGGTGAAGTAGAAAGAAGAGACTCCACAGTCAGGAGACCAGAATTCAAGTTTTCACTCTATCACTAATACGCTTAAGGTCCTTCCCAGCTCTAATATTCTATGTTCTAAGATTCTTTTCAGCTCTGACTTTCTACGTCTTTAGGTCCTTCTAAGCATTGACATTCTATGCTAGCTAATGTGGCGAAACCACAACTCTATGGTATCAGTCTATGGTTATTGTAGAAAAGAATGAGGAACAAACGTGGAGAGCCTCTTATGAGGTACCTCTGACATTAGTCCTACCCCTCCACATGCACAGAATCACAGGGTTTTTATCTGGAGGAGCCTCAGTGTCCTCTAGTATTACCTACATCCCCCCAGACTTACTCCAACGTGGGTCATTAACCTTCTGCTTGAAGACCTCCAGTTAGGAGAGATACAACTTCTGAAGTCACTCCATTGCACTTATGGACCCCTCCAATTGTAAGGAAGCTTTCCCTGATATCAAACCTAAGTCAACTTCTTTGAAGTTTCTAACCATTGCTCCCAGGTCTGCCTGTGGGGCCAAATGGCAAAAGTCCCTCTCCCTCATGCCAGCTTTTCAGATATTTAGTGACAATTATCCAATCTCCCCAGAGTATTCTATTGTGAACCAGCATGACCACCCCCAGGTATCCTGTCTCATAGTATTGGCTTTGCTGATTGTCATATGACATAGACTCCATTTTGATGGCTTTCTTCTGGATTCTATTTAGTTTATCAATGTCCCTCCTAAGCAGTGGGACTGTGACACCAAGAACAGAATACAATATTGAAGATGTGCTCTGACTAGGGCAGAGTACAGCTGGACTCTGACCTCCTTTTCTCTGAAAGCATCATCTTTCTTAGTAATGCATCAGATGCTTTGACTATTGTATCACACTGTTGACTTACATTAAGCCTGCATCTCACTCAAATCTCCAGAGCTAGGAAGGGCCTTTGAATACAGATCTGCAGAGATGGGATGGGTATTAGAACAAAGATTATCAGAGACAGAAGGGAAATTAGAGCACAAAATGTGAGAGCTGGAAAGGACATAGAACACAGAATGTGAGAACTGAAAGAAAGGGGCCATAGGACATAAGAACATCAAAATTAGAAGGAAACTTAGAACAAAACATGTTACACTTAGAAAGGTCCTTAGAATAGAGAATGTCAGGACTGGAAGGACATTTAGGACACGGGCTATCAGAGATGAGAGGGAGCTTAAAACATAAAATGTGACCTTGGTAGTGATCTGATCCAAATCTTTCACTTTACTGGTAAGATACTGGGGTAGATGGTGCAGTGGTTAGTGCTAGGCCTGGAATCAGGAAGACCTGAGTTCAAAACCTGCCTCAACCACTAGCTATGCTACCCCGGGGCAAGTCACTTAATCTCTGTTTCCCTCAGTTTCCTCTTCAGCAAAAGGGGAACAATAATAGCACCTTGTTGTGAAGACCAAATGAGATAAGAGTTGTGAAGTGCTTTGCACAGTGCTGACACATTAAAGCTGTATAAATGTTAAACTGTTCTTATTGCTTTCCCAAGGTCATAGTGAGCTTCCTGACCATCCCCTTACTCTCCTATTGACCTCAGTTCCTGCCCCAAGTCCAGCCCTTTCATCTCCCTCTCTGGGTTCTGGCTGCTTCAAAGCCAGAGGAGAGCAATTTTGTTTATTCTCTGTTTGAAGTTTGATGGGGCTTTTTGGGGGTATTCAGAGAGGAGTGTTTGTCTCTAATCTTCCCGCTCTAAATGCTCAGCACATTTCTCTGGACGCCAGAGGAGCTCCCCAATTTTCATCTTTTATTCATCATTTTCTGATGGCTCCAACACAGGAAAAACATGGAAATTTAAACCCTTCGAGGTCTGAGAATTTCATGAGTGCAGCTGACCCTTTCCCCAGTCGCCTGGGATGGTAGAGATAGAAAGTCATTCTAATGAGGAGCCAGGCCTTTTGATAATGAAGTTAGAGAAGCCGTCAGCTAAATGAGGCTCGTGTGGTTGGTCTTTGTAGCAGAAATGCCGGGGCGAGGGGGGGCTCAAATTAGAGACGGGAATGATGTAGGTTAACAGGGAGGTGGACTGCTCCTGATGCTAGGTGGGTCTCCACTGTGCCCTAGAGCACTAACACATCTCCCCCCTTTTTTCTAGCCCCCTATCATAACTGTCTGAGCCCATCAGGTTCTCATATTCAGGAACAGAATTAGAACACTCTTATAGTCATAGAATTAGAGGATGTTAGAGCCAGAAATAGAGTGCCAGGGTTGGGAGGATCCTTAGAACATAGAATGTCAGATCTGGGAGAGCCTTAAAACCCAGAATGTCAGAGCTGGGAGAACCTGAGAAACCAGAATATCGGAGTTGGCAGGAGACTTAGAACACAGAATGTCAGAGCTGGGAGAACCTTAGAAATCATAATATCAGAGCTGAGAGGGGCATTAGAACAGGGAATGTTGGAGCTGGGAGGGCCCTTAAAACACAGAATGTCAGACCTGACAGGGTTCTTAGGACCCAGAATGTCATAACTGAGAGGGACATTAGAACACAGAATGTGAGAGCTGGGAGGAGCCTTAGAAGCCAGAATATCAGAGCTGAGAGGGGCCTTGGAACAGGGAAGGTCAGAGCTGAGAGGGTTCTTAAAACACAGGATGTCAGAGCTGGGAGGACTCTTAGAACACAGGATGTCAGAGTTGAGAGGAACCTTAGAACAGAATGTTAAAATTTAGAATATGAGAGGTGGAAGAAACTTTAGTGTCTGTTAGTAATGGATGTAATGCCAGCATTCTGTTGGTTCAGGGACAAAATAAGGCATCTGAAAATCATTAAACAGTTAACAAAACGAGGTTTACTTTGTCCTAACAAAACAAGAATATGCAACAAGAATGTAACAGTACTGAGCTTCTCTAGACAGGGAGTCTCTTTTAGTCGGCAGGGCTGAGTATGGTGCTTTGTGTGCTCTTCAGACAAATGCCATGTCTAAGGAGGGCCCTGACTCCACATGGGCAGACCTTTCATGACCTTAGGTGACTAGCAATCAGCATCAAGGGAGGCAGAGGTCAAATAGGTTCTGGGGACAGCTTTGTTGCCTTTTAGGGAAAACTAATTCCTGTAGCAGAGAAGTAAGGGGAGCCCTATTTCAATCAGAGAGTCCTAGTTCAGGCCTACCATTTTACAGATGAAAAACTGAGACCAAGGGAAGTGATTTGTCCCGGCTTCCACACCAAATTCATGGTAGAGGCCCGGCTAGAGCTAGATGTCTGACTCAAAGGCCAAAGACCAGTCATACAAATCAGGCAAACTTCAGCTTATAAACTCCAAGCTTACAAAACAGTCATTCACAAATGCAATTGCCCCTGGATTCCCTTGATCCCCAACTCTAGTACTGGAGATTGTTTGGAGACTTTGGAAATGAGAGCAAGGAGAAAAAACTGTAAAATGTGGGGTCAAGTGGGGGGACCTGAGCCCAAGGAGTAGATTTTTAGGTGGAAGAGTGTTAACCAGCTTACCTAGTAGCCCCCATAAATAACAGCAATGCTAATAAGGAAGCTTCTCCTTGATTCCCATAGTGCTTTGGGGTTTACAAAGCTCTTTCCTTTGGTGGTAGTGTAGTTCAGTGGTTTCAGTAATGTCTGACTCTTCGTGACCCCATCTGGGGTTTTCTTGGTAAAATTTGCCATTTCCTCTTCCAGCTCAGTTTGCAGATGAGGAAACTGAAGCAAATGGGGTTAAATGACTTGCCCAGGGTCACACAGCGAGTAAGTGTGTGAGGTCACATTTGACCTCAGGTCTTCCTGACTCCAGACCTGGCACTCTACCCATTGTACCACCTGGCTCCCCTTTTTCTTTGATAAGGTTTTAATAAAAAGAGTTTTCTGATCATCTGGGTGAGCTCCTGGGAAAGTTAGACATTGTTTGGGACCTTTCCTATGGAAAGTCATAGCTGTGCTCTTTGGTGCCTCTCAAAGGAAAGGTCTTGGGTTGGCTAGGTGGTGCAGTGAATAGAGCACCGGCCCTGGAGTCAGCAGGACCTGAGTTCAAATTTGGCCTCAGACACTTAGTACTTACTAGCTGTGTGACCTTGGGCAGGTCACTGAACCCCAACTGCTCTACCTTCCCTCCTCCAAAAAGCAAAAAAAAGGAAGGGTCTCAGTGGTTGGGGATGTACTTGCTAAGTTGGATTCCTATGGGATAGACACCAAAGGAGAAGCCATTCCTTCATGCTGGGCTATAAAAGAAAGTTGCTATATTATTCTTCTCCCCCCTTTTTCTTTTTCTTTTTTTCTTTTGTGGAGGAGAGCAGAGCTGTGATTAGAAGGGGTCATAGGATGGTAGATTTCAAGCTGGAAAGAGGCTTAGAGATCATCTAGTTTAACCCCTTCATTTTATAGTTGAAAAAATTGACACCCGGAGAGATTAAATCGATTGCCCAGGACTACACCTCTAGTAAGTAATTGACTAAAACTCAGACTCCCTTCTTCCTGACTCTAAGTCTCCTGCGCTGTCTGCACACCTCCCAGAAGCTGCTAATGACTGCCTTGGGGTAAAGCACATGCTCATTCATGAGACAATTCAGAGGGAACCTCCCCAGACCCAGCACCTAAGAGATGGAATTCCATGGCCAGAGCACTTGCTCCCAGTCCAGAAGACACAGTGGTGAGATATCCATGCTCTCCACCTGCTGGTAGCCATGGAAATGCTAACACCCACCAGAGAGGAAAGTTCTTGATCCCTAGCTTTGAGAGCTTCTTCTAAGGATACTTCAGCTTTAACAGTTCCAGAATCCATTCTTCTATGAAAGAAGGAGGTCCTAAGAGCTCGTGGGCAGCTCTTGGTCCCAGAATTCAACCTTCTAGGAAGAGAAGGTGGTGGTGGGATATCCTGGGCCTTGGGGAGTTATCTCTAGCAAAGTCCAAGTTTGAGTCCCTAGATCCAGCTTTCTGTGGAGACAAGGGAAGTTCCTGGGCAGAGCTTACCTCTTGGAGAGAGAAGAGAATGTAGCACATGAGGTTCCAGAAAGTAGAAAGACAAGGAGATAAAAGCCATGATATGGGGGGGGGGGGCAAAAGGGCTTTGACTCTGGTGTGGGTCCAGTTACAAGAAGGCTGCTGATCTAACAGACTTAGATGTATTTCACTACCTGGGGGAAGGAGGAGTCTGTGACCTCAGGAGGCTAGATCCTCTCCAAAGGATTGAAGCAGGACTCCCCAGAAGTTGGAGGTGCTGTCTGCCCTTCAGCCTCAAATTTGCTCCCTTTCTGGGGGCATTCATATCCTCAGAGTAGAACCATAATATGAGATGCTTCTTTTTTTTTTTATTTTTTTT
>CM053588.1:56281016-56358863 GCA_028646515.1 Pseudochirops corinnae | reverse complement strand
TGTGGAGTAAAGGGAAGGGTTCTCTGGAATTTCCAGATATTGCCTCTCTAGCCACTTGGAGTATATTTCTGAACCAAGAGAAATGCCTTATACTTACAACAGCCTTGTAATGTTCTAGGAATAGCAATAGGGGTAGGAATCAGACTTGTGATTTCACTAGTCCAGAGAATTCCCACCTTCCTCTAACAAGTTGGCACCTTGTTGTCTTAGAGAGTTGCCAAGATCACAAAAGGTTAAATGACCTTACCAGGGCTACACAGTATTGGCTTCCTGGATCAGAGGCTGGCCCTCTATCTATTATGCCATGAGTGATAATAATAATAAATGCATAAAATACCATATTAATGTAGATTATTGTCGACACTATGAGTGCCACCCACATTTTACATGCAAGAGGCTCAGAGAGGTGAAGAATTTGCTTATATTTATATAGTTAATAAGTGTTGGAATCAGAATTTGAACCCAGATCTCCTGACTCTAAGTCATGCCTATATGAGTCAATATGAAAGTCTATGAGAGTCACCATGTCTCTCCTCCTTGAGTGCTCCCTCTCCAATAGCATAAAGATTTTCATTTCAGAAGATCACCAGCCCAGAATTCTACCCAGTAGGGAATCATTTGGACCAAAAGGCTTCGATGTTAAAATGAAGATCCCTTTAAAAGGGTTAAAAATAGCTAATAACTCATTAGTATGAATTAGCTCATTGCTTTCTTATTTATAGAATTTGGAGCTTAGAGGTCATCTAGCCCGGCTTTCCCCTTTTACAGATGAGGAAATTCAAGCCCTAAGGCTAGATCGTTTACCCAAGTCATACTAATACAGAGCTGTTGTATTGTAAGTACCAAATGAGATAATAATGGTAAGAAGTGCTCTGGAAGCTGAAAAGATCTATTGTATATGTGAGATGCTCTGCTCCTCTTCTCCCTCCTCCTCCTCTCCCTCCTCCTCCTTCTTCTTATTCTTCTTCATGCTTATTCTTCTTCCTCCTTCCCTCCTCCTCCTCTTCCTACTCCTCCTTTCCATGATCTCTGTAGCCTTTATGCTTAGAGCACAGATCAGCCATCCTTACTACTTCTCCCCTCTCGTTCCTCAGCCTGAACTTCCTGAGGCAGGAGCTCAAATCTCCTTCTTGCGCCATAGGTTAGGATACTGAGCAGTAAATGACTATTTGAATGTTCCCCATCCTTCAAGGTCCATTTCATCTGAGAAGAATTTTCTAAACTCCTGTAACCTGATTGTCTGTATTACTCATTGGTCACTTAGCACACATAATAGCAGGGCTATTTTCGTTTCATGTGAGTGGGTCTCCACAACTAAATGGTGAACTCCAGGGATCATAAAATGTCAGTGGGAGAAGGGCCTTTAGAACAGCCCAGAATGGGAAAGCCTAGAATGGCAAGACTGAAAGGGGCTTGGAATACAGTGCCAGAATGGGGAGATACCTTGGAACATGGAGCATCCAAGCTAGAAAGGTTCGTAAAGATTGTCCAGTCTGAATTTTTGGCTTCACGTCTTCTGAATCCAGGGATGCGCTGGTAAATGTTTAATAGTTGGTTTTTCAAAAGACACAATACACATTTGTTTTTGCTTTTTGGAGGGGGGAGGGCAGGGCAGTTGGGGTTAAGTGACTTGCTCAAGGTCACACAGCTAGTTTTGTGTTAAGTGTCTGAGGTCGAATTTGAACTCAGGTCCTCCTGACTCTAGGGCTGGTGCTCTATTCACTGCACCACCTACCCATCCCAACACAATATATTTTGAAGTTTAATTGGCAGTATTTACATTTTTTCCACCACTCTCTTAAGTCTAGACAATCAACAAAATGCTAAATCAAACCCCAAAATATAGCAGTTGCTGATTTCCAAGTTATCAAGGCTCACACTGAAAATTCTGCAATTGGTTCTTGAGAGCTGATATGAGCTGGCTCCCTGCATATCCTTGTATGTCAGGTCTCAGGTGCCTAATCTGTTACAGGCAGGGATTTGGACTAGATGGTTACTAAGGTTCTTTCCAACTACATCAATCTTTTCTTGATTATTCTATAGATTTGCAAATGTATGACTATGTTCTTAGCTTAGCATTTTGTATTATAACCGTCCTCTCAGCTCTGACACTGTGTTCTAAGGGCCCTCCCAGTTCTGACATCCTGTGTTCTAAAGGCCCTCCCAGCTCCGACATCCTATGCTTTAAAAGTTCTTCCACCTAGAATATCCTATATAACATATGAGTTGTAGCATGGCATCAAACTTAGAGTTAGGAGATCTGAGTTCAAATCCATGCTATGTTGTTTACTAGCTGTTTCGCCCTGGCCAAATTACTTAAAATCTTTCTGCCTCAGTTTTCTCATCTGTAAAATGGCAATGGGAATATGTGAATCTCCTCCTTCGCAGGGTTTGTTGTGGAAGCTTTTCCGACATTAAAGCCCAATGTAAGTGTGAGCTGCCCTCTTGTCTCCCCTGCCTGGGTGGCCAGTGCCTCAGCTGACTGCTGTCACTGACCTCATGGTTTGAGCTGCTACTGATGTGTGCACTTGAGTTATCTAACTGGTGTTTTCCTCAGTTTCCTTAACTGTAAAATAATAATAACACCCACCTTACAGGATTATCATGAGGATACAATGAGATAATTGTGAGGTGTTTAGCTTGGGGTCTAGCAGGTGCTTTATAAATGCCAGCTATCATTATAATATTTTTGTTTAGAATTGAAGCACAGTGAGAGATTAAGCCCCTATATGGGAGTGGATCCATATAGCATTTATTTTTTTTTACAGAAATTGCAAATGAGTCACCCATTTTGGGCAGAGAAACATATATATTAAGCAGAGTTTATAATAAACCCTTTTGGTTAGATATTAAGAATTAATAGTTTTCTTCAAAGTATAGTCTCTTGTAACTTCATCATTTGCATACTGAAGGTTCAACAGATTTTTTTCTCCTTTGTAATTTTTCTAAATTCAATTTTTTCCTCAATTACATGTAAACAAATTTTTAACATTCATTTTTGAGTTCCAAATTCTTTCCCTTCCTTCCTCCCCTCCCTCTGTCCTTCAGAAAGCAAGCAAGTTGATATAGATTATACATGTGCAGTCATGCAAAACATTTCCACATTAACTATATTCCAAAAGAAAATGCAGATTAAAAAAAGAATAATAAAGAAAGTTTTTTTTTAAGTATGCTTCAATCTGCATTCAAACTTCATTAGTTAGTTCTTTCTCTGAAAGTAGATAGTACTTTTTATCATTAAGTCCTTCAGCATTATATTGGATCATTATATTGCTGAGAACAGCTCCGTCATTCACAATCGATGACGTTGTTACTGTGTACAATGTTCTCCTGGTTTTGCTCATTTCACTTTGCATCAGTTTATGTAAGTATTCCCAGGTTTTTCTGAAAACATCCTGTTACTCATTTCTTTTTTTTTAGGGCAATTGGGGTTAAGCGACTTGCCCAAAGTCACACGGCTTGTAAGTGTGTCAGGTGTCTGAGGCTGGATTTGAACTCAGGTCGTCCTAACTCCAGGGCCAGTGCTCTATTCACTGCACCACCTAGCTGTCTCCTTTTACTCATTTCTTATAGCACAATAGTATTCCATCACAATTGTTCAGCCATTCCCCAATTGATGGGCATTCCCTCAATTTCCAATTCTTTGCTGCCCCAAAAGAGCTACTATAAATATTTTTGAAAATATGGATGCTTTTCCTTTTTCTTTGATCTCTTTTGGATACAGATCCAGTAGTGGTATTGCTGGGTCAAAAGGTCTACAGGGTGGATAGCATAGCACTATTGCACAAGGTTACAGATGATTTTCCAAACTGATTGAACTGGTTTACAACTCCACCAACAATGCATTAGCTTTCCCACATCTCCTGCAACATTCATCATTCCCTTCTTTTGTCACATTAGCCAGTTTGGAAGGTGTGAGGCAGGGCCCGACAGTTGCTTTCATTGACATTTCTCTAAGCAATAGTGATTTAGAGCATTTTTTTCATATGAGCATGGCTGGCTTTGACTTCTTCACCTGGAAACTGCCTCCTCATACCCTTTGACCATTTATCAGTTGGGGAATGACTCATATCTTTATAGATTTGATCCACTTCTCTATACACCCTTTGCAATTTTTAAAAGTGGCCTCACTGAGCAACTTTTCCTTGCCCTCTCCGTAGACCCGTTTTCCGAATCGCTCATTTGACAGAATGAAGAGCAGGTAGTTATCTTTTCACGTGGGTAGGTTTTTCCCAGAGAGATTTCAATCTCCCAAGCCATAGCACGTCACGAATAGAAGGGCCTTTTGGAGGGAATACGCACGTATACAGCGTGGATTACGTCCCAAACAAACACAAATATTATCCTTTTTGATCTTTACAACAAGCCTGGAAAGGAAGTGCTTTTATTTTCCCCATTATATAGAAGAGGAAACAGAGGTTAAGTGACTTGCCCAGGGTCACATAGCTAGTCAGTATCTGAGGCGAGATTTGAACTCAGGTCTTCCTGACTCCAGGCCCAGAGTTCTATCCACTGTGCCACTATCTGTCTTTTTGGGAGATAGAAAGTTAGAACATAGAATGTCAAACACCACTGAAACATATATGATTTGTTCATTGGATTTTACCTTTTAATGATGTAAAATGTACCATGTAATGTACATTTAGAGGGGCATTTGCTGCTAAATATTGAGATATGGGCAGGAGAGACTGTATTTGGTAACTGATTCAAAGCAATAACCCTATTTTCTATAGTGCTTTGCAATTTACGAAATGTGTTTATCACAACAGCTCTGTGAAGGAGGTGGTACAAACATTATTTCCCCCATTTTATAGAGGAGGAAACTGAAACCCAGGGAGTTCATTGAATCACAGATTTAAGAATTGGAAGTGATTTGCCCAAGTTTACACAACTGGTTAATGGCAGAGCCAAGACTCAAACCAAGGTCCTTGGAACTACAAGGTTATGATACTTGTTTATAATAACACTTGCATATAATATGACATTGATTACAGTATATACTCAAGTCTTATGGAAGCCACACTTGGAAAAGAAAGTCCAACCAATATTCAGGCCAATATGTTGTATATTCATTTATCATGGTCTAGAAGGAAGAGTGTTAAACTTGGAATAAGAGCCCTGGGTTCTAATCCTACCTCTGGCATACAGTAGCTAGGTGACTCTTTCCAGCTCGTCCAGCCTCAGTTGTCCTTTCTTTAGGAGGCAGGATGGTGCAGTAGAAAGAGCCCTGGCCCTGGAGTAAGGTTCTAATCCTGTCTCCATGATCTTCTAGTCTCTAAGATTGTCATATAGTCCCCCTGGGGCCGGTATCCCATTTGGCTTCAGTGCTCCTGGTACCGAGAACTATGGATCGCCCTTAATATTTGGTTGGTCAGTGTTTGTTGAATGAATACTGGACATATGCTCAGGCTCCTCTAGCTCTGGTCCTGGTGTCTTACTTAGAGGTGAATCTAGGCTAGATAACCTTGTGCAAGTTAGAGAAGTCTGTAGCTCACCATCAGTTCAGGCCACATGGTGAAACAGAAAGAGAGGTAACCAAAGGTCGGAACTGGATTCTGGTCCCAACCTTGCCAATTAGCAATCTTGGACAAGTCACTTATTCTTTCTGGACCTCAGTTTCCTTATCTGTAAAAGGTAGGTAACGATCCTTGAACTACTCACCCCATAGAAGGGTTGTGAGAAATGTCCCATGTTGTACAAATGTGCCTCTCCAATGATGGAATTTCTGGCAGTGTGATATGGTGGGTGGGATGGGAGAGGGACTTCCTGAAACCCCCCAGGAGGTTGTCTATGCCACCAACAGGAAAGGCAGATCTTAGGCACAAAGTCCCCAGATTGTAAGGAAATATACTTCCACCAGTTAAGGAGGAGAGATCGATTGTGTGATCCTAAACACAGACTATAATGTAGCATAATGGAAAAAGCATCAGTCTCAAGGTTAAAAGACCTTTCTTTATGTGCTAGCTAAACCTGAGTTTCCTCATCTATAAAATAGGTATAATAACCCTGAACTACTTCTCTCACAGGGCTCTTGTGAGGAAATTGCTATGTAAAGTACTGTATGTATGAGTATGTGTGTAGGTATGTAGAGTACTATCAGAAATGTTCTCTCTCTCCCTTCCTCCCTCCCTTCCTCCCTCCCTTCCTCCCTCCCTTCCTCCCTCCCTCCTTCTCCCTCTCTCTCTCTCTCTCTCTCTCTCTCTCTTCTCTCTCTCTCTCTTCTCTCTCTCTCTCTCTTCTCTCTCTCTCTCTCTCTCTCTCTCTCTCTTCTCTCTCTCTCTGTCTCTCTCTCTCTGTCTCTGTCTCTGTCTCTCTCTCTCTCTCTCTCTCTCTCTCTCTCTCTCTCTCTCTCTCCTAGACTCTCTTTTTTAGGGAAGGTGTGGGGAACTTTTAGTGCAGAAACCTTTTCCACAGACTGGAAAATGTAATATGATCTTAAATTACTTGTCCATTATAACATAACCAGGATACAAAAAAGACAAGATTATAACTCAGGTCTTCCTGTCTCCCAGTGCAACCCTCTATTCAATCTGCCAGACAGTCTCTCAGAGATGGCATTATGTGGATATTAACTTGCATTTTCCTCCAGTGGTTGGAGCTTGCTAAAGGATAGAGCCAGGACCCCTCAGCCTCTCCTGGAAGCATGACTGGATGGGCTGAAGAAAAGAGAGGGGCAATGAGCCCCTCCCAAGCCAGGGAGGGGATAGTCACTGGCAGCTGGATTTGATGCATTCAGGGGGCTCAGTTCTTACAGAAGGAACTGTTTGAGGTTCTTAAATGGGTACCTCTCTGTCCAAGCTGGTGTAGTGGGTCCTGGCTAGGATTCACAACTCTGGGCATGGTTGTTAGTAATTTTCTAACGCTTAGTGTTAGGTGTTTGGCACATAGTAGGCACTTAATAAATATATATTGACTGACCAACTATTATTCTACATGCCCTAAAGTGATCAGATTATACTCCCTTCTTGTTAGCATGAATGGACATTATGGAATAGTGAAAAGAAGATTGACCCCAGGCCAGTCAATTCGCTTCTCTCTGGGACTTAATTCTCTCCCTTGTGAAACTGGGATAAAAATGCTTTTACTGCCTACCTCACAGGGCTGTTGTGTGGAAAACACAACACAATAATTTCTCTTCATCCAAAGTTTTAAAAATGACCTCTCCTTTCTGTTAGTAGGAGGCAGCCTGGTGGAGTGACTGAATTGGGAGTCATTTTCCCTGGGATCCAGTCTGCCCTGACCCTTGACTCTGCCTGTCACTCACTCTGGGATTTGGTGACTTGGGATGTCACTTCCCTTCTTAGGATCTCAGCTGCCTAATCTGTTGACAGTGGGGACTGCATTAGACGATTTCTGAGGTGCTTTCCAACCACATCAATCCTCTCCTTGATTATTCTATATTCTTGTAAGCGTATGACTATTTCCTGGCTTAACACCTTATGTTCTAAGGTCCTTTCCAGCTCTGATTTTTTTTTGTTCTAAGATACTTCCCAGCTCTGACATGCTGTGTTCTAAGGGCCCTCCCAGCTCTGACATTATGTGTTCTAAGGGCCCTCCCAGCTCTGACATTCTGTGTTCTATGGGTTCTCCCAGCCCTGATAAAGTCTCTGTTCTAAAAGTCCTTCCAATTAGAATACCAAATATTCTAAGGTTTCTTCTGCATCTAATCTTCCTCTTTTTCTGACTTTGGCCACATTCCCATCATCCCTCTGGACCTTGGTTTTCTCATTTGTAAAACTAGGGGTCTGGCCTCTAGATTTCCTTCCAAATAGAAATCCATAAGATATAGAACTGTGATCTTATAAGATAGTTCAGTTACAGTAAAAACCCATTTCTGAGGAGCCTAAGGGGAAAGACCTAGGGCTGAAGTGTCTAGGGAACCATAGGCTCCCTCTCGCAGTCCTGGGAGTCTGTAAGCCCACAAAGGGAGTGCCTTTAGCCCCAAGAGCTGGACCATGGTCTCACTAGGCTCACAGAGTCAGGATAGAGTAGTGGACAGAGCCCCAGATGTGCAGTTGAAGGAATCTTGGCTTTGCCTCTTACTGCCGGTGTGATGGTGGCAGGTGACTTTCACTCTCTGGGCCTCAGTTTCCCCAGCTGCAATCCCTGCAGTACCTGTCTCACAAGATTGTTTGTTGAGAATGAACTAGAACAATGGGTGCACAACCTTTGTAAACTTCAGAACACCATACAGATGTCAGCTCTCCTAGATCAGGGGGCTGGAGTGGGACAGTGGAAAGAACACCAGATCTGGTGTCTGAGGACCTATGTCCAAATCCTATCTGTGGTATTTATTTAATAGGGGTTTAAGAACCGACTGGCATTCTAGGAGTTGTAGTTCAGAAGTATAAGAATGCTTTCTCAGTGTTAGTCTTACTATCTGTGTGACCTTGGACAAGTAACTGCTTCCCTGGTCCTTGGTTTCCTTATCTATAATAGAACTGAGGCAGACAGGTTTTGACTTGTCCAGTCACACAGCTAGTGTTCGAGGCTTGATTCCAACTCGCGTCTTTTCTGGTTCCAGGTATAGTGCTCTGTCTACTCTGCCACCTTCATAAAATCATGGCCAGACTAAATGACCCCCTCCCAAAGGTCCTTTGCAGCCCCATATCTCTGATCAGTCTAGGAGCGCTTAGTAGTGTCCTCACAGGCGTGATGGGCTGACTCCATCCTAGGCTCCCACCCAGCTGTTCCCTCACACAGGTCACAAAGAGAGAGGGATATGGGCACAAGATGAAGAATTTATTACTCTCCTGGGCAAGTTGTTGACTCAGAGTGAAGAACACAGTGAGGGCTTTGGTGCCCATGGGCAACCTCTTGTCCCCAGGGTGGAAGCGGGAGCCACACTTGGTCCAAATCAGTCCTGACCAAGTATCTTGAGAGAACCCCGTGCCCTGGGTGGACTGAGAGGCCCAGGAATGTGTGTATGTATGTGTGTTTGTGAGCAAGCCAGGGCCCAGCTTGATGTTGCGCTGTGTCCAGCCCCAGTCCCCAACTTCCATAGGAAGGAAGGACAAACTGGCTGTGAGAGAGAGAGAGACAGAGAGAGAGAGAGAGACAAAGAGACAGAGGGAGAGAGAGAAAGAGAGACATAGAGAGAGAGAAAGAGAAACAGAGAGACAGAGAAAGGGAGAGAGAGGGGAGAAGAGAGGAGAGACAGAGGAAGAGAGAGAGAGAGGAGAGAGGAGAGACCTTGCTGGCCTCAGGTGTACATTGGGCCAGAATTATTGCAGGAAGAGAAGGGGCTCAGGGCCTCAGAGATGCCCTGTGCTGGTGTGTCCTTGGGACAACTGTGCTGATTGGGGGGTGATGGGGAAGGAATTAGAGGGGGATGGAGGCCTGGCCCAGCCCCTCATCCCATTCTCCATTGCAGGTGGAGGCAGTGCAGGGGCTGAGGGGAGCCTGCCCCTGACAGCTTCCCCAGCTGCCCAAGACAGGGGCCCCAGCTGGGCCTGGCCTTCTTTTGGAAGATCCATACTCACACTTGGTGACTTTTTCTGTGCTTTGAAGACCATGTTTGCATTGTTAGGAAGTCAGGAAAAAAATTCTCAAACACAAGTAGAAAAAAAATATTTACATACCCTGGGGTTGTAAGTAGTGAGAGGTTAAAGGGGGTGCAGGGTCAGATTCTGAGAAAGGAGGGGTCTTTACAGGCCTCCTCATTGCTCCCCCCAGAGTCAGAAGCTTTCAATGTGGGATGTGATTAGACTGGAAGGCAGCAAATTCAAACCTAGCTCCCATTCTGTTACTCAGTGACCCCATGAAAAGGGAGGGTTTGGCCTAGGTGATTTTCAAGGGTCCCTTCAGCTCTGACATTCTCTGTTCTAAGGCCCCCCACCTCTAACACTCTGTGTTCTAAGGGCCCTCCCAGCTCTGACATCCCGTGTTCTAGAGAGCCTTTGGGATCTGACAGTCTTAAATAGTTCCAGCTCTTTCTAGTCCCATCATTTCTGGCTCTACAGATCCTGTCCCTCCTCATTCCATCATTCTGTGGCCCTTAACCCAAAGGAAGGGGAGCTGATGTCTGAGGCTCCTCATCAGAGGCTAGCCCTTGGGTAGGAATTGCTGTCTTCCATGGCCAAAGCTTGGCCTAACTCTGCTCAGTGTGTGTTGGGGTGAGGTGGGCCGGGGGGAGTGGTTGGGCATTGGGGGCCCCATGGGGGCAGTAGGGGCCTGCCAGCCAAAGGTCACATTGCACCCCCCCAGCCAATAGGGCAGTGGAGGGTGTTTAGGATTGGGGGAGCCCCTAGGCAGTTGTAGTAATATCTTCATGAAAAAGAATTTGTGATATTGACAACCCTGTTATCCCATTGAAGCAGCAAAAGGACTGAAATCGTCCCCAGGACTGGGGTAAAGGTTGGGTAGATGGGAAGGGGGACAAGGGCAGAAGGGGCTCCAGACTCTGGAGACTGAAGACGTGCAGACACTTTGGCCCAGGAGCTCCCTCATAGCTGATGGGGGAGAGTGGACCATGGGGACAGAGGACCAGGAGGAGCACAGCCCCCCAAACCTGAGGGTGAATCTGTGGTGGTCCTCACTTGTCCCTGGGTAGGGTGATGGGGTCTTGGTGCTGGTGAATTTTAAAACAAGACTGGTTTCTCTTGGAGTGCCCAAGTGTGTGTGTGTATGTGGGAGGGCATTGATCACAGAACCTAGGCATCCACTGGGTGCTCTAGGACCCATGAACTCAAAGTGGGTGTGTGGAAGTAAGTAAATGGGGGGGAAGATAGGGATAAAGGGAAGGCTTGGAACCCTGTCACCTGACTACAACCTCACAGAGAGGGGTACCTTCACACCAATGCACACACAGCTTCACACAGGCAGGACAAATGGGCACATTCATGCAAACACATGTACCTTCCCACGAAATGGGGATATGTGTATTCACAAATATCCTCTCAGGCACACACATGCATCTTCACAGAAACATGTTTTTATCAGGCATACAAACACGCATCTATGTACACATCCACACCAGGAACACAGGCAAGCGGCTTCAATACAGGATATGTGACAGTGGGAACATACATGGCAATGAATCTGGGTGTGAACACCTACCCAGTCATAGAGTGGACCTCTAGCACAACCTCTGCCCTGACAGGGATCCACACCAAATCCGCTGGAGCGGTTATCCAAACTCCATTTCAAGCCCTCCGAGGAGTGGGAGCTCACCACCTCCTCAGGCAGCCCCCTCTGCTTTGAGATCATTTTAATCATAGGATTATAAAATAAACCTCAGTTTTCCTCCCAGCCCCTTCTCTTCACAGAAGGGTTATGGATCCTCTAGTCCAACCTCACTCATTTTAAATAAGGGGAAACTGAGGTACAGAGAAGGTGAGCAGGCCCAGGAAAGGACCACTGTTGTGCTGCTCAGGAAAGAGGTCAGAGAGGTAGAAGAAACCTGGAGACTTAGAGGTCAGCCAGTCCAACAGCCTCCTTTTTTTCAATGAACTGAAATCCAGGGAGGGAAGTGACTTATCCAAGGCCAGGTAGGTAGTAACCATTAGGCAGGCTTTTCCCCCCTGCTATCAGGCCTCCATTTGCCTCTCTGGAGTTCCTGACTACTGTTCCTGGTTCTGCTGTCAGGACCAAACAGAACTAATCTAATTTCTATTCCAGGTGATAGCCCTCTAAATACGTGAGGACAGTCTCTCAGGTTCCCCCCTCACCCACCCTGAGTCTTCTCCCCTCCAGGCTAATTATTCCCACATCCATTCTCTCATGGCACCTCAAGGCCTTTCTCTACCCTGGCTGCCCATCTCTGGCAAACCTCTAGCTTATCAGCACTGTTACCAAAATGGGACACCCCAGATAGAGTCTGGTTGTTCAGAATACCTTTGAACACACACACACACACACACACACACACACACACACATACACACACACACACATACACACACACACACACATACACACACACACACACACCAGCACTTGACCCTGTGATACATACATACTTTCACACAGTGATACACATACACACTATCGCACAGGGCAGGGGGACAGTGTCTTTGGCTGACACCAGGAGTTGAGCCCCAGTTGGGGCCCACCAGCCTTTGAGGATGAGTTCCCAGGACCCTGTGGGAACCTTGGTGGAGAAGACTCTGCCCTCACCCACCCCCACCCATGGGCCCTGGATGGTGGGCAGACACATCGAGGAGAGGTGAGTGGCTTTCAGGAGGCCGAGGGCAGTGACATGTCCATCCTGAGAGCCAGGACCTCACTTGGCTCCCAACCCCAAGCAGAACTACCCTCTGTCCCCATGCCCCAGCCCAGGGGGCAAGTCTGGTGGTCAGAAGGAAGCATGGGGAGGAAGGGATAGGGGCAGGGGGAAGGTGGCCTCCACCTCCCTTCTGTCCTGGGCTGGGTCCTAGGCCTTCTTTCCACGGAGCCAGCTCCAGTTTGCCCATTGGCCTCAAGCCCTTGCAGATCCCCTTTCCCCCCCTGGTAGGCCCGGCTTCAGGCTCCCTCTTAGTCCCCACAAGCAAACAGCAGGTCAGAGGGGCCTCCGGGGCCCCGTGGGGCTGGTCAGCTGGGAGCGCATGGCCTGGATGCTGCTGACAATCTTCTTCTGGTGTCCCGTGAGGGTGATGCCCAGGCCGCGAACATCCCTGACAAAGCAAAACAACCCCAGTCAAGGCCACAGGCCTTCTTCCCTAAGGCAAGAGAGTATGGTGGTGAGCCACGAGCCCTTAGCCAGGAAAGGGGAATATTTCTTCAGCAGCAGGAGGCCTAATAATCCATTATTATGACATGCCATCCCACCTCCATGCTCTTCCAGTCTCTACCTGCCCCTGCCCCACCTCCCTCCAGTTCAAAGCATCAAAGGATCAAAGGATTCTTAACCTTTCTCTGTGTCATGGACCTTCCTTTGGTGGTCAGTCTGGCAAAGTCTATGCACTTCTCAAATAACGTTTTGAAATGCATAAAATACTGCATAGATTTAGGAAGCAAACAAATGATACCGAAATAGTTGTCAAAATATAAAAACCCCCACAAATTTAGAGACTTCAGGTTAAGAACCCCTGATCTAGAAGTAGGAGGAATCTTAGAAATCACTGTCTTCAACTGTCTTATTTTATGAACGAGAAAACTAAGAGCCAGGGAGACTAAGAGAAAAACGCCTTCTTCCACGATCCGGTGGCATTGGTCTCCGTGCTTCTCCTCCCACAAGACACCTATACCCCATTTCTCTCCTCCTTGCACCTTTCTCAGCTGTTCTCCCAAGCCTGGAAAGCTCTTCCTCCCTCTGCCCTGACTGGCTCCTGTGACTTCCTCCAAGTCTCAGCTAAAATCCCACCCTCCACAGGAAGTCTTTCCCAACCCCTCTTCATTCTAGTGCCTTCCCTCTGAGAATATCTCCAGTGCATCCAGCTTGTACAAATGTGATTTGCACATGGTCTCCTCCATTGGACTGTAAGCTCCTTGAGAACAGGACTGTCCTGTGCCTTTTGTCTGTATCCCTAGTACTCAGTACGGTGCCAGAACATGGGAGGCATTTAATAAATATTCCTTGACTTGACTCGACATAGTTAGTCAGTCACAAAGGAGGGATTGATTTAAACCCAGAATTTCTGACTCTCAGGCATGGCATATTTCCCCCACCATATCATCCGCCTCCTTCCATATCCCTGGCCCTTGGACTGGGCCCATCCTGGTTTGTACTCACTGGACATTCATACGCAGGACCATGCCCAGAGATGAGTAGCCACCTGCTGCAAAATGCTCCCGGTACCGACCCATCCTGATGGAATCCAACCAGTCCCCCACAGTGACCCCACCGCCACCACCTCGAAGGTCAAAGCAGCTCCGGGCAAAGGCTGGGGGTGGGCACCTGAGGATAGAGGAAGGCCTGGTGAGCAGCCATTGCCCGGGGCAGGAGCTGGCGTCTTCCAAGAATCAGTTCTTGGAGGGGAGGCCCAAAGCTGCAGGCTTCCCTAGGCCCTGACTGAGGCCAGTCCCTGGTTCCTTTGTTTAGCAGTGACCCAAGGGGACTCCAGACAGGCCCATAGTGATGAGAGGTAGAAGGATCTTAGAGAAGCTTAGAGAACCCAACCCCTTCATTTTACAGATGAGGGACCTGAGAATCCACAGAGGGGACAGATAACAGGTGAGCTGGGATCCGAACCCAGATCTTTGGATTCCAAATCCATGTGGCATCAGCAGGGCAGGTCCAGTACCTGTTCACTGTGGCAGTGACCCTGAGAGTCTCGGGGTTTCGGATGAGTGAGTCAAGGATGCTGACGATCTGGGGGAAGCGCGGCCGCTGGCTCCGCTCTTTCTGCCAACAGTCTTGCATGAGCTGGTGGAGGGCCGTGGGACAGCCCATAGGGGCAGGGAGGCGGTACCCTTCCTCCACCGAGCTAATGACCTGGGGGGCAGGGGAGGCACCAGGATGCAGCTTCGTCCTGGCATCTCTCCCTCCATCCCACTCACTTCCTCCAGCCCTACACCGCCTTCCCCTTTCCCTCCTGCCTGCCCTCTCTCCCCCCGGCCTGGCTGCCTCTTTGACTGCCTCTCCCTTGCCCTGCCTGGCTACCTCACCTCAGCACTAAGGCCTCTTTTGTCCTGATTCCCCACCAGGCTTCCCACCCTCGAGAACCTCTCATCCACTGGCTTCCCAACCAGGCTCTCAGCTGGCCTCTCTCCCACTTAGCCTCTTCCCGGGCCAGCTCCCTCACTGGCTTCTCCATCCTGCATCTTCCCCTCACTGGACAATATCAAGTTTAACCCTACTCATTTTATTTTTCATTTTCAGAGGCAATTGGAGGTTAAGTGACTTGTCCAGGGCAAAATGCGTTCTGGGTGATTTGATTTGGATTCTCTAGCCAGGAGTCTGGCTGGTGCACTGGCCGCTAAACTGGACTGGAGACTGAGAGGACCTCACTTGGAATCCTGACTCTGTTTCTTATGCCCTGGGTGATCTTGGGCAAATCATTTGGCTTCTGGAACTCAGTTTCCTCCTCTGGAAAATGAGTGGGGTTGGATAAAAACCCACATGTGAAACCCCTTCCTCTATGCCTTGTGAATTCATGTCGTTTCCATGATTCCACACCTCACCCCAAGCCTTCTCTGGCCCCTGGCTCCCCGATCTGCCACCCTCATCCCTGTCCCAGGTCGCATACTCACATCACGGTTCGTCATATTCCAGTATGGCCGCTCCCCATAGGCCAACACCTCCCACATCACCACCCCAAAACTCCACACGTCACTGGCTGAGGAGAACTTGCGGAAAGCAATGGCTTCAGGGGCCGTCCAGCGGATGGGAATCTTCCCGCCCTGAGATAGGAAGAGGCAAGGGGTGGGCTAGTCATGGGAGGCTCCCTCATACTGACCAAGCCTAAGCTGAATACCCAAGGGATGGGAGGGAAGGTGTGGGAGAGTGGCTGAGGCTGGCTAGGGGGCAGTGGGGAGTCAGAGCATTTCTAAGCTGGTATGGACTACAGAGCAGCCAGTCCAGAGGAGGAAATGAGGCCCACAGAGGGATAATGACTTGCCCAAGATCATGCAATCAGTAAATGGAAGACTTTGAACCTACACCTTTTCATTCCAAGGCCAGAGTTCTTTCTACTACACCATGTGGAGTCACTAAGGAAGCCAAGGGCAGTGTTAAGAGGGGAACCTCAGAGCACTCCCAATGCTGGGATCTTTTTTACTATCAGGGGCTGGGGAGGGGGGAAGACAGAAAGGAGTTAAGGCTACCAGTCTGGAAGGTGCTCCAAGCTTAGGGGAGGAGAAAGTCCTGTGCCACTGCGGGGCACTGGCCACCCACCGTGGTGGTGTATGCAGCATCAGGGTCGTCTTCCAGGACACGAGAGAGACCAAAGTCAGATACTTTGCACACCAGCTGGCTGTTGACCAGGACATTCCGGGCAGCCAGATCTCGATGGACATAGCCTAGGTCAGAGAGGTAGCGCATGCCAGCGCCCACCCCTCGCAGCATGCCCACCAGCTGCACGATGGTGAACTGCCCGTCATGGGTCTGAGGGGGAGAGAGAGGCCTGGCAGCCTTAGGCTGGCTTTAACCAAGAGCTCCCATTGCCTTGCCCAGGGCACCTGCTAAATTGGTACTTCCTCTTCCCTCCCACTTTCTCTTCCCCTCCCCTTTCCTCCTTCCCTTCCTTCCCTTCTCCTTTTTCCTCCTTTCTTCCCTTCATTTTATCCTTCTATCTCACCCTCCCTCCCATCTTCTCTTCCCTTCTCTTCCTTCCCTTTCTTTCCCTTCCCTCTTTCCTTCCTTCCTTCCCTCCCTCCCTCCTTCTTTTCTTTCTCCTTTTCTTCTCAGCTTTTGGACAAAGTCCCTGGTACAGCCTGTGTACATACACTTCTCAGCCTTGGCAAGGGGTGACAGAGAGAACCCATGGAGCAGGAGGGGGTTTCCCCTAATGCAGGTAGGTAGGTAGGAGCTAGCCTGATCAGCCTGCCTCTAAGATTCCCACCCATCCCCTGCCCTTTGGATGGAAGATCCCAGAGTCAGGGCAGAAAGTGAGCCCCAAATGGACAGAGAAGGGGTCACCGACTGTTGGGGCAGAGTGGGACACTAAGCTACAGAACCTGGGAGCTGGAGGAGACAGCCCCACTGCCTTCTTAAGCAGATGAGGAGAAATGATGTGCCCAAGGTCACACCTACAGTTTATAATCTGTAGAGACATTCACAAATCCAGGTTTCCTGGAGCCCACACCAATGATCTTTCCACTGTACTACGTTAACTCCTCATGTCTCATCACCAAATCCAGAATGAAGAACTGAAGTGAGTGATTGGTCTAACCCATTCAATTTACAGATAGAGAAACAGTCACAGAGTGGGGACACAGCTTGTTCAGACTAAGGCTATAGAGTCAAGCTAAGAACCCAGGTGTCCTGATCCCCAGTCACTACTGCGCCTGTCCATCTTCCTCCTAGATCTAGATACATTGGAGGGCCTAGAGCCAGAGAGCACCTGGGCATGGGGACATTGCTATCTCCTCCAAGCCTCTGGGGAGTTCTACTTCCCCCCAGGTCTCTGAGCAGGAGAGGGCCAATGGACGGTGGTAGGGAAGAGGGAGTGGTCACATACCCTCAGGAAAGAGTCCAGGGAGCCATTCTCCATGTATTCAGTCACAATCATTGCTAGGCGGCCTGGGCAGGAGAGACAGAGAGGGACAGCTCTCTTGGGGAGTTCTATCTCCCCGTCTTGCTCACTCTAGGTTTCCCCACATCCCACAAGTCCTTCGGGGTCCCTAACCATGGCTGAGGGCTCTGAAGAAGGCAAAAGCTCCAGGCAGAAGTATCCAAAGGAAGTTAGTTAACCTTAAGGCCCTCTTCTCTGAGCTGACTTGTAACGGTGTGGATGGAAGCTACTTGGTATTCAACCCAGGGAGGCCCATAGAGCCACCAAGGAGTCCAGAAAAACTGGGGCAGCTCAGTGAACCTCAGCTGGGTAGGGACACGGCTGGGCCAAGACACTGACCCTTCTTTGGCCTTTTGAATTATTTTCCCTTAAGTAGTTAGGAGGGGAGTGAGGTTCTCTTGAGGGTGGAGAGCAGTGGTGATGGAGGCATAGAGACAGAGGGTAAGGGTGGGTATTTGAGGATGCCCAGGGTACTCACCTCGGGTGACAACACCCTCAAGATGGATGATGTTGGGGTGGTCAAACTGTCCCATGATGGACGCCTCACTGAGGAAATCTCGCCGTTGGCGCTCTGAGGACCCTGCCTTCAGGGCCTTGATAGCCACTGGCACCTCACGCTGCCCTGGCATCCGCAATCGTCCATAGCATACCTCCCCAGACTCACCTGAGGGGTGCCAGGGAGGCAGTGAGCTCTTCACCCCTCCTCTGGCCTCTGCTGTTCCCCAGTCCCTATTAATGTCCCTCACCCCTATCGTGTAGGAAAGCTCACGTCACAAAGAAGGGAGGGGTCAAGGAAAGGAAGGTGGTGATTCCAGTGGGGAGCTCTGCATTGCCTACAAGAGGTTTGTGGTTGTTGAGTCATTTTGGTTGTGTCCAAATCTGACCCCATTTGGAGTTTTCTTGGCAAGGATACTGGAGTAGTCTGCCATTTCCTTCTCTAGCTCATTTTACAGATGAGGAAACTAAAGCAAGCAGAGTTAAGTGACTTGCCCAGGGTCACACAGCTAGTAAGTATCTGAGGTTGGATTTGAACTCAGGAAGATGAGTCTTCCTGACTCCAAGCTCTATACATTGTGCCACCTAGGTTGGTAGATAGCAAATGGTGGTGGATCATGAATACTGGCCTTGATTTAGAGAGAGAAACCTGAGCATGCTAAAGCATTTGCAAAATGGACAATGAGTGATCCATAGTCTAGTGTGGGAAGGGCAGAGTCTGGAAGACAACGCCTTGGGTCTCCTGTCCTTGGTCATGGCATTTGGGAAGAGTTCTAGTGTTGGAGGTGGCAGGGCCCTGCCTGGTGCTGCTAATGGGTCCACACATGCATGGGACTACAGTCTGACAGGCTGAAAACAGGAAGGTATGTTAGGGATCTACTAATCTATTTTACAGATGAGGAAACAGAAGTGTAGAGAGATTAGAGTGACTTGTGCCTGTAGTAAGTATCAGGCTGGATTTAAGCTCAGGTCCCTTGCCTCTTTCTACCATATACATAGTATGTGCCAACCATAGAGGAAGCAAGCCATGGTGCCTAGAAGATCAGACCCAGCCTAACCCTGCTGATCACCACCAGATTGGAGGAATGTTGTGTTTTAGATCTGCCAATCTCCTTATTTTTTTACAAATGAGGAAACAAAGTCCAATCTCCTTATTTTTTTACAAATGAGGAAACAAAGGCCCACATTGAGGCCCGCCCAAAGTCATATGGGTGGTAAGTGGCAGAGGCAGAAGGCCAGTGCACCATTTCCAAGCTACACTGGCTAGCCTTGGATGGCTCCCCTGAATTGTGGCTCTTGTGCCCACTAGGGAAGGGTACACATGCTCACAACCTTCACTCTCCCCAGCCAGTCCCCCCAGTATGCCCCAGCCCTGCTCCCCTCATGTTCTCACCAGAACCAATGATCTTCTCAATATGGATCCTGGAGGCCTCAATCTCACGACTGAAGCTACGTCGGGCTCGCCCGGGTTCTTCATAAGTATGAGGGTCCGAGTAGAACTGGGGCTCAGGGATCTTCCCGGGGGGATGGTGCAGGGGAAGGAAGACTGGGGGAGGGGCTAGAAAAAGGGAGTAGAAAGATGCCTCTTAGCAGCATTCTGGGAGGATCCCTCCACAGCCTTCCCTTTCCCTAGTGTGACTGGACCCCTCCCTGCAATTCTTCTCTGGAGGGACCTCCTCACCAAGAAGGGCTATGGGATCTTGGGAGTGTATCTGTGGAGTCAGGCAATCTACCAAGGACCACAGATTCTCCAGAGCTGACCTCAGAGGTCATCCAGTGCAAACCATAGCTGAATAGGAATTTTCTCAACCACATTCAACACAAAGACTTCCAATGACATGGAGCTCACTACCTGAAAGCCATTCCACCTTTCGACAGCTCTCGTCATCAGAAAGTTAATTCTTCTCCCCTTATAGTAGGCCAGTATCTGCATCTCTGTAGCTTCCACACCCCACTCCTTGTTTCATCCTCTGGGCCCAAGCCAAATAGATCAGATTCCTTTGCCCCAGGACACTCCTTCAAATACTAAATGAGCTCTTATGCCTCTCACCCAAGTTTTCTCTTATCCAAATGAAACAAGGCCTCCTGGCAGTGCTTGGGGCTTAGCCCACAGACTCTTGGGGTCTCTAGAGAGGCCTGAGGTTTCTGGGGGGTCCTGAGCATCCTCTTTAGTATGTGAGGGTCTTGTTTTCTCTTTATAAAATCCAAAGAGCTGGCCTCTAACACCTTGGTGTCTATGTCAGGTCATGGTCATCTCTGCAGGGTCTGGTGTTCTCCCTATAGCACTCAAAAAAGCCCAGAAGAAGCTTCGGGGTGGGGGGGTGGGGTCCTTGGTTTTGAAAGTTTCTCTTTCCTCCCCTGCTCTGATGCCCTCCTCCAGGATCAGTTAGGGGTGGGGGAACTGGGAGCTTAGTCCTCATTCCCTACCTCCTTGCCCTTCCCTTCATCCCTATCTCTCAGGCCCCTTATACTCACTTACCCTGTCCATTCTGATAGTGCATCTTTTCCTCATCAGAGTCCTGGAAGGCCTTGCTGTAGCCACAGTGCCTGAGAGAAAAGGGTCTCATTGTTCCTTAGCCAAACTTGCCCTCCTAGTTCCTTCCATCCCTTCCTCTGCCATCCAGTGGTCTCCTCACCCCACCGATGGTATTGTCCTAGATGAAAATCTGGGACGTCTGCCACAAGCCATCTCGTAGCCTCACTCCCACCTGGGATGGGATACTAGACTTGGACGTGGGACAGCCTTTTGGCAGGCTTCCTTGCTGCTCCTAACACCTGTGCACCGGCCACCAGAATTGTCTTCCTCTAAATTTCTTCTTTCAAACACAGAGCTCCCCTCCAATTTCCTCAGTAAGTTCTTTGAAATACTCCTCCTCCTCCTCCTCCTCCTCCTCCTTCTTTCTCTGTCTCTGTCTCTGTCTTTCTCTCTGTCCTCTCTCTCTGTCTCTGTCTCTGTCTTTCTCTCTCTCTCTCCCTGTCCATTAAACCTATGTCCCCCTTGTTTGACCACGCCTCATTGAAGTATCTGCTCCAGGTATCCTCTGACTAATTCTAGAAGATGGCCTGGACTAGGGGTCAGGAGACCTGGGGCATAGCTCTGGCTCTGCCCCTAACAAGCCGTAGAATCTTGAGATGGTCCCCTCTCTTCTTGGGCTCTTTCATTACCCAACTCTAGAATTAAGAGGTTGAACTAAACGGTCTCTTCAGTTGAGTGACATTCTGTGCTCCCTTCCAACTCCAACGTTTAATGTTCCAACATTATGCATTAAGATCCATTTCATTCTATTCTAAGGTCTAACACTGTTCTTATAGTCTATGTTCTAACATGTTATATTCCAAGGTTCCTTCCAGTGTCAACATTTTATATTCTTACAATATGTTCCAAGGCCCATTTCAGCTGACACTCTGTTCTGTGGTCCATCACGGCCCTGACATTCCATGCTCTAATATGCTATGTTCCAAAATTCCTCTTAGCTCTGACATTAAATGTTCTAACAATTTGTTTTAAGATTCATTTTTGCTGACATTCCTTTCTAAGTTCTGTCTTATGTTCTAAGGTTCTTTTCATTTCTGGTATTCTGTGTTTGAATGTCCTCTCTGCTATGACTTCTATGCTATAAGGAAACTCATGGTTCAGACATTCTGTGTTTCAAGTGCCCTTCCCAGCTCTGATGTCCTGTGTTCTAAGGGCCCTCCCAGCTTCGACATCCTGTGTTCTGAGGTCTCTCCCTGCTCTAAAACTCTAGAATTTGAGTTAACCTTAAGCACCTAGGTGATGGTACAGTGGATAGAGTGCTGGACCTGCTGAGGTTCAAATCTAGTCTCAGACACCCACTAGACGTATGACCCTAGCTAGGCAAGTCACTTAGACCTCTGTATGCCTCAGTTTCCTCACCTGTAAAATGGGAATCACAATAGCAACTACCTCCCGGGGCTGTCGTGATGATCAAAGGAGATGGTACTTTACAAACTGCTTCACAAACCTTCAAGCTGTATGTAAAGGCTAGCCATGATTATCCCGACCTAAATATGAAGGCCAGTCCCTTTGGCACTGTCTCACCATTTGCTCCTGCTCCCTGGCTGTATTTTCAGGCTGAGCTTGGGAAATGAGGGGGTAGGAAGTGAGGCAGAAAGGGCTGCGGGCAGATGGGAAGGGAGGAAGGTGGCAGAAAGGAGACCCTGAAGACGGTGATACACTCCCCGCAAAGCTGCAGGGAGCCTTCAGAGTCCCGGAGAGTGGAGGCCCCCGGCCCTCGAAGGCCTGGTACGAGGGGAGCTGGTGCTGGTGGGAGGGGGCAGGAGAAGATCAGAGGCCTTACCTACCTCTTCTTACAGATGAGCAGCAGCAGAAGGATGACCAGACCGGTGATGAGCGTCAAGCAGATCCACACGATAGTCCTGGTGTCATAGCGGAGCCCTGCTGTGGAAGGCAGGGGGCGTTGTCAGCTCTCGGCTAACGCAGGGAAGGCGGGCAGAGACAAGGAGGGAGAGAAGGCCCCCTCTACCCAGCCCCGGCCTGGGCCTGGGGGCAACCTCGTCTCCCCCTCCCACCTCAATGGGGCAACCTAGGCTTGAACATACCATGCAAATCAATCAGGAATTGATCAGTAAACATTGATTAAGCTCCTACTGTATACCAGGCACTCTGCTAAGCACAGAGGATATAGTAAGGGACAAAACGTCCTTGCCCTAAAGGAGCTTGCAGTCTATCACTCCAATGTCTTATTAGTAGCCTCTCTTAATCCGCCCCCCCCCCAAATTATTTGGAACTTAGTTTCTTGATATAATGATAATGGCCAACATTTCTAGAGCATATTTAGCTTTACAAAGCACTTTATAATCCTTACAACAACCCCAGGAGGTTGACCTGTTATTATTTTTTTTACAGATGAGGAAACTGAGGCAAATCAAAGCTAAGTGACAGTCTCTGGTCACACAGCCTGTAAGGAGCTGATGCAGGATCTGAAGCAGGTTCTATCTGACTCCAAGTCCATTGCCCTATCCGCCTGGTCACCTAGATAGAGGCCTGTACTTCATACTTACCTCTGCATCTAAAGAGTGCGTGTGCTGAGAGCCATTATATTTCACTTTGCCTTTTTATTCCTAAAGTCTAACACAGCGCCTGGTATGGAGCAGGTCCTTAATGCTTACTGCATTAACGGATGAATTCAGTCCCCCATCCAGAACCCACTGACACGGGTGGTAAGGGAGAGCAGCACCGAGGTACAGTGGACTGGGAGGAGGAGACTGGGGCTCTGGGCCTGGCATTGCACGACCTTAGATAAGCCATTTTCCTACCTAGACTTCAGTGTTCTCATCTATCAAATGGAGCCAGAAATCCCTGCCCTGATTCCTTTCTGGCACTGCTGTGAGGATAAGGCTAAAGAGGCTGACAAGAATGTTTCCTGACTCTTCTCAGGCCTGACTTCCTGGAATGAACTCTGTATTTCCATGCAGGGCACATCTCTCTGCCGTAGCGTCCTCTGAAATGAGCAGCTTATGCTGGACGGTCTCTGATGTCCTCTCCTGATCTCGTATGCTCTGCTTTGGCAAGCTACAGCCTAAAGGCCCTCCCAGCTCTAACGTTCTATGTCCTAAGGGCCCTCCCAGTTCTGACATTCTATGTCTTAAGGGCCCTCCCAGCTCTGACATTCTGTGTTTTAAGGGCCCTCCCAGCTCTGACATCCTGTGTTCTAAGGGCCCTCCCAGCTCTGACCTCCTGGGTTCTAAGGGCCCTCCCAGCTCTGACATTCTGTGTTTTAAGGGCCCTCCCAGCTCTGACATCCTGTGTTCTAAGGGCCCTCCCAGCTCTGACCTCCTGGGTTCTAAGGGCCCTCCCAGCTCTGACATTCTATGATCTATGATCCTACTCTGCTGTGACAGGCTATGTTCTAACTTTCTATATTCTAAGTTCTCTCCCAGTTCTAACATTCTAGGTTCTATAGGCCTTCCTTACTGTGACATTCTATGTTCTGAGGTCCCTCCCACCTCTGACATTCTATGGTCTATGGCCCTTTCTACCTCTAACATTCTCTGTTCTTCATTCTATGTTCTAAGGCTCCTCCCAGCTTCAACTGTCCATCTGGCATAATGGATAGGGGGCAAGACTCAAAATCAAGAAGTCCTGAGTTCAAATCCTGCCTCAGATACTTAATATCTGGGAGACCCTGGGCAAGTCACTTAACTTCTCTTGGCTTCAGTTTTCCTATATTTAAATGGATATAACGACACCAACCCTATAGGGTTGTTTGTATATCAAATTTATGCAGAATATGTAGGTAAAGCACCATATTATAAGTTATCAATTGTTATTTACATTTTATGTTCTGGGTTCCTTCTACTCCATCATGTCCCTTCTAAGTCTGAAGTTTTATGTTTTAAGGTCATTTCTCAGGGCATGTGATGTGACTCAGAGATGCTTCTGCTCTTCCCTGGCCTCTCCCTTCGATTCCTCCCACCTTATACTCACTTGGTTTTCCAGTCTCCACTTCCATGGCCGGGCTAAAGCGGCCACAGCCCGCGGAAGTGCGGGCTCGCACCTGGAACACATAGTGGGTGCTGGGCTTCAGCCCAGAGACAGTTGCCCTGGTGGTTGTGGCCTTCAGGGTGGAGTAGCTTTGCATCTCCTTGTCCTGGGAGGTTGGAGGGAGAAAGGAGCTCGCTCAGGAGACTGGACTGGCCAGCTCCCTCCATGCCCAAGCCAGCCGCCCTCTGGCCCTCTGGCCCAGCCCCACTGTCTTCACCTTCTCGTAGTATTTAATTTCATACTCCAGGATGATTCCATTAGGTTGGGCTGGCTCCTGCCACAGCAGTGTGACACTAGTCTGCCCGGCTCGCTCCTGGCGGATGGCCACCACTTGGGACGGGGCTAGAAGGGCCAAAGCCATGGAGCATTAGAAAGGCATTCTGAGGCACTTGACTTTCCTTCCCCTTTCTGGAGTCCTGCTTTGTGACTGTGCAAAGACCTCCTCCCCACTCCCACCTCAACGAGTTGGAATCCTAGCTCTGGAGTGTGAACTTGGGTTAGTCATTCTAGACTGGGTCTCAGTGTCCTTACCTGTGAGTCTATAGGGGATGGAATGGAAAGTCTTGAAGATACCAGTTTATAATTTAAGATCTTCTTATAGGTCTAATTATAGTCTATGTTCCAAGGCTCCTCCAAGCTCTGACATCCTGTGTTCTAAAGGCCCTCCCAGCTCTCACATTCTGTGTTCTAAGACCCCTCCCAGCTCTGACATCCTGTGTTCTAAGGCCCCTTTCAGCTCTGACATTCTTTGATCTAAGGGCCTCCCAGCTCTGACATCCTGTGTTCTAAGGGCCATCCCACCTCTGACATCCTGTGTTCTAAGGGCTCTCCCAGCTCTGACATTCTGTGTTCTAAGGGCCCTCCCAGTTCAGACATTCTATGTTCTAAGGACCCTCCAACTTTTATAAGTATAATTTAACTTCTCTTCTAGGTCCACGACTATGTTTCTTGGTCACTGCTATGTCAATTCTCTTACCCTTTCTCTCCTAAAACCAAGATGTTCTTGTCTAGGCTAAGTGACCAAATGCCCCAAAGCCACCCACCAAGCTGCCATCTCAGAGGACCCCTTTGTTGTTTACTCAGTATCAAGCCCATCCTAGGAGCTCTCAAACTCCCCAGGATGGGACCCCTATGCTCCTCCTACCTGCCTGGTTTGTGGTGATGTTGACAGAGGCGACTCGTCGGGGCTCCAGACTGAGGTCAGACACACCATTGACGGCCTCGATCCAGAAGGTGTAGTTCATGTGGGCAAGCAGGTTGGCTACTGTCAGGGTCGTCTGCACCAGGTTCATCTGCTGGGGCACAAAGCGGGTGCCACTGCCGCAGGTCTCACAGTGGCCCTGGTCCCAGGAGCAGCGGCGGCAGATGGCGTTGTAGGTGATGTCATTGCGGCCTCCCTTGTCCAGGGGAGGGTCCCACTCCAGGGTCACAGAGGTCCCATTCACACTGGAGATCAGGTTCACAGGGGCAGAGGGAGGCCCTAGGGAGCAGAGAGACCCAGCCCCAGACCCCAGCTCTAGCTGTGGCTGTGGCTTGGGTTATATGGTGGCTTTGAGTACAGACTTCTCCAGCACCCAGAGAGCTCCCTGGGGGCATGGACTGTGTCTCCCCTAGCAGACTGGAGAACCTGAGTGCAGAGACCACCTCCCTTCCATAACATCTAACAAAGCTTCTTTCTCTTCCTCTGACCAAAGAGAGTAGTATTGCCAGTGTCTATGTCCTGTGAAATAGTCATCACAGGCCACTGTCCCTCGGTCCTTGGACTAAGTCAGAAGATCCCAGAGGCCTGGCCCACACCCACAAGGCTTTCCACCATATCCTACTTATTTATGTCACATTCCCTCACAAGACTATAAAGAACATGAGGGCCAAAGATCCCTTATTATCCAAACTTTGTGCCTCCCTCTCATGACCATAATGGTACTTACTGGACACACAGTAGGTACTTAATAAATGCCTACTGAATTAAATTTAACTCCATGCCTGAAAGTTAAATGACCAAGAGGTCTGGAAGGCTTGGTTATCAAGGCTGGCAAATAGGAGAAAAGAGGTCTTGGGTGCCCTGGATAGACTGGTCTCACCTTCCACCCCAAGTGGAAGGATTACTCACGGGTACAGGCTGCAGATGGAGGGTCGAGGGCTGCCCGGTAATAGCTGAGGTCACAGTGGCAGGTCTGGGCTGCAGATGTAGATGCATGGCTGTGTAAGGGGCACCTAGCACACAGCTGGTCCCCTGGAGCTGACTTGTAAGTCCCCAGTTCACAGGCTGCAGAGGCAGAAAGAGATCCCGGCAGAATAAGCTGTCTTGTTTTATGCAGCAGAAAAGTCTTCTTGGCTAACAGACATCCAGAGTGATCCTACCAAAATGACCAACTCTTGCTGACACTGTCCGAATGGGAATCTTCTTCTCCCAGGAGTTCACAGTATTAAAAAACAGAATATTAGAGCTATAAGGGACTTTGGAACACAAAATGTCCAGAGCCAGGGGTAGGGGGAAGACATTTGAATGTAGTGGTAGACCCAGAAGGGTCCTCAGAACACAGAATATCAAAACTGAAAATGATGTTAAGACACAGACTATTATATATTGAGGTATATGAAGGATGGAATATTACAGAACCAAAAGAAAGAATGTATATGATGAATACAGAGAAGTATGAGAAGACTTATATGAACTGATGCAAACCGAAATTGGCAGAACCAGGAAAACAATAGACATAAACAGAGGATCAGCAAGCATTTATTAAATGCCTACAAAATGCGTGGCACCAGGGATACAAACACAAAGAATGTAACAATCCCCATTCTTAAAAAGCTTACACCTTCCACAAAATCAAAACTGAACTTTACATAATTATAACAACCAAGTTTGACCTGGAAGATGAGCTGTGAGAATATCCTTCTTCTTCTTCTTTTTTCTGAAGAGGAAGAGACTATACATACTGTTGAATTTGACTGATATGCTGATGGGTTTGACTGATTTGGTTTTTTTTTCTTTTTTTAAACATTTTCTAATATAGGGGATGGCTGTAAAGGTGAGGGAAGGGGAAAGATTATACTTGGAAATGAAGATGACGTAAAAATAAAAAATAAATAAAATTATTTTTTAAAAAGAACATAGTATATCAGATTTGGGCAAGATCCTAGAACACAGAATATGAGAACTAAAATTCAATTTGATTAAACTAATTAAGCAATTGTGTGCTCTATGTAGGTGATACAAAGACAAGAAACTAATATACAGCCCCTGTTCTCCACATCATTATATTCATTCTACTAAGTAGATCCTGGGAGGTAACCTAGTCCCATTTCACAGAACAGGAAACAGAGGTCCATGAGGTGAAATAATAAGGCACATGGTTCATTTAGAGCAGCACCCTGGACCCCAAGTCTGTTGCCACTTCCCTCAGGGAGGCCTTTAGATTCTGCAGCACCTCTATTAACCAAATAGTCCCTCCACTGGGCAGTGCAAGGAGACCTGGTTTAAATTCTGGCCCCACCACTGACAATTTGGGTCACTGACACTGAGTCATGTTCCCTCTTTTCATTGAGGGTGTTATATTAGATAATTTCCAACTTGTCTTCCAGTTCTAAATGTCACGATTCACTGGCCCTTCACAAAGGGCTTTCACAAAGAGAAGGGCCAGGAACATGACGGCAGTGTCCTCTGTGAGTGGAGGGCATGAATTCCCTGATGTGGCTGCAGGAAAGTCCCTAAATCTGTACAATGAGGTTCTGAAGTTAACTTAACTCCTAACTCCTCTAGGAAGACACATAGAGAGAGAAAATCGCAGACCCATTGGCCAGTTACAGAACTGTTTAGAACCCCCGGATGGGCTCAGAACATCACTATTAAGCAGTGGGCCGCTGGAGTGGAAAACACACCAGAGAACGAGGCAGAAGCCCTAGGTTTGAGTTCTTGCTGAACCATTCTCCTGGCTCTGCCATCTTGGGTAAACAGCTTTCTCAGCCTCGGTTTTATCATCCATAAAATGGGCACAATCATGATTGTGCTGCCTATCTCACAGGGCCACCAGGAGGAAAACATTGTGAAAACCTTAAACATGTCATAGAAATTTGTGTTATTATTTTAATTATTATTATTCTCATTGGCCTGGAGGAACTCTCTCATGCCTGAGACTAGCATAGTCAGAAGAGAGGAGTCAGTTACACTCAATATATATTTGTAAGCTCCCTACATTGTTTGGAGAATCGTGCTAGGCCCTGGGGGAGGTATAAAGTTGAGAGGAGGAATCCCTGTCCTTATGAAGCTTACAGTCTACTAGACTGTAAGTATGAAAGCTCTTACAGACTCTTGGCTTATCCGTCCTTGAGAAGAAGGTCTTGGCCTTCTACTCTTGGTGCATCCTCACAGAAGAGCAGAATCTCAGAATGGGAAAAGCCCTCAGAGATCACCTAGTCCAAGTCATCTCTTCACCAGAGCTCCCTCTGCAATATCCCAGACAAGTGGCCATCTAACTTTGTAGGAAGCCCTCCAAGCAGGAGGAGCTGACCAGCTGCTGAGGGCCCACAGCCCTTTGGTTTAGAGTTTATTGGAAGGACATTTTTCCTACCATCGAGTCAAATCTGCCTCTCTGCACCAGATTCTGCCTTTGGTGCTAGTTCTGCCTTCTGTAGACATGGCGAGGCTATTTTTTCTTTTGCAAGACAGCCCTTCAAATACTTGGAGCAATTTGGTGGCGCATTGGATAAAGTGCTGGGCCTGCAAAGTCAGGAAGACCTGAGTTCAGATCCAACCTCTTCCACTTACCAAGTAAGTCCCTTCACTCTGTTTGCCTCAGTTTCCTCATCTGTAAAATGAGCTGCAAAAGGAAACGGCAGATGACTCCAGTGTCTTTGCCAAGAAAACCTCAGATAGGGTCACAGAGCGTCAGACACGACTGGTACTGGTTCACAACGATAACCTTCAAATAGTTGCAAATGCTCTCGCATCCACCTGCTAAGTCTTCTCTGCTACACGCTTAACATCCCGGCTCCTTCCCATCATCCTTGCACGTCATGGACTCAAGGTCTTTCAAGGCCCTGGCCACCCTCCTGTGGACACTACAGCTTATCGCTGTCCTTCCGGAACGGATCACAACGCTCCAGATGTTGTCTGGCCAGGGAGGAGGGCAGTGAGCTGCACCCTGCTCCGTCCTTCAAGGAGCCAACAGTCAAACAAGGTTTTCTTGGCTGCCGAGTCACACTGTTGGCTCATACAGAGGTGATGTTCTGCCCAAAGGCCCAGACCTTTTACAGACAAAAGACTGCTTCTCCACATCCCCCCTACCCCAAATTGGGCGAATCGTAGATGGTCAGTACATAGCTGCCAGGCAATGAACTCCCTGTCTTTATGGTCCTCTGATTCATATTTGAGGTCTTTTCTCCCCATCCAGATTATAAGTCCCTTGAGGACAGGTAAGGAGGAAGCTTAGGCCCATGTAAGAGAAGTGACTTGTCCAAGGTCATACAGCTAATTAGTAGCTGAACCAGTACTAGATTCCAGGTCCTGAGGCAGTGCAGCACAGTGAGAAGGGCATTGGATTTAGAGTCAGAGAACCTTAGTGTAAACCTTGGCATGTAACTTGGGACAAGTTAATCTCTCTGTGTCTCAGTTTTCCCATCTGTCAAATGAGGGAGTTGAACTCTACGGTCTTTGAGCACAAAAGTTATGCTCCCATGATCTTAATACCTAATCCAGTGCTAGAAGTGTCCTTTGACCATCCCAGGGATGTTGAATCCAGAACTAAAATGTTACCTCCATGCTATCCATCTCATTCTTTTTTTAGAATCATAAAATTTTAGTAGGATCTTAATGAATGTAGGTTGATTTATTCCCTCAAATTCATACTTGATGAAGGATTTGGACTGGATGACCTTAAAGGTCCCTCCTGCCAAGATTCTATTTATGACATTCACTGAGGTCACTCCCAGATCTGACATTTCATGTCCCAAGGTCCCTCTCAGTTCCAACATTCTGGGTTCTAAGGGCCCTCCCAGCTCTGACATCCTGTGTTCTAAGGGCCCTCCCAGCTCTGACATCCTGTGTCCTAAGGGCCCTCCCAGCTCTGACATCCTGGGTTCTGATATTCTATGTCCCTGGGCCTCCCCCAGCTCAAATATTTTATCATTCATTCAAAAGTTGGTATTTTTACATACCTGTCATAGAAACCTGGAAATTTCGCCTTTTGAATCCCAATAGTAAGGGATTATAACATGCTCAGCTGATGCCCATATGGTTATAATATGTCAGGGCCAGATTAATCTGAGCAATGAAAATAAAATAATCTTTAATAACAATACTAATCATCAGCCCTGGGGGATGTGAGAGATCTGGATGCCGAGGTCGGGGACTAATCGACAGAGACAGATGGTGTTGCTCTGGGCCAATGGCAGGCTGGCCCCGTCTGAGGAAGGGATGGGCTGGGGAATAGGTGTGGGCCTTGGGGCCTTCTGGCAAAGGGCAAGCTGGGGGGCTCTGCCCAGCAGAGTGCACTCCCACCCCCACCTGCCTGGCACTGAGCCATTTCCCATTCTTCCCCTGTCCCCAGACCTGCTGGTCACACCAGCAGCTGCTTAGAGACCAGGCCCCCCTCTGTTCTCCTATTCAAACAGCTTTAGATTTGACAAATAAGGTGTCCGGCTGTGGACGGCCAAAGGAAATTAATTCTAAATCAGATTTTAAACACAGTCAGGAAGGCCAAAGAACTCGTCTTTCATTCCCTCTCACCACTCCCACCCTGCTCAGAAATGAGCCTTTGATATTTATAGAAAGATGATTAGGGCCATGGAGGGTGATTTATATCTTCCGTCCGGAAGGGAAGCCAAGCTCCAGGTTTGGGGACACTACTTGCTTACCTGGCACCTCTCCCGGCATTCTCCCCTCCTAGAGTAGAGGGGGAGGGGGCAGGGGCAGGGAGGAGGGTGTGTAACTCGATCCTAGGACCAGCAGACTGGGGCAGCAGGAGATGCAGGTACAAGACCCACCTCTGTTGTGTGACCTCGCCCAGGTCACCTAAGATCTCTGAGCCCTAGATGTCTCCATTATAGAATAAGGAGGACGCTTCCAGCTCAAGGTCTGTGTGATTCATGACCTTGCGTTGTCTGCTGAAGGCCTCTGGGCCTTGGCTGACCACAAGGCAGTCCCCAAAGTGGCTTGGGTTAAAAGCTCTACCTGTATATGTCCCACCACTCCATTGAATGAGTTCAGAGATGCTAACCTTGGGAAGGTGAGGCAGCCCAAGCTAGAGCCCAGGGAAAGGGAAGACTGAGACCAAGAGAAGAAAGGGACATGCTGTGGTAACACTGGAAGTGAGCGGCAGAGCCTGGCTTTAAACCAAGCCTGACCCAGGGCTCTCCGTCTTTCTCTTTGCTGGCCTTCAGGGAGGCTGACAAGCTCAGGAACCCGTGGCTTGGGGAACTAGCCGTCAGCACCAGCCCAGGGATGTGGGAGAGAGGACTTCTGGTGGTGGCCCAGTGGGGCCTGGCTGCTCCCTCCCCAGCTTCCCTGCTCCTTTTCTTTCTGTGCCTGGGCTCTAGGGAAGGGTGGAGGGCAATTGGAGGAGGCTTCCTCCAGGGGACTCTGGAAATGGAACAGGCTTCTGACTGCTCAAACAGCGATAAGGGGCCTGGCGGGCTTTGCAGCTAACTTTCCCTGGGAGGCTCTGCTTCTCACAGCTCTGTTTGCTCAGAATAGAATTACTAAGTGGGGAGGGACAGGGCAGACAGGAGTGAGGTGGCCAGGAGACTGGGCAGGGAAGGGCAATGGCTAGCCCCAGAAAAGGGAGGGCTGGAGAAAGACTTTAGAGGCCATTTAGATCACTGCTTCCCCCATTGTACAGAGAAAAAGAGAGAGAGAGAGAGAGAGAGACAGACAGACAGACAGAGAGACAGACAGAGACACAGAGACAAAGAGACAGAGACAGAGAAAGAGAAACAGACAGAGACAGAGAGAGACAGAGAGACAAAGACAAGAGAGAAAGGAGAGAAGGGTAGATTGATACATACACATAGGCCGATCGATAAACAGAGAGATATGGACAGTAGACAAAGAGATAGAGACAGATAATAGACATAGGTGGATAGATAGGCACAGGTAGATATACAGACAGATAAAGTTAATAGATAAACAGATGGAGTGATAGCTAGACACACAGATGACAGACATGAGTTCATGGAGGGGGAGGAAGAGGAGGAGGAAGAGAAGACCACCCAAGGTAGCCTTATGCAAAACCTGTAATGGGGGGGGCACTGAAGATGACCCAGCAATGGAGACCTTGGAGAGATCAGAAAAGTAGGAGGAGAAGCAGGAGGAAGCAATTCCATGGAGAACCAAGGAGGACTGAACACCCCGAGAGAGAGGTTTTGGAGCAGCACCAAACGCTCCAGGGAGATCTGAGCATGAGCACTGAGCCAAGGCCACTGGACTGAGCAGCTCGGAGATCTCTGGAGCTTATCTCTCCACCTTCCCATTCTGATCACCGTTATGGGGCTCCTTGTCCTTCTCTCTGTTGAACTGTGAGCTCCTTCACAGTAGGGTCCGTATAGAATACACCGTTGTATTCCCAGGGTCTAGCACAGGGCTTTACTCAAAACAGGCACTAATTAAATGTTGGTTGAATCAAAACAATTGAATTGAATGAAGCCTATGGCACTGTGATCTGGGGCAGACAGGCTGAGATCACCTGAGTATCCAATGGGATCAACTGGGGACTCAGATGTATGGAATCCCACAGGTAGCTGGGTTTGTTCCCTGACGGGGGTAATTCCATTGTACCATCCATGTGGGGCTTCCTGTCTCTGTATCCCCCCCTGTCCTGCCCACTGCCCACAGAGCTGCCTGGTTTTACTCTGCGTAGCCACAGTTTAGTGTGTTCTCTTCAGATGTATCACAGGCACACTCACTTACAGACACAGACACAGACACAGATACACAGAGCCTAGATTTACTCCCCTCCTCCCCCCAAGCTGCTAGCTATTGCCCTGGCCATGGCACTTTCATCACATCCTCTAGAGTCCTTAGTGGTGAGGGGACCTTGACCTGTCCTGTTGCCCCTCTCCAGTCAAGGCAAGGAGTGGGAGGAGGATTGGCTGCCACTTGGTTACCAAAAAGTGATACCATCCTAGATGGAAAACTTAGGCATCCCGTAGAATGTAAGCTTCTTGAGAACAGGGACTAGTCCACTGGTGTCTGTATCCATCATGCCTATCTGAAGGCCTTGTATATGGGATTTAGTGCTGACTTTGCGGAACTGGAGTTAGGGGCAGTTAGAGCAGCTGCCATAGACTCTTCAGTATGATCCCTGCTTTTGGGGGCCCAGCTCTCTGATTTCTTTCCCAAGGCTACTGTGGGACAAGGGCTGTATATACCTTAGGATAAGAGTGCCTTCCTCTACAAGGTGTCTTTGTATTTGATTTGTATATGTCTTTATCAGAGAGCCTGGAGCAGGTGATGGGGGAAAAACAGAGTGGTTAAAGAGTCACCCTCAAAGCCAAGAAGAGTGGGTTCAAATCCTCCCTCTAACACTTACTGATCATATCACCCTTGGCAAATAACTCATGGTCTCTGAGTCCACTTGCCTCGGTGGAGTGAGTTTTCTCACTTTGGTGTTCTCTAAGTCAATGAAATCACAGATATATTCCCTATGTCTTGTATACATTACCAAGTCTCCCCCATTGGAATGTAAGCTCTTTGAGAGCAAGACTGTTTCATTTTTGGTTTTGTATCCCCAGTACTCAGCTGGCACACAGTAGGTGCTTAATAAATTCTTGAGGATTAATTATTTGCAAAGTGTACTGGTTTGGAATCAGAAAGACCAGGTTTGAGTCTCAGTTCTTTCAATACCTGTGTGGCCCTTGGACAGATTCCTTCCTTTCTCTGGCCTCAGTTTCCCCCTCTGTAAAATGAGAATTAAACAAGAATCTAAGGTCCCTCCCAGCCTGACGGTGATCCACCACAGAAGCGGAAAGCGCAGTCACTCACCCACGCAGGCGTCTTGGAGCTCCTCGTAACCGGCGCTACACACACACTTTCCAATGGGCACCAACCACTCGCCCTCGGCGCTGCAATACATCTTGGGCGTGTCCCGCTCCTCCGAGTGCCCCACACACTCCCCTCGAACCTCCACCAGGGAGGAAGAGTCGGCTCCTGTCACCGCCTCCGAGAAGGCAGCCAGGTTGCGCACCATGGCGGGGCACTTCTTGTAGTACACACGCAAGGAGAGGATGGCGATGCAGGCCCCGATGTCCTGGAAGGCCAGGTAGAAGCCTCGCTTGCTCAGCGGCCCCACGCCGCGCACCTCCGTGTTGAGCTTCAGGCGCCGGATGCCCAGGTCGGCCCCGGTGAAGCTCTCGTCTGCAGCGATGGTGTCGATTTTCACAAACTGACTCTCCTGGGTGCTGGTGCCCAGGTCTCGGTCAGATTCCAGGTAGTAAAGGTTGAAGGTTTCCTTACAGGTCCCCAGCACCCCGGGCATGCTGTTACAGTCTCTCAGGGTGAACTTGATCTCGGCATAGACCCGGCGGGCACCATCCCTCGGGACCCAGCTTGTTCGAAGCCAGTTATTCTGGTTGGGGCTCATGACGTTGCACACCTGGTATGTGTGGATGGGGCTGAAGAATTCGTCCACTTCATTGATAGAATCCCACTGCAGAGAGAAGACCAAGGATGGATTGATTAGGGTCCACCTTGGGGAGACGTGGGGGAATGCTCAGTCTGCCAGCCAGAGCTTCAGGGCACTCACTGTGCTTGGCCTTTTGTACAAACAGAAGGCAATTCAATGCAACAGGCATTGATTATACTTTTTAAAATTTAATTTTATTTAATTTTTGCTTTTTGGAGGGGAGAAGGCAGGGCAATTGGGGTTAAGTGACTTGCCCAAGTTCACAGCTAGTTTTGTGTTAGGTGTCTGAGGCCAGATGTCCTCGTGACTCCAGGGCCGGTGCTCTATTCACTGAGCTACCTAGCCACCCTAACAGGCACTGATTATACTATCTTCTGAATAAAAAACTTGACCCTGGCCTCAAGTAGCTGACAGTTTAGTAGGGGAAAGGAGAGCTGGGGATCTACACAAACAATTATATGAAAAAATGTGACAGATGCTATTGAAAAGTGTTAGATGATGTTTTGGGTTCTTTCTACCTCTGATATGTTCTGTTCTAAGAGCCCTCCCCTCCACCAGCTCTGACATTCTCTGTTCTAAGGACCCTCCCAGCTCTGACACTCTGTGTTCTAAGGCTCCTCCCAGCTCTGACATTCTGAGTTCTAAGGGCCCTCTCAGTTCTCTGTTCAGTTCCCATTTTCTAAGGCTCCCTACCACTCTAACTTGAGGCTTTTATAAAGGAGCCATTTTTAAATTTCCAGATTGCAGGAACTGAGGCTGCTTCACTAATGAAGCTCTTTCAGGATCCTGAATTTGTCATTCCTGGCCTTTGAATGGAATTGAAACAACACGCAGGTGAATGATCAGCATGATTATGGTGATACAGGTAGGATGGCTGCAGATCCCAACCCTGTCCTGTCCCGCCCCTGAGTGTGACCTTGCTGGGCAACATCAGTGGCTGAGGGGCCAGATTGGGAGCCACAGTCCTTATACCTGACCCAGGGAGGTCTGCCCCAAAGCCAGGCTGATGGGCTACAGGGCATCCACTGGTCCCTGTATTCCCAGGCAGAGATGCTTCTGGGGGATAACAGGGCCTGGGCACAACATTGGTGTTGGTGGGGCAGGCTGATGCATGCCTCGGTGCTGACAGAGCTGATTAATTTTTCTGGGTCTCTGGCAGGAGGCAGACAGGAAACAGCTGGCATCTTATTTGGTACTCAATTAACTGTGACAATGCCTTTAACCCCATCAGTCAGGAGGGACTTCAGAATGGTCAGTGTTAGAACCTGAAGGGATCTTTAAGACAATGGAACATCAGCAGCCTTAGAACAGAAGATGTTAGAAGACGGAAGACTTGGCATTCAAATCCTGCCTCAGATGCTAACTAGCTGTGTGACTTTGGGTAAGTCCATTAACCTCTCTGTTCCTCAGATTCCTCATCAGTAAAATCAGGATAATAATATCACCTACCTTACAGGTTTGTTGTGAGAACTAAATGAGGTAATACTTGCAAAAGGCTTGTCGAATCTTCATGCACTGTATGAATCCTAGCAATTATCATCATCATCACTGGAAATGGAAGAGCCTTTAGAACACAGGATGTCAAGCTAGGAGGGCCCTTAGAACACAGGATGTCAGAGCTGGGAGGGCCCTTAGAACACAGGATGTCAAGCTAGGAGGGCCCTTAGAACATAGAATGTCAGAGCTGGGAGGGCCCTTAGAACATAGGATGTCAAAGCTGGGAGGGCCGTTAGAACATAGGATGTCAGAGCTGGGAGGGCCCTTAGAAGAGAGGATGTCAGAGCTGGGAGGGCCCTTAGAACATGTCATGTCAGAGCTTGGAGAGACCTTAGAACCCAGAATGTCCGAGCTGGGAGGGCCCTTAGAACCCAGAATGCCAGGGGTGGGAGGGATCTTCAGGATCATCCCACCACCGAGATCTCCTAATGCTGTCTTTGTCTAGCCCATGTCTCATCTCCCCTCATGGACAACAGGCTCTGGGTCAGGGCAAAAACTTGATCTCATCTTTGTATTTCCCTCAGTAGCCAACCCAGGTTCCTTGAACACAAATCCTGAATAAATATTTACTGAAATGTGGAGAGGGAGCTCTCAGAAGCTTTCAAAATAATCCAGGGGAGAGTTAATGAGGGCCTACACTGGGTTAGTGCTTGGGAAAGGAGGGAGATAGAAAAAATAGCTTTGGGGGAGGTGGAAGCCCCAGGGCTTGGTGACCCCCTAGATTGAGGAAGAGGAATGGAGTGTGTCAGGAGGGAGAAGAATCAAAGGGGACTCCATTTTCCAGACTGAGTGACTGAGAATGTTTAATACTTTCAACAGAACTGACCAGTCAGGAAAAGCAGCTAATTTGGGCAAAAATGCCTTCGAGCTTGGGGCCCACTGCCTTTGGGGTGCTGGAAAGACAGCTGGGTAGCCAGGTTGTCCTGGCAAGCAGCAAACAAACCTGAGGCTGGAGGTTCAGCCCTAGAAAGAGAGAAGTGGGAACCAATCCCACAGAGCTAAAAAATGAAGCCTCGGGGTGACTGAGAGTGCCCAGGGACCAAATGGAAAAAGGGCAAGCTGAGGACAAAACCAGCTGTGAAACAGGAGGGAGTAATGGAGAGTGCCCCCAAGGGACCGAGTTCAAGTCTTGGTTCTGCTTCTGACTCCCTGCTTGACACTAAGCAAATGACTGAACCCATGTAGGCTTTGGCTGCCTTCTCTAATGCAATCCTTTCACTTTATAGGTAAGGAAACTGAGGGAGGGAAATACCTTGCCCCAAATCCCACACAGTGAGAAAGCAACATGGCTGGGGCTGGAACCCAGATCTTATTGACCTTGAGGCCAAGTCTTTAACCAATACTGTGATTATTGTTCATCATCGTCATCAGTGTGATGTTGGGGGGAAAGAAGTAGGCTACAACCCTGTTTCCCAGCTACAGCCCTTGGGCTTCCTCCTTCAGGTAGAGAGTGCCAGCTGCCTATGATCACCTGGGGACCAAGATGACAGGGAGGGTCCAGCCCCTGCCCAGCCCCTGCCCACCCACCAAACTATGAGCCTGGTAACCAGTCCTCGTCACTCACCCCATGTGCCGGGTACGTGAGCCAACCCCAGTCCCCGTGGATGGTCGACGTGTCCAGCAAGTTCACTGCAAAACAGGAAAGAAGAGTCCTTCAAACTCCATTTCATTCCCGAGTCCTAATTATGGCTGTCACTGTATCTTTGGCCTTTCCCTTTTCATTTTCTCATTCTCTTAGTCCAAATCCATTGACTCTTACGCCATATTTTTATCCCCATAGTCATGACCTGAGCTTGGGCCTCTCACCTGGGCTGCTACAACAGTTTCTTTCCTGGTCTCCCTGCCTCCAGCTTCTTCTCTCTAATTCCCTCTTGTACCCATTTGCTACAAGAATCTCCCTTTACAACAGGTATGGCCACATTACTCCCCTGCTCCCAAAGCCTCAGTGGCTCCCTATAGCCATTAGGACATCAGGCCCTTTTGAATTAGGACTCTGATCTGTCTTTCCAGTTTAATTTCATATGACTTGCTCTTCACTCTATTCTATAATCTATCCACACAGTTAAGCTGGTGTCCATTCCTCTTCAATCTCAAACCATTCACAAAGGCTGTTTTCCATACCTGGACTGTACTGTTGCCTCATTTTCCCCTCTCAGAAAATCCTCAAGGCCCGACTTGGGTGCCACTGTGGAGCAAGCCTCCCTGGGTGCCTACCATGTTGTAGAAACTGAACTGGGCACCAAAGATCCAAAGACAAATACAGAACAGTACCTCCCCTCAAGAAGCTTATATTCTGTGATTTTCCCTAACAGTTGTTAGTGTGCTCTCCTCAAATTTTCTTGGAGCACTTAGGATCTCTCTCCTACCTCGAACATACTCTGCTGTATTACCATACATGTATCACCTCATAGGCTATAAGCCCCTTGAGGGCAAGGACTGTTACATTTGTTGTCTTTAGATCCCTAATCAGAAATATAGTATCTGGCATAGCATAGTTACTTAATTAATGATTATTGAATTGAACTGAATTAAATTGAATTATACCAAATAAGTTGAATCTACCTGTTTTTCTTTTTCTCCCACTTAATAGTATGTTATTTTTGCCAGTGACATGTAAACCATTTTCAACATTGACGTTTATAAGATTTTGAGTTCCAATTTTTTTCCCTCTCTCCCCTCCCTCCTTCCCAATACAGCAAGAAATCTGATATAGGTTATACATGTACAATGATATTTCCACATTATTACAATATATTGCATTACTTATACATACAAATGACTTATTACAACATGTTTCCACATTAGTCATGTTGTAAAGAAGAATTAGAACCAAAGGGAAAAACCACGAGAAAGAAAAAAACAAAGGAAAAAAAAGAGAAAATAGTATGCTTTGATCTGCATTCAGACTCCATAGTTCTTTCTCTGGATGTGGATAGCATTCTCCAGCATGAGTCTTTTGGAATTGTCTTAGATCACTGTATGGCTGAGAAGAGCTATAGCTGATCACTGCACAACGTTGCTGTTACTATGTACAATGTTCTCCTGGTTCTGCTCACTTCACTCAATATCAGTTCATGCAAGTCTTTCCAGGTTTTTCTGAAGTCTGCCTGCTCATTATATAGCACAACAGTGTTTCATTACACTCATATATCACAGCTTGTTCAGTCATTTCCCAGCTGATGGGCATCCTCTCAATTTCCAATTCTTTGCCCACCACAAAAAGGGCTGCTATTAATATTTTTGTGCATGTGGGTCCTTTTCCATTTTTTATGATCCCTTTGGGATACAGACCTAGAAATGGTATTACAGGATCAAAGAGTATGCATAGTTTGATTGCCCTTTGGGCATAGTTCCCAATTGCTCTCCAGAATGGTCCGTTCAGTTCACAACTCCACCAACAATGTATTAGTATACCAATTCTCCCACATCTTCTTTGTGCCATTTTTTATTTTCTGTCATATTAGCCAATCTTATAGGTGTGAGGTGATACCTCAGAGTTGTTTTAATTTGCATCTCTCTAATCAATAGTGATGTAGAGCATTTTTTCATGACTATATATAGCTTTAATTTCTTCTTCTGAAAACTGCCTGTTTATCTCCTTTGACCATTTATCAATTGAGAAATGACTTGATTCTTATAAATTTGACTCAGTTTTCTATATATTTGAGAAATGAGGCCTTTATCAGAAACACTGACTGCAAAAATTGCTTCCCAGCTTTCTGTTCTCCTTCTTATCTTGGTTGCATTGGTTTTGTTTCTGCAGATCCTTTTTAATTTAATGTAATCAAAATTACCTATTTTGCATTTCATAATATTCTCTGTCTCTTGTTTGGTCATAAATTCTTCTCTTCTCCATAGTTCTACATAGATATGAGTAAACTATTCCTTGCTCTTCTAATTTGCTCATGGTATCACCTTTTATATCTAAATCACATACTCGTTTTGATGGTATCTTGCTTGGTATATGGTGTGAGATGTTGGTCTATGCCTACTTTCTGCCATACTATTTTCCAGTTTTTCTAGCAATTTATGTCAAATAGTGAGTTCTTATCCCAGAAGCTGAAGTCTCTGGGTCTATCAAACAGTAGAATATTATAGTCATTGACTACTGTGTCTTGTGTTCCTAACCTGTTCCACTGATCCACCACTCTATTTTTTAGCCAGTACCAAATAGTTTTGATGATTGCTGCTTTATAATATAGTTTTAGATCTGGTATGGATAATGCACCTTTCTTTGTATATTTTTCATTAAATTCCTTGATATTCTGGACCTTTTGTTCTTCCAGATAACAATTATTTTCCTAGTTCTATAAAACAATTTTTTGGTAGTTTGATTGGTATGGCACTGAATAAGTTAATTTAGGTAGAATTGTCGATTTTATTATATTAGCTCAGCCTACCCATGAGCAATTGATATTTTTCCAATTGTTTAGATATGACTTTATTTATGTGAAAAGTGTTTTACATGTGTTAATCTAGTTAATATAGCTGGGAAATTCCTTGGCAGGTAGACTCCTAAATATTTTATATTGTCGACAGTTATTTTAAATGGAATTTTTCTTTCTACCTCTTGCTTCTGGGTTTTGTTAGTATTATATATAAATGTCAATGGTTTATGTGAGTTTATTTTATATACTGCAACTTTGTTAAAGTTGTTATTTATTTTAAGTAGTTTTTCACTTGATTCACTAGGATTTTCTAAGTATGCCATCATATCATCTGCAAAAAGTGATAGCTTTCTTTCTTCATTGCCTGTTCTAATTCCTTCAATTTCTTTTTCTTCTCTAAGGCTAACATTGCAAGTACAATATTGAATAGTAATGGTGATAATGGACATTCTTGTTTCAAGCCTGATCTTATTGGGAAAGCTTCTAGCTTATCCCCATTACAGATAATGCTTGGTGATGGTTTTAGATAAATGCTATTTATCATTTTAAGGAAAACCCCATTTATTCCTATGGTTTCTAGCATTTTTAATAGGAATGGGGGCTGTATTTTATCAAAAGTTTTTTCTGAATCTATTGAGATAATCATATGATTTCTGTTATTTTGTTATTGATATGGTCACTTATACTGATAGTTTTCCTAATATTGAACCAGTCCTGCATTCCTGGTATAAATCCCACCTGGTCATAGGGTATTACCATCTATTTTTCAAGCCCTTGCTCAAATTCCACCTGTTTCAGAAGGCCTTCCCTTCTCATGCCATCTCCCATCCTCCACACCAATGGTTCTCAACCTTTGTATGTGGGTGTATCTGCATGTGGACGGACCCACCTGGAAATGGATTGAGCAGCGGTGTCTTGGTTCCTAAAACCATCGGAAATACATGTTTTCTAATGGTCTTGGGCAACCCCGTTTGACCCCCAAAGGGGTCGTGACCCACAGGTTGAGAACTGCTGCTCCACACCCTTTCAATGCTGGCTATTTGCACCACTCCTCTGTCCCTTACCCCATGCTGCCCTCTGCTCTAGTTAACTGGGCATGTCTCCTCTTTTCCCTGAGAGACCAAGAGCTTCTTTCAGGCAATGCCCGTGTCTTATTCTTCCTTTCATCTGCCTGGAAATCCCGCCATATTGCTCTCCAAACTTCCAGGTCATAGCCTTTCCTTCACTTTACCGAGGAAAGAGTCGGAGGCATTTTCCTTTTGTCTCCACCATGAAGACTTCCACATTTCCCCAGGCATTCTGGGAAGATCCATGGCACTGGCTGTGCTTTGTACTTAGCAGGTGCTCAAGAAATATTTGTTGAATTAATGAATTAATATACTGGGCACCCACTGAGGACAAAGGACCAGATTAATAATCCAAATGGCTGACGTTTATGGAGAAATTTATGGCTTACAAGGCGGGACTACCTCCAGAGAGAGAACTGATGGACTCCTAGTGCAGACCGAAGCATTTCGTTTCATTTTCTTTGTTTTCCTTGCTTTTTTTTTTTTGGCATCGTGACTAATGTGGAAATGTTTTAAATGACTTCATGTGTATGATGGAGATCCTATTTCTTGCCTTCTCTATGGGTAGAGGAGGTGGAGGGGAGCAAATTTGGAACTGAAAATAATTTTTAAAAAAACTTTATTTTTAGTTTTCAACACTCACTTTCATAAGATTTTGAGTTCCAAATTTTCTCCCCACCTCTCCTCTCCCCCACTCCAAGATAACATGTAATTTGATATGGGCTCTACATATACATTCATATTGAACCTATTTTCACGTTATTTTAGTTGTAAAAATGAATTAGAACCAATGGGAGAAGCCATGAGAAAGAAGAAACAAAAAAAGAAAAAGAGAGAGAGAGCAATTAATATGCTTTGATCTGCATTCAGGCTCCATAGTTCTTTTTCTAGACCTGGACAGCATTTTCCATCATGAGTCTTTTGGAGTTGTCTTAGATCCTTGCATTGCTAAGAAGAGATTAGTCTATCAGGATGAGACATGGCATAATGTAGCTGTTACTCTCTGTAATATTCTCCTGGTTCTGCTCTCCTCACTCAGCATCAGTTCATTCAAGTCTGAAAATACATTTTTTTAAATTAGGTAGGCACCTTCTCTGCCACTTAAAGTCTTTGAGATGCTTAGAGAAGTAAGGGTGGAAGTGTCTTGTCTAAGACCACACAAGCAGCAGGTGTCTAAGACAGAACCCGAACACAGGTCTAGATGGTTTTAAGGTTCTAACCCTAGCTACTACAGCACACTAACTCTCACAGTTTATAAAGTGAAGTGAAATATAAGATCCCTGAATACCCAGGGTCTGACATAATGCCTGGTACATTGTTATTCAGTTGTGTCTTCATGACCCCATTTGAGGATTTCTTGGCAAAGATACTGGAGTGGTTTGCCATTTTCTTTCTTCAGTCATTTTACAGATGAGGAAACTGAGGCAAACAGGATAAAGGGACTTGCCCACAGTCACATAGCTGGTAAGTGTCTGGGGCCAGATCTGAACTCAGAAAGATGAGTTTTTTTGACACTCAGACCTGGTGATCTACGCACTATGGCACCACCTAGCAGGCCTGTCTGGTACCTAGGATGCCTTTAACAGATAGATGGATAGATAGATAGATGTGTGTATTTAAGAAAATTGAGTTCCATACATTAGGATGACAGGTTTAGGGCTGCAGGTAACCTTAGAGGTCATCAGGTCAGTCCCCTCACTTTACATGTAACTGGGGACTGGCCCATGAGAGCCCTATCCTTGTCCATAGGGACAGCATACTCCTAAGGACGTGACTCAGTGGTCAGGCACCCAGTACATACTCATGAAGAAAGGAAGGTGAGGAAGAGTGATTCACCCAATGTCATACAGCTAGCAAGCAGCAGACAGGATTCTAACCCAGGTCTGCTGAATCCCAACACTACATTTCTCCCGTGTTTCCCCTCATCCTTGCCCTCATAAGATGCGGCTGGGTGGTGCAGTGGATAGGGCACTGCATTTGGAATCCAGGAGACCTGGGTTCAGACCCCCCTAGCCAGGGAACCCTGGGCCAGTCACTTAATTGCTGCCTGCCTCAGTTTCTTCACCTGTAAGATGGTATAATGATAGCATCTGCCTCTCAGGGCTGTTGTGAGGATCATATGAGGTGATTTTGTAAAGTGTTTTGCAAAACAAGGCATGATGTAAATGCTAGTGATTGTTATTATCTAATTTTGGGGCTCAGAGCAACCCTGTGAGATTGGTCACAAAAGATTAGGATGGTTAGACCCCAGTACGTTCAGTGACACCCTATTTTCCAGACAAGGACACTGAGGTGCAATCGATACCACAGAGTGGGGCAGTGGTATGAGCCTGGGCTTGAATTCCAGCTCTATCTTTATTAGCTGCGTGGCCTTGAGCAGGTCACTTCTCTTCCCTGGGCCTTAGTTTCTGTTTGTAAAATGAGAGGACTGGGGTAGAAGACCTGTAGAACCCTTTCCAGTTCTGATATTTTATGACTCTGTAAGAGGCTGGGAGACCTGGCCCTCGATTACCCAGCTAGTAACCTGTGCAAATAAGGCTAGAACCCAGACCTTATGCTTTGGCATAACACTCCAATATTTTCTCACCACTGATTTTGCAGAGGGGGAATTAGAAGACATTAGAAAGAAGCTGTTTTTGTAGCAGCGTTCAATCCCCTGAAGTCTGGGGGAGTGATTCCATATGCCTGGGGGCGTGTTTCTATGTGTCTGGGCCTGGGTGGGCCATGGTGTGGTCTTCTCCCATCCTTCACAGCGCAGGAGAGGGAGGGCAGGGCTGACAGGCTGTGATTTATGGAGGGTTTTATTTAGTTCACTCACTTTCTGGCTCCTGACCTTTTCCCAGCTCAGCCACCTAGAACCCCTGCCTGACTGCTCTCTCCCCAGCTCTCTGCCCCTTGGCTGCTCTTCTCAGTCAATATACTCCCTCTCAACTAGAGCCATCGTGGCATGGAGCAGAGGACCTGCCAGGGAGATCCAGGAGACCTGCATTCTAGTTCCAGATCAACCAAATAATTAATTGTGTGTTCTAGAGCAAACCACTTCCCTTTTCTGGACCACTGTTTCCTCATTTGGAAAATGAGGGAGTTGGATGAGATGACTTCTGAAGTCCCTTCAGGCTCCAACATTTGACACTCTCAGATTCCTCTCTGATCATTCTACATTCAAATTCTGATGTTCTTTGTTCTAATTGCCCTTCCAGCTCTGCCATTCTGTGTTCTAAGGTCCCTCCCACATCTGACATCCTGTGTTCTAAGGGCCCTTCCAGCTCTGACATTCTGTGTTCTAAGGCCCCTCCAAGCTCTGACATTCTATGTTCTAAGGGCCCTCCCAGCTCTGACATCGTGTTCTAAGGGCTCTCTCAAATCTAATGTTCTATGTTATTCTGTCCCCCCAGTTCTATCATTCTATGATTTTAATCCCACCCCATTCCCTTTCTCTTTGCCTGGGACCCTTCTAGAAAGACCATCTATCTGTCTGCTTCTCTTTAGAGGCTCAGCTACTCTCCTTCCTACCTCCTTGTGGTTCCTTCCCTTGAATCTAGCCAGGCTGATGCTTCTGCCAGATGAGGGCTCCAACAAACCATTCTCCACCCACTTTTGCCCAGCAACTTTTGTGTGGCTGAGGCATCAGCACTGGGATTTTCCCAGAGGTCTGCATCTAGGTGTGTAAAATGATCAGGAACAATGTGGACATTTGCATGTCATTAGGATGCACCCACATGGAGAGAAGCAGTCATTTTTGGGTTACTGCATCAGGCAGGTTTTCCCTGTCCTGCTGATCCCTTCACTCCTGGCTCACCACCCATTCGGAGCGCCCCAGAAGCTCCAGCTCGGGGGCTAGGGCTGCACAGGCAGAATTAGGGAAGGGATAAGGAAGGAGAGACAGGAGAGATACTTTCTATGCTGCTCCTGGAAAAACCCCAAGGTACAGGACCCTGAAAGAAATCCACCTCTAGGTTTCTCTTCTCTCTCCCTCCTCCTTCTTCTGTTCTCCCTCCTCCCCAGCAGGCCTCCTGAAGGAGGCAGAGAGAGAAGCTCACTCCTCCTCCTCCCTCTCCATCAGCGTGGGAAAAACTGGGTCAGCCAGTGGGTTAGCAATCTCTCTTCTCTGGCTAGCCTAATGGGTGGGGGAGGAAGCAAAGGGGGCCAGCAGGTTGCATTGCAGTGTCCCCCCCAGCAGGGGCTAGGCCCTAGTTGGAAGGAGAGAGAAAAGGGGAGATACTATCTTCATCATGCCTTCCTTGAGCTCTTGGGCCAAGAGCATCAGGAGGGAAAGACCCTTTCTTTTCCCTCTGCCTCTACCTCCCTTCCAATGCCGCTTACCCCACAGAGTAGAACCTAGCACTGCTGTTTTCTCTTGTCTCCAAATAGATCCACTGGTTATAAAGCATGTACTGTTAGAGTTGGGAGGAAGCTTGTCACAGGAGAGTTGGGAGGGTCCTTGAGGCCACAGGATGTCAGAGCTGAGAGGGCCGTTAGAACCCAGAATGTCAGAGCTGGAGGGCCCTTAGAACACAGGATGTCAGAGCTGGAGGGCCCTTAGAACACAGGATGTCAGAACTGGGAGGGCCCTTAGAACCCAGAATGTCAGAGCTGGGAGGTGCCATAGAACACAGAATGTCAGAGCTAGCAGAGTCCTTAGAACAGAATATTAGCACTAGAAGGCACTGTAGAGTATAAAAAGGTGCCCCTGGGAAATACCTTGAAACACAGAACATTAGAGGTAGGAGGGAATTTAGTGAGTCTCCGATCCCAACATTTTGTTTTACAGATGAGGACACTAAGAAAATGTCTTACTTGAGCTCACCCACCAAAGAGCTACAGTTGTGTAATGAATGGAAAGATGACTGGGTACTATGGAAATGGAAAGGAAAAAGCAAGGAAGCAAAGGCACCTGACTGCTGTGTATTAGTCTGATTTAATCTTGGATAAGAGATGAGAAAGTGAAGCCCCCTCCTTTCTTTGAAGAGGTGAAGGCCTATGGGTGTAGAACACTGCATTTACCATCAGATTCAGTTTCTGGGTTGGTTAGTTTGGCTTTTGCTTTAATTCTATATTGTAAGGTATCTAAGGAAATAAAGATAATATAAAAATATAAGATATTCATTTTTTTTTTAAAGAACTGTTCACAATCAGAGAAGTTGAGTTGGTTTTTTTTTTTTTTTTTGCTTTTATTTTGGAGGGCAGTTGGGGTTAAGTGACTTGCCCAAAGTCACACAGCTCATTTTTCTGTTAAGTGTCTGAGGCCAGATTTGAACTCAGATCCTCCTGACTCTAGGGCTGGTGTGCTATTCACTGCACCATCTAGCCACTGGCCCTTTGAAGTTGAGTTTTAATCCCAGCTATGTTACTAACTAGCTATGTGACCCTGAGTAAGTCTGAGAATCTCTCTGGCCTCACTTTTCTCATCTGTGAAACGGAAGGGTTGGATCAGATCAGGGGTTTTTAATGTGTAATCTTTGGATCCTAGGGAGCTGGGGATAAATTTCAAGGTTTTGAAGAAATTGGTTGGGGAAAAAATTTACATCTTTATTTCAACATAATTAGTTTCCTTTGTAATCTTATGAATTATCTTTTATATAGTTAAAAACATTATTGTGAGGAGGAGTTCAAACTGGACTTCCAAAAGAGTGCATGATGCCAAAAAGGCTAAAAATCTCTGGTTGGTTTGAATCCCAAGAAGAATTCCAATATCATTTTCCTCTTAGAAGGTAAGCTCCTGGAGGGCAGGAATTATCTTGTATTTGGACACGTATCTTCAGTGCTGGGAAAACAGTAAGTGCTTGATAAATGCTTTGGCACTTGGCAAATAGTGAGTGTTTAAGTGCTTAATAAATACTTTGGTGATTGGCAAAAAGTAGGTGTTTGATATGGGTACTTTCTGGGTAAGTAGTAAGTGCTTAGTAAATACTTTGGTGCTTGGTAAACAGTAAGTGCTTAATACTTTTCATTCATTCCTTCTCTCATTCCAGCTCTCAATCCTATCATTCCATGAATGAATGGCAAAACTGGGACAAATAAAACCTTGGAATTATTATGGGATTTTTAGATTATCTATTGCATCAAACCTTTCAAGCCCCTTCATAAACCTGACCCTAGCATCTCTTCAACAGCATAATGACAATCCCCAGTTGGAAAAGGTTAAGTGATCTGCCCAGAATTAAACAGCTAAGGAAGTATACAGGGCAGGATTTGAACTCAGGATCTTTCAATTCTAAGTTCAGTACACTATGGGTCCCTTAGCTGCCTTGTCTTTAACAATAGGTACCAGATTCAGAGACTGAGAGCTAGAAGGGGACTTAGAGGCTATATAGTTCAACCCACCCATTTTACAGATAAGAAAACTGATGCCCATGGTAGTTAAATACCTGGCAGTAATAGTCACCCTCAGAGGTGATATCTAAACCAAGCCTGATTCTAGAGTAGTTGCTCTTTCTAGGATACAGAAACCACCCATGACTTCTGTCTGGTTCCTTTCCTGGTTATTCCCCGATCCTACCTCTTTACCTTTGCTCAAGCTGGGGCCTCCACAGATGAAGCCCTCCTTCATTCTTTCCACCTACTTAATTGTTCCAAATCCTCCTGTAAAGACCTGGCTCAAATTCCACTAATTACTCCAATCCACAATGGCAATCTCTCCCACTCTCTCTGAGTATTGTGCCAACTCGCCTAGGCTGGGAGTCCCTTAAGAACAGGAATGTATATTCTTCAGAGCTGGCCACACTGGAGATACTTGCAAAAAAAAAAATCTCATACTGATCTGAATATGGTTGCCTCTATGCTACTCCACCAGGTGACCTGCAAAAATTGTGACTGTCTACTACAAGTGTGCTCTGATTAGCTATTGTCTGTCTGGTCTAAGTATGGATGTGGGGAATGGAGGAACATCTGATCTAGATTTAAGGCTGGAAAGCCACCAAGTCCAAACTCCTTATTTTACAAATTAGGTAAATGATGGGTCAGAGAAGACAGTGACTTGACCAAGGTCATACTGCCAGTGGTAGGCAAATCTGGAATTTGAAAACCTAAATCCAGCATTCCTTGGGCAGGTTGAAGATACAAGGGAAAGTCAGTCTTCCATCAACTTCTTTTTCCCCCACCAAGCAAATGAGGTCATGATTTTCTTACCAATGCCCCAAGTCATAAATGTGGGTTTCATGGATTTAGAGATGGAGAAGACCTTCAGGGCTACCTAGTCCAACTCCCTCATTTTGCAGAGGGAGAAAGTGAAGAACAAAGAGGTTACCAGTGGTCACCCAGGTGGCTCTTCCCCCCAACCCAATCTGTATATGCCCCCTTTTTGGGGGTACGCAGTTGTTTCAATGTTTCCCTCGTTAGGCTGGAAGCTCCTTGAGAACTGGATTGTCTTTTGCCCCATTTGTATCCCTAGGGCTTAGTACAGTGCCTGACGTGTAGTAGGTGCTGATTGACTCACTAGAATAACTCTGCACTAAAAGTATAACCTTGACCCCAACTATCCAGCTATGTCAGCAAATATCAAGATACAGTTATTTCGTGTAATTACTTTTCAGTCTTTCTCTTATTTATATACAGCATACGTACATACATGCATGTAAACACACACACACACACACACACATATTCATTTGCTCTCCTCTTTCCAGAAATTTTATCTCAGGGATATGGCCTATGTTTGGGAATGGTCTATGTTCAGACCAATATGGAGCTCCCCTTCCTATACGCCTCTTCATTCTATTCCCCTCCTTTCTTCTTTCTCTCTCCTCCCCTCTTCTCTTCTCATCCCTTCCATCTCATCTCCTTTAACTGACCTTCCCTCTAGTGCCCCTTCCTAGCTCTCATCTCTCCTCTCCTGGTTTTGCTTCCTCTCTCTTCTTCAATTCCATCTATTTCTTGCCACCCACGATTCTGCTTTTCTCCCTTCCCCGCCGGCCTGCTTCCTCTCCTCAATGATCCCCTCCCCTTTCTTCCCCTTCTCTGTCCTCTTTCTTCCCTTGTCTTTCTCTCCCCTGCTCTCTCCTTCCACCTCCCTCCCTCCTCCCCTCCCCTTGAATACTAAGCACCACTTGGATGACAGAATCAGAATCCAAAAAGATTTCAACAGGCTAGAAGAACAATCTGAATCTAATAAGATGAAATTTAATAGGGATAAATGTGAAGCTGTACACTTGGGTTTTAAAAAGAATCAACCACATGTGTAGAGGGTGGGGTATAGTTGGAGTGACTCTAGACAATAAATAAACCCTATGACAAAGATCTGCCAGTCTTAGTGAACTGCAAGTTGAATGTGGGTCAACTGAATGACCTCAAAACAAACAAAAAAAACAAAAAATGAAGTCCACAATGAGGCAGGAGATAGCTCTGCTGTTTTTATGCCTGGGCAGGCCACCACTGGAGCACTGTGTCTAGATCTGAGCAGCCTGTTTTATGAAGGGCATCGATAAGCTGGTCCCCCAGTGAGAGAAGAGGTGGCCTGGTGAGAGATAAGCTGGACCCCTGCTGAGAGACTCGAAGACCATGCCTCCCAAGGACTGGTTGAGCGAGTCGGGGATGTTTAACCTGGATGAAAAACAACTTATCAGGGAACGTGATAGCTGACTTCAAGCATCTGAAGGGCTGTCATGAGGGAGAGGGATTAGCCATGCTCTGCTTGGCCCCAGAGGGTAGCACTAGAAGGGAGAGGCGGCAGAGGCAAAGAGGCTGATTCCAGCCACAGTAGGATAAGCCTGGTTAGCAATTAGAGCTGTCCAACAGTGAGGTGGGCCAGCTCAGCAGGTAGTGAGGTCCCTATCATTAGGAGTCTTCAAGCAGAAGATGGGTGTCCACTTGTCCTGATGATAAAGATAGGATTCCTATTTGGGTATGGTATGGATTAGATTGGTCTCTGCCACCCCTTTCAATTCCGAGATTCTTCGATTAGAGTTGGTAGGGCTGGATCTGAGATTGTCAGGACAAAGAATGTCAGAGTCGGAGGGGCTCAGAATGTCGTATCTGGGAGGGATCTTAGAGCATTGAACGTCAGAGCTGAGAGGGCCCTTAGAACAGAGACTATCAGAGTTGGGAAGACCCTTAGAACACAGGATGTCAGAGCTAGGAGGGCCCTTAGAACACAGGATGTCAGAGCTGGAGGGCCTTGGAACACAGACTGTCAGAGCAGGGAGGGCCCTTAGAATCCAGAATGTCAGATCTGGGAGGTGCCTTAGAGCACAGACTGTCAGGGCCCTTGCAACACAGAATGTCAGAACGAGGAGTGATCTTTGAGCACCAAATATAGAGCTGGAAGAGATTTCAGAGTAGAGAATGTTAAGAGTTGACTGGGATCTTAGAACACTGAATTTTGGAGCCGAAAGGGCCCTTAGAAATCATCTGTTCCAAGGCCCTTATTTGATAGAGAAGGCCAATTAAAGAAACCTTTCTGTTCTCATAACTGGCCACTCTGGCTAAATGTGCCTCTCCAGCACTGATTCTGTGTCTCCACATCGCCCTCCTTCTCCTTGTCTCCTCCTTTTCTTCCTCTGAACAGAATACTAAGCCCTCTGTCCTGTCCCAAGCCTCATCCCATATAAAAGGTGAAGGTGAGGGTGCCCTCTCTCCTCTCCAAAACACCCACTGATTCTGTAGCTCCTCATTCCGACCAGAACTTCAGTCTGCTCCCACAGTCCTTTGCCCACCACCCCACCCTGGACCCTCTCTGAAGGGGCAGCTGCTCTAAGTGGAAGGGTGCTGGACTCATAATCACAAGAGAAATGGGTTTGAATCCTGACCTTGGTTAGCTGTGTGACTAAGGACAAGTCACTGTCCTTGTGAATCCATTTCCTGTAAGACCAGGTTACAAACACTCAGAGGACTATGACAAAATAAAGCACATCAAAAGCTTCCCAAACTAACACTTGGAAGCTATTATTAATACTGGATGATAGGCAGCCAGGGGGCTGGCCTTGAACTTGGGGACTCCTGGCTTTAGATTCTGCCTTGGACACATACTCTGACATCCTAACTGGGTGACCCTGAGCAAGCCGTCCCAGGCAATTCTCTAAGAATCCAAATTACCAAGGAGTTGCTGGTCAGCATTAGTGGAGGGAGTTTCCACACCAAGAGCTTCCCATACAGATAGAATCACAAGTCTGTACTCCACCCCCTCAAAAAAAAAATACTCCTATGTACAAATATGGAAGAATCAGTGTATTTTTAATCAGTTTCTGATGCCCAGGCTAACAGAGCCCTGGATAATCCTAAACAATATATAATTCTAAAGTACTTTCTATCTGATTTTGAAATACATTGCCTTTCCCCTCCACCCCCAATAGCACAGTTTGCTTCTTCCATTTTGGGAAGGCCAATATTCAAATTGTTTTATATTCCATGGTTTACACAACAGTCTCTTCACATCCATTATACTCCCTCCAGATTTGATTTCTCACTGCTTTTTCCCGCCAAATACCTTTGCACTCATTGGTTGGCACCTGGCATGCCCTCTCCCAACCTCTGACCATTAATATACTATCCATCCATCAAATCCCTGCTTAAATGCCACCTCCCCTAGGAAGTCATCCCACAGTAGAAGCTGCAGAGCCTCGGAATCCAAAGACCTGGTTTTGAGTCCTGGATCCACCCACTTCCCAGCTGCATGGCTGGATAAATCCTTCCATTTCTCTGACCCTCAGTTTCCTCATCTGTACAATGAGGATGATAATCCTTGCAGTTAGAGGTTGTGGGGGTGAAAAATGCATTGTATATGTTAAAACACAAGGTATCCAGAGTAGGATAAGCCTGGCTAGCAATTAGAGCTGTCCAACAGTGATGTGGGCATCCCCTTAGCCAGAGGGGGGCCCTCTCTCATTTGATTTCTTAGCGCCTTATAATTCTCTTATGAAGCTATCAATCTAATTTGCATTGTATATTGTCTCACTCCCCCTTACTAGACCTTACATGCCTTATCTAATTCATTAGCATAATGAGTTACATTTTAATGGATCTAGACATTTTATTTCACAGGTGAAAGAAGTTCCCAGTATGGAAAAATCCCTTCACACATAGTGTTTAGCACCTCATCTTAACTTGAAGTTTTAGAGAGTTGTTGGGGTGACTTGACCAGTGTCCCATAGTCGGCATGTGTCACAAGGCAGGATTTGAACACAAATCTTGACTTTAAGCCACATTGTTCCTCACCTAAAGGAGAGTCCTTACCAACATGGTTGTTAAATTAATGTATAAACGACATGTGTGTGTGTATATATATATATATATATATATATATTTGTATAAATATATGTATAAATGAGACAGCAAGGCATCCATGCCTTGTGGCCAGGAGACGGATGTCAACACAGGAGAAGTGGATCGGGAGGACGAGCCCCTAAAGTAGAGAATCCTTATGGAGATCGTTGAGAAGTGGCTATCAGCCCATCTTCCTTCCTTTTGGAATTGCTTAACTCCTTATGAGGTACGTAGGGGTGAGGGTGGGGGAAGTAACTGCAGAAAATTTGCCATACCAATGGCCTTCTAATGCTGCAGGGGAGCAGCGTCTGATCAAGAACCCCTGCTCTTGCCGGTGGAACATGATTGGAAATCCCCTTGTCTAAATTCAGTCAGGTAAGCCCCTGCCCAAGTCATTGGGAGTTATACTGAGGTCTGAGATTCTTCTTGTCTGCACTCCAGGGTCGTCTATTCTCAATGTCTCCCCCATTCCTAATAGCCTTGGGCCACATTACTTCAAGTCAATTCAATTTGATAAGCTTTTATTATTTGGAAAGGAAAATAGCATAAAGAGCTGGTCTTGGAATCACCAAGATTTGGGTTCAAGTTCCCATCTCTGACACATACTGGTTGTGTGATCCTGGGAGAGTCACCTAATTTCTCAGGGCCATCATGGAACTATTTGATCTCTAAGTTATAGAAGAGAGTTTTCTCATTGGGGGTTCCCATATATCAATATAATTACAGATACAGCATACAAATAGAAAGCATTTATTAGGAGCCTACACAAGTGACTTTATTAAGCACCTGTATTATGCTGGGGAGCCAAAGAAAAAAGGAAATGAAAGAGTCCTTGCCCTTGGGAAGCTTACATTCTCCATAGACTCCATCCCAAATCTTGTCTGCAATACTTAGGAGTCAATCAGCTCAGAGGGTGTAGTCAGAAAAAAATGACGGCATTACACTATGGAGGTGGTGATTGTCCCTCCCCTCCCGTCCACATCATCCAGTCTAGTGACAAGCGCAGGGACCCTGAGCAACACAGACCCTTTTCTCTGGATCGTTCTCAGGACAACGTTCTAATCACTCAGGACTATGGACTCTGCCCAGAGAAGACGCCCCCGTTCCACTAGACAACTGTCCTTTCCTTCAGTATAATAGTCACAGTTTTTAAAAATGACTCCTCCTAAGGCCAGTGTTCATCCTTCAGGATGATGGAGCCCACTCCACAGTGATCCTACAATGCCCTCTCCAATGGACAATAATCATCTCTCTGGAAATGCCCCTTATTCTACAACAATAACTTCCTCAGACCAATAGCCCTTCTCCTTCAATAGATAACTCAGACCATGTCCCTGCACCACCACCACCCCCAGCCTTCTGGAATCACCTCTCGTTATGTGCTCGGAGTTTGGTCCCCAGATCTGCATGAGATGCTATCTCCGAGGAGGAAAGAGCATGATGCCCGACTCCCTGCGGACCCACACCCAATACTTAGACTCCAGCAATGCTAATCAGTCTCCAAGGCAGCCAGCAGCAATGTTCTCTCCCCCGCCCTCATGCTCCACCCTCATGGCTGAGAAGAGCCCCCTTAGAAAACCAAACCTACGGCCCCCCAAATTCTTCTCCACTCCCTTCCACCCTGCCCATCTCCTCCTCCTCATTCAGGCTCTACAGCCCACCCCCATCCTCTTAATCACTGGATGGTAAAATTCAGAGCTGGAAGGGAATCATACAGCCCCCTCCCCTTAATTTTACCAAGAAAGGAAATTCATTCTAGCAAAGGAAAGGAACTAGCTTAAACTAAGGCCACGCAGGTAAGTGAAGAGCCGAGGCCAGGACTCAAGCTCAGGCCCTCACCCTTGGTCTGATAGTCTTGTTGGCCCAACTGCTGCTCTTCCCCTCAGAACCAGCATCCCGCAGCAGCCTGGTTTTTCTCTGGACAACACCTTTGTCCTCCATTCCTCTGTAGTGGCTCCTGACCCTGCCTGACCCACAGGCCCTCTGCACAGACACCTGTGTCCAGGCTCTCAGGCATCAGTGGAAAGGTACATGTGAACCCAAACGCTGGTGTGCAATCGGGTACTCTTAGGGGATGGGGCTAATAGAGGCAGTTGGCAAAGGCTGTTTACTCAGGAGCTCACCCTGGCTCAGCCAGAGCCCCACTTTGGACTCAGAATGTTAGCAGGTAGGACTCCAGGCCAAGGGTGGCACCTGCCAACCTCCAGACTGCCAAAGTATCTGCTGGAATCTCAAGTCCTGCCTGGAATTTCTGAGAAGGCAGGGATCTTGGGAGGGCACTTAACACTTCCTTAATCGCCACCTCCTCCAGCAGGTTTCCTTGATTTTATTTCAATTACTACTGCTTTCTATTATTTGGATCTGGGCGCACCTAAGAGCCCATCAGACCCTAAAGGCAGACCGGGCCGTTTTTACCTCTGACATACCTGGCATTTAATAAATACTCATTGCATTTATTTGAATGGTATCCCTCTTGCACAAGACAGATCTCCACATACCTGAAGATAACTACCGGGTTCCCTTCCACCCCACCCCAGATTCAGTTGTCTTTCTTCTAGATCAGTCTAGCCCATTTCCTTTGACCGATATCATGCTGACTGGTTTTGGTTCTATCTCAGTCATCCTCCTGGTACACTGCAGTTTGTCAGGGTCCTCACTAAAATGCAGGGTTCAGTACTGGATGCAATACACCTGATAGGTTTGGAGGAAGGGGAATAATCACTCTCTTCTTGTGGACAGTCTGCCCCTGTCCAAGTCAGCACTGGATCGGGGAGTCCTGAGGACCAGGGAACATGGACATTAGAAGCAGGAGGCTCCCTGGGCAAGAATGGTGCTAAGGTTCACCCCAACCCCCATCACCAGCATCCTCAGTTACAAAGAAAACTCCAGGAACCCCTAGAGAGGAGCAGGGAAGCTGACCTCCTGGGGAGCAGAGAGCCCAGGCATGGGGGAGAGAAGTGGGGGGTCAAGAATGGGGAGCAGGGGGTGGAGAATGGAGTCCCATGAGTAGCCTCTGAATCCTCTCCGATGAAGCTCAGCTTCCAGGAGCCAAATTGAGGACTCCCTAACTGCTCAGTCTCTCAGGGTCTGCTCTCCAAGGGCCAAGTACTAGTCCATCTGCTCTATTCTTACTTAACAGAAGCCAATTTCAGTTGATTCCCACCCTCTCTCCAATTTGATATAGAGGAAATTTAGAACCAGGGCACCTGGGTTTTAGTCCTAGCTCGTTGCTTTCCATTCTGTGTGACCTTGGGCAAGTCATTTGCCTTCCCTGCCTGGTCTGTTAGCTTGTAAAATCATGGAGTTTACGGAAGGTCCCCTTGCAGTTCCAAATTCCCCACCTACTGTGGTCTGTTCTTCCACCTGTTCTCTCTGTGACCACTCTGTGCTTCTCTCCCCCACCCCACCCTACCCCACCCCCCTCCACTGTTTCCGGGCCTTCTCTTTTCTCCCTTTTCCAAGTCCTCTCACTTTTGGCTCCCATCTCGGCTTCCCTTTCTTTGTCCCCGCTCCCTTTTCCCGTCTTATCTCCAGTCTCCCTTCTTTGCTCTCTCCTTGCCTGTTCCATCACTTCTCGCTTCTTCTCCCCTCTTCCGAGCCCTCCAGCCTCTTTTTGCCTCTCTCACACCCTTCTACCCTCCTCTCTCTCGATTCTAGATGAAGCCACTGTCCCTTCCTCCCACAGTCCTTCCCTGGGTCCCACGCTCCCCTTTGCCCAGTGGTTCCCTCCTCCACCTCTCTGTCCCTTCTCCCTGACTCCCTCTTCTCCTGTCTCTTTGCTGGTGCTCCCTGCCCGTCCCGGTTTGCCCACTTCCTTTTCCTGCCTTACCCCGAGCCCCTCTCCAGCGTGTGCGTGCCCAGGACGCGGAGCAGGAGCCCGCTTGCAGCTTGAACCGGAGCGATAAGCGATGCCAGGAGCCCGAACCTGAGCCGGAGCCTGAGCCCGAGCCCGAGCCGGAGCCCGAGGCGGAGCCTGAGCTGGGGCGGGCCCCGCCACAGGGCCGCTGCGTGCTGGGCTCCGGGGCTCGGGGCTCCGGCTGCCCCCTCTCCCAGGCCCTCCTGCGGGGCAGAGACAGAGGGCAGGGTGCGCGCCCGTTTACCCAGCTGGGAAGCTGACCCCCGCACCCGGGGTGGGCTTACTGGTCCCCGGGGCAAGTGAACTTCGGGCGCGAGAAGATCCGCAAGCCCCGCCCCCACCTGCCTCCAGAGCCCACCCGCGTGCCCCCGGCTTACCTTCGCTGCGGGCCGCCGACATGCAGGTGGCGGCCACGGCCGTGACCACCCAGAGTGAAGAGGGCAGGCCGGCGCGGGCCGGGGCCATGGTCCCGGGGCCAGGACTGGGGCCGGGGACCGGGGGCCGAAGCCGGGGCCGGGGCCGGAGGCGGGGGCGGGCAGCCCGCCGCGGCTCTCAGCGCCTTCCCGGCTCCTCTGCCACAGCCCCGCGCACGCCCCGCGGCTGCCCGCACATCGGCGCGCACAGCTACACTCGCACTCACACACGCACACAGCACTCCCCCCCCACGCGCGCACAGACACAGACACACACAGACACACACACACCGGCGCGCGCGCGCACACATACACACACACACACACACCGACACACATACACCGACACAAACCCCGACACACACACGCGAGCGTAGCCTGCACCCGGGAAGGAGCCGGACCCGTCACGGAGCCGAGCCAATCAGAGATGAGGGATTTGACTAGAGCCACCTCACAACACACATATATATACACACACACAACACGGACACACATAATCTCAGTCATACACACCGAGAGCCTCACACATTCATACACCCAAAGATCCAGATACTCGTCTATTTATTTATTCGCAGACTCACACTCACATATAAGCATACACACAGACACACAAACATCACAGATATGCACAGATTCACAGACACATAGACTCAAACACATTCACACAGAGACTCATACAAAGGCATGTGAACATCCTCATCCTCATAGACACACAGCACAGAAACACCGGCACAGAAAGACACACAGAGGCACACACACACTACACACATACAGGGACATACATATAGACACACACAGGCTATAATGAAAAGACTCACACACCGATGCAGACACACACACACACAGACACACACGAGACTCACAAAATATACACTCTCACATAGAGACTTCGGCACAAATCGGTCTCCTCTCTGCCTGGTCTCCTTCCTTCCCTGGGTTGTTTCTCTCTCTCTCTCTCTCTCTCTCTCTCTCTCTCTCTCTCTCTCTCTCTCTCTCTCTCTCTCTCTCTCTCTCTCTGTCTCTCTCTCTCTGTCTCTTTCTCTGTCTGTCTGTCTGTCTCTTTCTCTCTGTCTCTCTCTCCCTCCCTCCCTCCCTCCCTATCACCGTCTCTCCTTCTCTCCCTCTCTCCCCCTGCTGCGTTTTCCTGGAATGTGAGAGCTGATTTTGTTCCTTTCTCTTCTCCGTCTGGGACTGGCTGGGAGAGCAGAGGAAGAGGGGTGTCGGAGGTTCCTAACCCTGTGTGCCCTACATTTCCCAGGCACTACTCTGTCTCAGAGCCTAACCCCCTCCTCCCTCACTCTCTCCCCCCTTTCTTCTCTTTTTTTCATGCCCTCCCATCCCTCTCAGGAAACAGTGCCGCTGTCCTCCACCTCTGTGATGAGGCACAAGACACACAGACTCACACAGTCACAAACAGACTAGCAGAGATTCACACAGAAGGATTGACGCCGGCAAACAGTGGCATTTGCTTCATGCTTTCAAACCTAAAGTTCCAGATTCAGGTGCCAGCTCTGAAGTCCCTAGATATCCCTGTGGGAGGGAGAGAGGCTGGGTCTCCAAGGCAAGAGCTGCTTGCCAGTCTGTGCCTGGCTACTCCATACTATTTTGGGAGGCAGACGAGTGAGAAAGGAAAATCCTGAACCTGGAGTCAAGAGGACTCAGTTTAAATATTGCCTCTGACCTATAATAGTAAGGTGGTATTGGTCAAATCTGATTTTGGAGCCATCCTAGCAGCAGCAAGCATTTAAAGTCTGCAGAGTGTCTTTACATATTTATTTTATTTAATTTTCACAACAACCATGAGAGAAAAGTGGTCAAATGAGACAATACTGGAAAGTGCTTAGCCCAGGCACTTAATACATGCTTGTATCTGCTCCAATTTTACAGATGAGGGAACTGGAAGAAGTTAGATGATGCCCAAGGTCACCAGCTAAGTGGATGAGGCAGGATTCAGACTTGATTCTTCCTAGGACCAGTTCAGATTCTCTATCCACTGAATCACCTAACTGCTTTGGGCTTGGACTCAGAAAGATCTGAGTTCAAATGCTGCCTCAGGAACTTAATTATACAACTCCCAGCCCCAGTTTCCTAGTCTACAAAATCAAGGGGTTGGATGATATGGCCTCTGAGGTCCCTTAGAGAGGAAGAGCTATGACCTTAGGACCTCCCTGGGCCTCAGTTTCCTCACCTTGAAAATAAGGAAGTTGGGCTCAATCTCCTCTGTTATTTGACTCTAAATCTACGATTCTTTGAAGTTTTGATATCATAGATCTACAACTAGAAGGAACCTTAGGAGATCATCTAGTTCTCATTTTGCAGGTGGAGAAACTGAGGACCAAAGATGTTAATTGACTTGCTTATGATCACACAACTAATAAGAAGCAGAGTGAAGCAGGATGTGAACCCAGGTCCCCTGACTTCAGAGGCAGTAGCCTTTCTATTGCACCAACCTGACCAAGTCACTTCCCCTTATCCTGAATCTCAGTTTCCCTGTCTCTAAAATGGAGCTCATAATACATTTTGTTTCCTACCTCCTGGGGCTGTTGTGAGGAAAGCTTCATAGACACGTGAATTGTTATTATTATTCCGTGTGGCTCCCAAGGGCAGAGCAGCAACCAATGCTACAGGGAGGCAGGTGTCAGCTCAATAGAAAGGAAAACTTCCTAGCAGCCACGGAAGAAGCTGAGGGAAGGAGAGAGGGAATGAGCTGGGGCATTGAATGGTGACTCCCATCAATCAGACTACGTACGAAGGGGGTGACTGTAGTGGGCTTCCTCTCTGGCAGAGGTGCCTTAGAAACAATCTCAGTTTCAACTGAGAAAATCCATAAAAGAGTTTGTGTGGGAAGATTGTTGGATTTGGGTGATCAGGGTCCAAATCTCCATTGTCACTGCCTAGATGTGTGACTTTGGGCAAATTACTATGCCTTGGCTTCCATTATAAAATGGGGGTAATTATATCTAGCTCAAGTCAACAAGCATTAAGCACCTACTATGTCTCAGCTAGGGGGCGCCATAATACACAGAGCGCTGGGCCTGGAGTCAGGAAGACTCATCTTCCTGAGTTCAAATCTGGCCTCAGACACTTGCTGGCTGTGTGACCTGGAAAAGCCGTTTAACTCTATTTGTCTCAGTTTCCTTGTCTGTCAAGTGAGCTGGAAAAGGAAATGGCAAATCACCCCCATATCCTTGCCAAGAAATCTCCAAATGGGGTCATGACTGAATGACAGTGTGCCAGGCATTATGCTAAGCTGATACCATAAAGAAAGGTGATATCAGATCTTGCCTTCAAGGACCTTCAAGGACCAAATGGTTATGAGGAAAAAGTAAGATAATGTATGGAAATTGTTCTGCAAAAATAAAATAAAATAAAATAAAGTCTTTTAGAAATGTTAGGGGGGGGGTCAGCTAGGTGGTGCAGTGAATAGAGCACTGGCCCTGGAGTCAGGAGGACTTGAGTTCAAATGTGACCTCGGACACTTAGCACTAGCCATGTGATCTTGGGCAAGTCACTTAACCCCAATTGCTCCCCCCTCCAAAAAAGACAAAAAAATAAATTTTGGACAGGATTATTCAATTTTGAAAGAGTGGGTTTGAAGCCCCTGCTCTCCCACTGACTCCATGTGAGACCTTGGACAAGTCATTTTTTCCTCTCTGAGCCCGTTTCCTCATTTTAAAAATGGCAAATAAAATCTCCTGTCCTTCCCTCACTGGCATGTTTTAGAAATCAGATAAGTTCCATGATGTAAAAGTACCGCGAGAGATCCGATTTCGGACTGACCCTGTGATTTCACCAGAGTTGGCAGCCCTTAGTGAAGGACTTCCTCTACCCATGCACCCTGATGTTAGAGATTTGCTTCGGTGCTGAGAGGTTATAATCTATCCAGGATGACCCAGACAACAACAAACCAGCATTTATAAACCAGCATTCGACACTATGTGCCAGGCATTGTGCTAAGTGGAGAGGGTGCAAGAAAGGCAACAACACTGTCTTTGGAGGAGTCCAAATTCCCACAGAGAAGACAAGGGTCCAAAAGTTGTACACGCAAGATGGCAGTTGGTGGAGTTGGGGGTGGAGCTGGGGGACCAGGGAAGGCCTTCTGCTGAGCTGAGCAAGAGGGAGTCACAGAAGCCCGCAGGTGGAGGTGAGCAGGGAGAGAATTCCCAGGCACTTAGCAAAGGCAGCGAGGGCAGACCCAGGATGTCACGCTCAAGGAACAGCCAGAGAGGCCGGTGACGCGGAGTCATAAGAGTAAATAGAGGGTAGAAAAGAGTAAGAAGACAGGAGAGGTAAGAAAGGGGCAGGTAGCAAAGGGCTCCAGTGTGGACCGGGCAGATGGCTCTCCATTCTTCACAAACACCCTCTAGATAGGAGGTATTTCATTACTGCCGACTTCTTAGTCCTTTTGGTGGCCCAGAAACAAGTCCCAGACGAGCCTCACGTGCCCCTTCCAGCTATCCCTCCCTTCAGCTATCCCTCCCTCCCGCTATCCCTCCTCCCAGCTGTCCCTCCCCCGTCTATCACTCCCCCTAACTATCCCCTCTCTCCTCCAACTATTCCCCTCCCCACCCAGCCCACAGCCACCAGAGGCATAAATCCAGTATAAATAAAGGATCAGGGACAGAGAGAGGGCCTTGGAGCCCAGGGTTTGAATCTCACCTCTGAGACTAGATGTGTGACCCCGGGCAAGTCTTCTCCTGAAGACCTCAGAGCCTCAGTTTCTCCTCTCCCCTTGATTATCTCTAGCTCACCACGTCTATGCCTCGTTTGTACACAGTTGCTTCCACATTCTCTCCCCTATTAGACTGTGAGATCCTCCCGAACAAAGATTTGCCTGGCACATAGTAGGCACTTAATAAATGCTTGTTGACCGACTGACTGAAAAACAGGATAATCATATCAGCAGTTACGTCCTTGTTGCTGTCAAGAATAAATAATTATGTAAATGGATTTGAAGACCCTGAAGTACTCTATAAATATCAGTTATTATTATTCTCAGAACTAGAATTTGCATGCTTCTTTGCATATATTTGTAAGTATATGTGTACAGATATATTTGTGTATTCACTATATATTCCACATACATATATCCTTATTAGTCATGTTCAGTTGTTCACTAGTATCTGACTCTCAGCAGATACTGGAGTGGTGTGCCATTTCCTTCTCCAGTGTGTCCCCATTTCGAAGATGAGGAACTGAGGCAAATAGGAGCTAAGTGACTTGCCCAGGGTCACACAGCTAGTAAGTGTCTGAGGCTGGATTTCAACTGAGGTCTTGATTCTAGGACCAGTGCTATCTGGTATGGCACTGTCCACTCTGCTGCCTATACATGCATACATCCAGAGCTGTGCTGATAAACTTTAACAACCAGCTCTATAAAAGTACCTGGGGACATGCTTTTTAAAGTTTAATCTGTATGATTAATAGTTCTTCTATCATTTTCTTAAGCCTAGACAATCAAGAGAAAGAGAAATCAATTGTTGTGTTTGCTGATTTTTGAGGTGCAAATGCTCACTCTGAAAATTTAACAATCAGTTCTTGGGAGCCAGTTTGAGCTGGCTCCAGCATACCCCTGCTTACATATATGTTATATGACATATATAATGTATACACACATGTGTGTATATGTGTGTATGACAGGGTATACCCAAAGTTTTAGTGTGCTTCTAAGCTATATATGTATGTGAATATAGCTATCAGTCAGTCAATAAACATTTACTAGGCATCTGCTATGTGCCAGTCACAGTGTTAAATGCCTGGGATACAAAAGACAGTCCCTGCCCTTGGGGAATTCACAATCTACAGAGGGAGACCAAAGGCAAACAAACTCGTACAAACAAGCCATACACACGATAGATAGGAAAATAATTAAGAGGAGGAAGAGGCTAGAATTAAGAGGGGCTGGGCAAAGCTTCCTATAGAATATGGGATTTTGGAGGACTTGAAGGAGATCAGAGAAGCCAGGAGCAGAGAGAAGAGAGTGTTCCAGGCATGGGGGGCAGCCAGAGAAGATGCCCAGAGCTCAGATGTGGAGTGTCTTGTTCAAGGAAGAGCCAAGAGGCCAGTGTCAGTGGATAGAAGAGTACAGTGTCTTGAAGAATAAGGTATAAGGAGACTGGAAAGATGGGAGTGGGAGTGCAGCAGTTTGTAAAGGACTTTGAATGCCAAAGGATTTTGTATTTGATACCAGAGGCAACAGGGCATCACTAGAACTGATTGAGTTGGGGTGGGGACTGCAGATGATCAGACCTGTCTGTGCTTTAGGAAAGTCACTTTGGTGGCTGAATAGAGAATAGATTGGAGTGGGGAGAGACCTGAGGCAGGCAGACCCGCCAGCAGCTATGGCAATAGCCTGCCAGAGTTGGGATAATGTCAGAGGAGAGGAGGGGGCGTAATAGAGAGATGTCACAAAGGTGAAATAGACAGGTCTTAGAAACAGCTCGGATATGGGGGCGGCAGAGGTAGAGATAGTGAGGAGTAGAGAATGATACCTAGATTGTGAGCCTGGGAGACTGGGAAGGTCGTGGTACTCTTGATAGTAATAGGGAAGTCTGGAAGAGGGGATGGTTTTGGGGAAAAGATAATGAATTCACTTTTGGTTCTCTCTCTCTCTCCCTCTCTCCCTCTTTCCCTCTTTCCCTCTCTCCCTCCCTCCCTGCCTCTCTCTCTCTCTCTCTCTCTCTCTCTCTCTCTCTCTCTCCTCGTTTCTCTATCTGTATATCCATATGAGGCAGCATGTTCTTGGTGGATAAAGAGAATTAGCCTTTAGATAGAGCCAATTCTGTCACCCTCGGCAAGTCACTGAACCCCTCAAGTCCTGGAGGGCCTTCTCAGACAATATACTGATGTGTCCTCATAAAGAGAATTATTCACTGGAACCCAACACTGAAGAAATTATAAGTCCAGATTAAAATACATATACTTATGTATGCATATGTCTGTATGTTTGATTTATTATTTTGTTGATTATCTAGACTTAAAAAAGTGATAGACAAAATGTTAATAATGTAGCTTAAATTTAAAAGTGTGTCTGGTATATATATTTTTTTCCTTCAGAAAGCTAGTTGTTAAATATGTTAAACAGTACAGTCCTATCTGTGTGTGTGTGTGTGTGTGTATATATATATCCACATATATATATATCCACATACATATTGATGCACATGTATGTGTGTTTGCACACACACAGTCCCTGCCATACACAAACACACAGAGTGTTCTAAAATCTTTAATAGTTTAAAACTGCACTAAGACTAGCCATCTATACAAAAGAAGATATCTACATGTATGCATACCAACACACACTTATATTCAGTCAATTTTGGAGACCACCTAGTTCAATTTGTGCCTGAGTTGGAATCCCTCTGACAATGTCCCCTTCCAGATGGTCATTCAGCTTTTCTTTGAAGACCTCCAGTGAAGGGGAAGGTCTTCAACTAGCACTTCCATAGTGATTTGAGATTTACAAAGTGTGTTACAAATATTATCTCATCTGATCTTCACAACCCTGGGAGGTGGATACTATTATTATACGCATTTTACAGATAAGGAAACTGAGGCAGACAGTTTCATCAATTCACCAAGAGTCACCCAGCTTGTAAGTGGGGACTCATACCTTCCTGCCTCCCAGGGACCAGGGCTCCTTCTACCCATTGTGACACCTGGCTGCCACATCATCTCTGGATGCAGCTCAGTCCACTTTTGCACAATTCTCATTGATGGAATTTTTTTCTTCCTGACTCCAAGCCCCAATTTCCTGTTTGCATCTTCCACCCAGAACATTCTGGGTTCTACCATCTGGAGTCAAACAGAACATGTCTAGGGCTTCTTTTACATGACAACCCTTCAAATACTTGAAGACAACTACCATGCCCCATCTCCCACCTGAGACTTTTCTTCTCCAAGTTAACATCGGAAGCTCCATCAATGGATCCTGCCATGATATGGCCTCGATATCATGGACTTCACCATGATAGTTGCCTTCCCTTGGTCACTCTTCAGCTCACCAGTTTCCTCCCTTAAATGGGGTGCCTAGGACTGAACACAATATGGCCAGCCACACTGTGGCCAGCCAGGGAGTCATGGTTCACTGGGCTTTGCCAACTACTCCCTAGGTACCCTGGGGCTTGTTATCACCTTGCCTTTCTGGGTCTTGGTTTTCTCATCCATAAAAGGAAGGTGCTAAAGTGGCTGAACTTTTCTGTTCACCTCTAGATCAAGGGTTCATCATAGGCATCTAGGAAACTGCTCCCGGCACCTGCAATGCTTTCTTTCCTCATCTCTGCCTCCTGGCTTCTCTGGCTGCCTTCAAATTCCAACTAAAATCCCTCCTCCTACTATAAGCTTTTCTTGCTCTCAACTTCATCAAGTGCAGTCTGGTGGTGCAGCGTGTTAGAACATCAGCCCTGGAGTCAGGAGGACCTGAGTTCAAATCCAAACTCAGACGCTTACTAGCTATGTGACCTTGAGCAAGTCACTTAACTCTGATTGGCTCCAAAAAAAAATTCTCGATTTTAGCTCCAATTTATCTTATCTATATCTTGTTTGTATATAGTTGCTCACATGTTGCTTCCTCCTCCCCCCCCCCCTTTTAGATTGTGAGCTCTCTGAGGGCAGGAACAATAGTCTTTCATCTTTCTTTATAACTCTAGTACTTAACACAAAATTCTTGGCACTTAGTAGGTGTTTAATAAATACTTAATGACTTCTGACTGACTGAAATCACTTATGAAGATCACACAGTCTTTTTAAAATATTTTGATAATTATTTAAAGGTAATTGGTTTCTTTTGTAATGCTATGTATTTCCATTTATGAATTTTAAAATATTATCCTAAGAAAGTCTTCATTTCTGTCACCAGGCTTCCAAAGGGGGTCAGGGACACCAAAAAAGGTAAAAAACCTTTTGGGATGGTAATCTTTGTGAGATTCAGGACATAATTTTTTTTTTTAAAGTGGAAACAGACCACAAGCAACTCAATTTCCATTTGATGACTGAAAGAGAAAGCTGAGTAGAATGGAAAGAAACCATCACTTAGTAGTGAAGTGACAGTGGGCAAATCAAATCTCAGTTCTCCCCATACCTCTTTTGTCCTCAGTTTCTTCATCTGTAAAATGTGGGGGTTGGGTTGTTGTTATTCAGTCATTTCAGTTGTGTCTGACTCTCCACCACCCCATCTGGGTTTTTCTTGGCAAAGACATGATGGCAATTTGCTTTTTATCTCTCCAGCTCATGTTACAGATGAGGAAACTGAGGCAAACAGGGTTAAGTGACTTGCCCAGGGTCACCCAGCTAGAAAGTGTCTGAGGCTGTATTTGAACTCATGAAGTTGAGTCTTCCTGACTCTAGGTCAGGCACTATATCCACTCTGGCGCCACCTAGCTGCCCTTGATGCAGTTGAGTCACTTGTTCCAGATGAGCTACATCTTTGGATGCCAAAAGACCTGGCAGGTGGGATTGTAACCCCACTGTCAATGACAGTTGAATAAATGATCACAGAACATGGCAGCGGTGCCTCAAGGTTAGAGAAGGGCAAATGTCCCAATTTTCAAAAAAAAAAGAAAAAGAGGACCGAGCCTGACTTCATTTCCTGAGAAAATTCTAGAAAAGATAAAGAGATAAATAATTAGAAAGGGAAACAGTGATTACAGGGAGCCGACATGGCCTCATCAAAACAGGTCAGGGCTAATTAACTCCATTTTTGAAAAGGATCATTAAATTGGCAGGTGAAGCATCCTAGACCATAGACCATTAAAGCTGGAAGGGCCCTCTCGTTTACAGATGAGGAAAGGGAAAGGTTAAGTGACTTGTCCAGGGCCACACAGCTTGTAAGGGCCAAAGGCAAGATCAAACCCAGGTCTTTCTGAATTCATGTCCAGCATTCTATCAAATATAATTTACCCAATTCTGAACAAAGTTTTAAATACACTATCTCATAATAATCATGTGAAGAAGATTGAGAAATATGAACTGTACAATCAGATAAATTCAGCACAGGTTGAATGGCTAGGCCCAAAGTGTGGTTGTCAGTCAGTCTATCAGTTGATCAATTGACAAGCGTTTATTAAGTGTTTCCAATGTACCCACACAAAGCCAAGTGACAGAATACACAGAAGAAGCAGAGGTAACCCCTGCCATCATGGAGCTTGCATTCTAATAGGGAAACAAATTGTGTATAGAAATGTACAAGATACACACGGAGTAGAAGGAGGGCAGCCTTCGGGGCAAGACACTGTGTGGTTTGTCCTTCCTTCTAGAAAAGGACCAATGACATCAGGAAGGTGATGCCATGACTTGCAAGTGGATTTAAGAGTGCAAAGTCACCAGCCTCACTTTCTCCTCCAGAGCCGTCTGGGTCCAGTGGCCAGATACCAATCAGGATGACTGGAGATGGTCCAGAGGGAAAGACACTAGCATTTGAGGGCAGGGGAGACCGGGAGGGGTTGGGAAAGGCTTCCTGCAGAAAAAGGTAGCCCATGAACTGAATCTTGAGGTTAATGGAAGGAAACAGAGTGGAAAAGCACTTATTTAATGCTTAAGCAAGGAAGGCACAAATGAAAAAGCATCTCAGGGTCAGTGTGGGTCAGTATCAGTGTGGCAGGAGGTCTCCAGTGGAGTGCCCTAGGGATCTGTGCTTGGTGCTATGGTGCTTGACTCAATGACTTGGAGAAAGGAAGAGATGTCAGGAACAGCACCTTTGACTGTAATAAAATGAAATTCAATATGAACAAATGGAGAAAAAAAATCAACTTCATGAGTATAGATGGGGAAGCACAGTCAGTCAGCCAACAAACATGCATTGAGTGCCTGCTTTGTGCTGAGCTCTGTGGGAGTACAAAGTCCTACAAAGAGAGGCGCTTAATCAATGCCTTCCACAGGCTAATGGGGGAGGTGACATGCAAGCCGCGATGGACAAACTGGATATAGTCAATGTAAACTGGAAATAATCCCAGAGGGACGGCACCAGAGAAGGACAAGGGATGCTGGGACTTGGAGGTGGAAATGAGGAGGGAGAGAATTCCACATATGGGGGACAGCCAGCGAAAATGCCCCAAATCGGGAGGTGGAGGGTCTTGTGCAAGGATCAGCAAAGGGTGGGGGAAGAAAGGAGAGAGTGAGGCGGAAAAAGACTGGAAAAGTAGGAGAGGATCAGGTTATGAAGGGCTTTGAACACCAGTTAGAGGGTTTTATATTTGATCTTGGAGGTAATAGGGAGTCAGTGGTGTTTATGGAGTAGGGGAGTGACTGAGTCAGACCTGTGGTTTAGGAAGATCCCGTTGACAGCTGAATAGAGGCTGAACTGGAGGAGTTAAACAATTGTTCTCAAAGAAGATCTGGGGACTTTAATGGACCGAAAGCTTAGTGTGAGTCAGGAGTGAAACCTAATGGGACTTGGGCAGAGGCACAGCTTCCAGGCCATAGTCTCACTGTATAGTCAGATCTCAACTGGAATAATGCTGTGTTAGGCTCTGGGCATGATGGCTAAAGAACACTGATGAGCTGGGGAGGGAGGCAGAGATGGTGAAGGGCCTTGTTGTTGTCAGACGCTCCATGATCCCTTTTGGGGTTTTCTTGGCAGACATACTGGAGTGGTTTGCCATTTCCTTCTCCGTCTCATTTTATGATGAGGAAACTGAGGCAAATACGGTTAAGTGACTTGCCCAAGTTCACCCAGCTAGTACTGGGTGTACTAGTGTCTGAGGCTGGATTTGAACTCAGGTCTTCTGGACTCCAGCCCCTGTACTCTGTCCACTGTGCCCCCTAAATCCCCAGAAGGGCCTGGAATACACCTCATGAGAGAGACTGATTGAAGCGACTGGGCATGTTTAGCCTGGAAAAGAGATGAGTCAAGGGAACCATGATGAAACACGAGGAGGCGGGCTGGTTAGCCTCGGAGAGTGGACCCGGGAGTAATGATGGCCTAAAGCCATGAAGTGGAAGGTTTAGGCTTGATGCCAGGATGAGCTTTGTGACAGCGAGAGCAGTCTCCAAATGGAGTGGCTGCCTCTGGGGGGATGGACTCCCCCTTCTGGGGGGTCTCTAGGCAGGAGTGGAATGACCACTGGTCAAGGACATTAAGGTGAGGATTCCTTTCACATACAGGTAGAAGCAGATGACTACTAAGGTCCCAGATTCTCAGATAGGAACAGATGGCATGAACATCACATTTGATGTTTTGCCCTTCTGGGCCCACCATGATGCATAGAGACCCTGGCCAGGAGTTAGGAAGACTCAACTTCTTGAGTTCAAATCACACTTAGTAGCTGTGTGACCCTGGGCAAGTCACTTAATCCTGTTTGCCTCAGTTTCCTCATTTGTAAAATGAGCTGGAGAAAGAAATGGCAAACCACTCCAGTGTCTCTGCCAAAAAGACCCCAAATAGGGTCACAGAGAGCTGGACAGGACTGGACATTAACAGCAACAAAGGTCCCTTCCAACTCTGAAATCCTTCCTGATTCTGTGACCCTGTGTGCTCTTTCTTGCTCTAGACAAGTGTCAGGGAGAGAGTTTTAAAGGACCTTAAAGGATATTTAGTTCAAACCCTGCATTTTACATAAGAGGAAGCTGAGGACCAGAGATTAGTGACTCATCCAAGGCCACACAGATATGGTGTCCTAGTATTGCAATCAGAGCAGAAGGTATGGTTTCCAATCTCAGCTCTGCCACCTATTACCCGTGTGATCCTGAAGAAGGTCTTTTCACCTCCTCGGGCTTCTGTTTCTCCTCTGTGGAGCACAGGACTGTGGATTTAGAGCTGGGAAGGGCCTTTGAGGTCATCATGTTGAATATCTTCTTTTTACAGAGGAGGAAGGAAAGGGAGGTCCAAGGCAGGTAAGTAAGTCGACTAGCATCTCACAGTTAGTAGAAGTAAATGGCAGAGCTGGGATTTGAACCCAGGCTCTCCTCTATTGTTGTGGTTGAGTTGTTTCAGTCCTGTCCAACTCTCCATGACCCCATCTGGGGTTTTCTTGGCAGAGATACTGGAGGTTTGCCATTTCCTTCTCCAGCTCCTTTTACAGATGAGGAAACTGAGGCAGACAGGGTTAAGTGACTTGCCCAGAGTCACACAGCTAGTAAGTGTCTGAGACTAGATTTGAACTCAGGTCTTCCTAACTCTAAGCCTGGTGCTCTATTGACTGAGCTGCAAATCCAACATTCTTTCAATTCTACCCCACTAAAGACGCAAGAATATCTGAGCTACCTAATTCACAAGGTTGTTGTGAGAATCAAAAAGACTGGATGCAGGAAAAATATTGGTCAGCCGTAAAGACCAGCATACTTGCGTGCCCTTGGGCTTGGTGTTTAACTTTCCTGGGCCTCAGTTTCCCCGTCTGTAAAATTATCTTCCTCCTCATCTCCGTCTCCAGGCTTCCCCAGATTTCTTCAAGACCCAGCTGAAGTCCCATCTTCTATGAGAAACTGTTGCTGATCTGCCTTAATGCTGGTGCTTTTCCTCTGATGTTATCTCCATTTTGTCCTCTTTCTACCTTGTTTGTCCATAGCTGTCTTTGTGTTGTCTTCCCCATCAGACTGTGAGCCTGAGGGCAGGGACAGACGTACCTTTCTTTATATCACCAGTCCTTAGCCTAGCACCAGGTTCATAGCTAGCATTTAATGATTGCTTCTTGACTGACTGTGAAACTGAGCAGGTCTGAGAAGGAAATGGAAAACCACTCCAGGATCTTGGCCAAGAAAACGCCACGGATGGTGCTGGGGTGATAACGGTCCACAGGGTCACCAAGAGTCAGATGCAAATGAACAACAGAATCTACACCCACGGGGAAGTGGTTACTCCCTTAATTCAACCAAAAGCCTCCACCCAAGCACAGTAAATAAACACACACACTCTTTCACACAAGCTTGGGCTGTACTGAGATGTCCCTTCTCCCACATAGACACACACGCGTGCATACAATCAGCTTTGGTGCAGAAGAAAGAGCACAGCACTGGGTTCAAATCCCAGCTTGCTCTGCAACCCCAGGAAAATCTCTTTGCTCCTCTGGGCCTTGGTTGTTTCAGGTGTAAGATGAAAAGTGTACACTATATCAGATCATAGATTTAGATGGAAAAGGGACCTTAGGAATTGTTTCATCTGACCACATCAGTTTACAGATTAGGAAACTAAGCCTGAGAGGTCAAGTGAGATTGGGACGTAGGTCTTCTGGGTTCCCATTTTATCACGATCTTGAAGGTCCCTTACAGCTCTGATAAAGGCACCCAGGGATGGATACAGGATTACGTGATCACACAGATCTGCTCTCAGACCCCCTAGTATCCACAGACTGATGTACCCATCTCCACTGTTGTTTCTGAAGGTGCTTTGGAAAGTATGAAGCCCTCTAAGGTATGGATGGATGCCAATGGTCACAAACACGCGGAGGAACAAACACAGGTAGCTGCATGTCTTCAAACTGATAGACACAACCAAACATACCCAAATAGAAGTACACCCACGGATAGATAGACGTCTTTCACAGAGTAGGAAGGTGGTTAGATGAAGATGTAGGCGGATAGTGCAGAAATTAGGGGAGGGACTTTTACTATTACAAGAAACAGGTGTGTGTAGGTTGTGGGAGAAGGTGGGAGTGGGGTGACAGCCTGTGTGTGGGCGTGAAGGAGAGAGACTGAGGGGGAATGGCGAGTATGTCAGTAGGTGGGTGATGGGAGTGGGTGGTAGTCGATGGTTGGTAGGCAGGTGACAAAGAGGTTGGTGGGGGTGACTAGGAGTATAAGGCTGGTAGGCAGGTAACAGAGAATGGGTAGGCTGGTAACAGAGAAAGTCGATGATGGTTGGTAGGTGGGCGACAGAGGATGGTTGATAAGTGGGTGACGAGGAGAGTTGGTGGATAGTAGAGAAAGCGAACAATCAGCCAATGCTGCTCGACTTTGCCTCACGAGGTCTCTAGTTAAGGCGGAAGGGCTGGAGAAGGTACCTATGTGTGCTGAGGAAAATGCTGCTGAGGCTGGGAGGCAGTATCAGGGTGGGCTGGGAGAGGGGATGAGGTAAGGTGGGAGGGTGCTTGGCTGTGGACCCCAGGAGCAGAGGCACCGAGGCTTCACATGTCAGTTCAAGCCAAGAGGAATCTGGTCTCACCTACTTTGGTCCCAGAGTTCTTGGGAGAGGCTGAAGGGAGTAAGGCTCAGTGTGGGGTGGATCTTAGAACCAGGACAAGAGCTGAGGCTGGACTGGTCCTGGTGGCGTCTCAAGCAGGAGCTGGGATTTTATCCCATGGTCACATTGGAGCTGTTTCCTTATGAACACAGGATGTCAGAGCTGGGAGGGCCCTTAGAACATGGAATGTTAGAGCTGGGAGGAACCTTAGAACACAGGATGTGAGAACTGGGAAGGGCCTTAGAACATAAAGTTGGAGCTGGATGGGCCCTTGGAAACCATGCCATACAACTCCTTTATTGTACAGAAGAAGGAGTTGAGACCCAGAAGGGCTGTGTCCAAGGTCACACACAAGGCAGGAAGGAGAAGCCACATTTCTCGAGTCCTGATTCTGAGCCTTAGCATTGATACCAGAGAACACTGCTGTGATGGATCCCCAAAAGCTGAGTGGGAGAGATGGGGCTCAGGGAAGGCTCTTAGGAAGGAGAGAGAGCCAGGCTAGGCCAGGGCTTTGGGGATATTCCTTCAGACCCAGGTCCCTGAGGGGTCTCTGGCCCCAGCTCTGGGGTCTTGTCCTTCTGTTCAGAACAGTGATCTATTATCACAAAAAGAGGACTGGCCTTGGAGTCCATGAATCGATCAGCCAGCCAGCATTTGCTAAGCCTGTCCTCAAGCTCAACCAGGCCCTGTGCTCTTTCCCGGAGACATCAAGACCCAAATGTAAGAATTCTCGCTTTCATGGGGCTCCCATTCCATGAAGGAGCAGGAGGTGGCCACATACCTGTCAGTACAAAATCTATGCAATGTAGACACGAGGTTCTGTGGCGGGCCACCAGCAGCCGGGGTCTGGAGAGAAAGGGCCTCTTTTGGGAGATAGTGCTTGATTAGAGCTTTGAAGAAAGGCATGGGATTTATGAGCTGGAGAGAAGGGCGGAGCCTTCTAGGCATGCAAGGAAGCCTGCTGCAGACAGAGAGGTGGGAGAGAAGATGGTGGGTTTGAGGAGCAGCAGAATCTGGGCTGGAGTTCCCTGCTTAGTGGCTGGTGGACTCTTGGCAAGTCATGAAACCTCAGTTTCCTCATCTATACAATGGGAATAATAACACTTTATTGTGAGGATTGACTGTGATCCCAAAGCCCTTAGCACAGCGCTAAGAACACAGTAGGTACTTAAAATATCTTGTTCCCTTCCCCTTGTTTCCCTTTCCCTCTGAGCCTCAGTCTGGAGGCAGCTGCAGCCAGAACTCCAGAGTGTTAAGATTTAAGTATTAAGTATTTAAGGGGGTTCAAATCCCCTCTCTGACACTTACTAACTAGTTGACCCTGGGAAGTCACTTCATTTCTCTGAGATGGCATCTGTGAAGTGAGGGATGGTGGAGTCGAATTGGATGTCCCCTCTGAGGGCCCTTCCAGCTCTAGGCCTAGAATCCCCAAAGAGACATTTGAAATAGACACACCATGTTTATTGTACAGAATGTGCTCCCCCCCTGTCAAGATTCTCCAGCAGTAGGAGGGCCCCCCAGCCCTGGGGACAGCCCATGAGGGTCTCCTCCTTCCTTCTAGGCTGGAGCCAGGCCCAGTAGATGCGATGGATTCAGGTCAGTGGTATGGAGGGCAGTCCAGCCAGCCCCTCTGCCACCTCATTATCAGGAAAAGCAACGCATTAATAGCCCTCTTTTTTTTTTAGGGAAAAAATAAAATAAGCTTATCATCAGTCAGCCTCACTGGGAAGAGATGAGCTGGGTGAAAATTTAAACAAATGGTAGGAGTGTAAGGGGGATGGGCTTGGCGGGGTGCGGGTGTCCAAGGTGGGGAGGGGAGAGTTTAAGAATGGCAGTGTGCTAATATGCCTCGTCCCCTTATCAGTGAGGATATTAAAGGTATTGAAATGCTAAGTAGCTCTTTAAGGCTGTGTCTGATTTTCATTAAAGCCGAAGAGGGGAGGGGAAGCAGGAGAGGGGGCCGGGGGGCCCCCAGATTGCTGCCTGGGAACAGATGATAGTTGGATTGTAAGCTGGTGACAGCCTCTGGGGAAGGCCCTTCTGTTTCCTCCCTCCCCCTGTGCTGCCCTCCCTTCCCCCACTGATCCCCAGTGCTGGGAGAGGGTGAAGGAGCAGAATCCCAGGCAGAAAATGAGAGTGGTCACCCAGGGGGACATTTCTGTTTGCTTCCTCCTTCTAGAATCACAGAATACTCCTCTGTGAGTGACCTCTCTGAACCTAATTTTTCTTATCTGTAAAACAGGGCCCAGGATGACTGAATTATCTACAGAGTGGAGTGTATGGGGTGTTCAGTAGGACTAGCATTTCTGCTCTGAGGGCTTGCTGAGTCCTTTTCAGGACTGCTCTCCCACCTTTGGGGTCCACTCGATTCACCTAACTCTCACCTGTGTATTCAAGAAGCCATAACCTGGTAAATCATCTCAGCTAGAGGGCTAACCCAGGTTGAGGATAACTGACAGACCTCAAACCTGTTGGTGAATTAGGGGAATGTTTCCCCCAAGCATGTGAAGACTTCCCCTGATGGAATGAATGGATGAGAACCATTTTTTTTCCAGTGGCTGTGAAAGTGGCTTGGTCAGGCGTTGAAGATGCCAAGATCCTGGGGTCGTTGCCAATGGTCTTGACTTGTGTCCTGACACTGGACTTTGATGACTCAGGAAGAGAGAGTGAGGCTGCGGATTTTGTAGAACTCTGCCTCACTTAAACCTAATTTGAACACAAGTTAAGACTTCACCTGTTGACCAGTGATGTCATAGGTCCTCTTTAAAAATGAAGGACAAACAACGGCATCTTACAGGGCCGTTATTGTTGATCTTCCTCAAGGAGAACCAAGGACATCAAAAGGGTGATGTCTTGGATGAGTGAATTGGATTTAAGTGAGGCAGAGTTGTACAGAATGGTCAGTCTCTCTCTTCTTGAGTCATCAAAGTCCAGTGTCAGGACACAAGTCAAGACAATTGTCTATGGCTTGGGATGCAGGGGACTTTGAATTGTATTTTTAGGGGGAATGCCCATTTGATGAGATCACAGATCTATTTGAATATTTAAGTGCATAATGAAATAGAGCTAAAGAATTAATTAAAAATTAAATTAATCAGGAGTTGGCCTGAAAACACAAATGTTTTCAGTGGCAAGCAGTGCAATTAGCCTACTTGTTTGACTAACCTTAAAAGCACTACAGAATTGTGAGCTCTTGTTATTACAAAGTTAAATGGGAGAGGAACATGGAGAGACACTTCATCTGAAGTTAGGGGACCTGGGTTTGAATCATAGCACTGTTACTACAAATTACTACTTCCCCTCTCTGGACCTCAGTGTCTTCTCCTCTAATATGAGTTGGACTCCATGATCTCTCTTTAAAAAAAAAAAAATCATTTTTGGTTAAAGTTCTCTCCCTCCTTCCACCCACCCCTGCCCATTTAGAAGATTCCCATTATACCTAAAAAGTCATGCAAAGCATTTCTGCATCACCCATGTTTTTTTTAAAAAGGAAGGAAATAAAAATATGCTTCCATTTGTACTCTTGAGTCCATCAATTTTCTGTCTGGAGGTGGGCAGCATTTTTCATCACGAGTCCTTTGGAGTTATAAGGGGATCATTGTATTGATCAGACTTCCTAAGTCTTTCACAGTTGATTATCATTGTAATACTGCTATTGCTGTACAGATTGTTCTGGTTCTGCTCACTTTCCTTTGCCTCAGTTCATTTAAACCTTCCAGGTTTTTCTGAAACCATTCCCTTCATAGTTTCTTATATCACAATAGTATTCTGTCACATTCATAAACCAAAACATGTTCTTCCATTTCCTAATTTGTCAGCATCTCCACCATTTCCAACTCTTTGCCAGCGCAAAAAGAGCTGCAATAAATATTTTTGTACATATGGGTCCTTTTCCTTTGATCTCTTTGGGATACAGATCTAGCAGAGGTATTCCTAGATCAAAGGGCGTCCACAGTTTTATAGCCCTTTAGCAAGGTTCCAAATTGTTCTCCAGAATGGTTGGATCAGTTCACAACTCCACCAACAGTTTGTTAATGTTCCTATTTTCCTATATCTCCTCCAACATGTTTTATTTTCTTTTTCTTTCATGTTAGCTTCTCTAATGGAAATGAGGTAGTATCTGAGGGTTGTTTTAATTTTCATTTCTCTAATCAATAGTAACTTTGAGCATTTTTGTATTACTATTGATAATTGATACTATTCTTTCTTTGAAAACTGATTATTCATACTGACCATCTATCAATTGGAGAAGGACTTCTTTTTAAAAATCAGTTTGGCTCCATTCTCTATATATTTGAGAAATGAGACTTTTTATCAGTGGAACTTGTTATAATTTTCCCTTTAGTTTCCTTTTTTTTTCTAATTTCAGTTGCATTGATTTTGTTTGTGCAAAAACCTTTAAGTTTCATGTATAAATGATCTCTAAAGGTCCCTTCTACAACATCTCTTAAAGTCTTTCCCTAATCACCACTAGTCAGCCTCTTATCACCTATCGCCCATACTATTATAATAATACTCTTCTAACTGTACTCCCAGTTCAATTCTCTTTCCACTTTAATCTATCCTCCACACACATGCTAAATTAATATTCCTGAAACATAAGACTGACCCATGTCAACTCCCCCAGTCAGGCATTTTCAGTGGATCTTTCTTGCCTCTAGGATCAAATACAAACTCCTCTGTTTAGCATTTAAAGTTCTTCACAGAATCCTCCAGTCTGCTTTCATGTTTCTCTTCCTCCAGACTCATCTTCCTGAGTTCAAATCCAACTTTAGACATTTGCTAGCTGTGTGACCTTAGGGAAGTCACTTAACCCTGTTTGCCTCAGTTTCTTCATCTATGAAATGAGCTGGAGAAGGAAACCAAATTGGTCTATTTGCCATTCCCTATACATGGCATTAAATTTCTGCCTCCATGTCTTTGCCCAGGCTGTATCCCATGTCCAAAATTCTCCTCTCCTTACGTCAAACTTTTTGGAATACGTAGCTCCCTCAAGAAGTCTTTTTTGACTCCCCAGTTGTTAGCATCATTCCCCACTCCCTATGTCTTGTGTTTATTTTATTTATTTTCATTTATCTGTGGACATATCCAGTCCCCTCCACCCTCAATAGGATGTACATTTGAGAGCAGGTACCATTTGGATTTATCTCAGTACCGCCAGCACCTAGCACAGGGTAACGCTTTAATAAATGCCAGTTGAATTGTTGAATCCTATGACTTCAATGGCAATGTAGCATAATTAAATGAGCAATGTAGCATATGTAGCATAAATTAAATGTAAACCTCAAAGCACTAATAAATACTGGTTAGTATTATTAATCTTATCATTATTATGATTATTAATCTGTAAAATAATGGGGTTGGACCAGATAATCTTTAAGCTCCTTTCCAGCTTCAAATCTTTTAAATTTGACTGATCCTACGTCATCCAGTCCAATTCAAACTCACAGATAAACCTTTGGTTCTTTTTTTAAAGTTGTTTCCTCCCTGGCCTGGTTAGAACACCCTCCTCCCCTCCTCCCTCTCCGCCCCTCCTCCCCTCCTCCCCTCCTCCCCTCCTC
>CM053588.1:56258644-56271964 GCA_028646515.1 Pseudochirops corinnae | reverse complement strand
AAATGGGATAACATTTTATATTTATTTATTATATTCTTTCTTTGTATTTATTATTTTTGTTCTTTTCATTCTGATTGTTTTCTTCCAAAGCATCCATGCACTTAACTTTTCCTTGTTTCCTTTAGTTTTTCATATTTGTCACTTTCACTGTGCAAGAATATTTCATCCCATTCAAATGCCACAGATTGTCCAGCTATCAGTGCCCCCTCCCTTTATTTCTGGTTCTTTGATATCACAGAAGAAGCTGCTATGAATACTTTGGTGTTCATGGAACCTTTTCTTCCTGTCTTTGACCTTCTCGGGAATAAGTCAGATAATGAACTTATCGAGTTAAACAATATAAATGCTTTAGTCACATTTCCCTCATCATTGCATTGTTTCCAAAGCAGTTGAACTAATTAATGGTTTCAGCAACATGGTATGAAATGCTTGTCTCCCAAAGAAGTTGCCAAATTGCATATATTCTAAAATCTGATTCCAGGCCACCTTTCAAGTCTTATGGAGGCAGCCATGTGATATAATGGGGAGAGTGCTGAGCCTGAGTTCAAATCTTTCCTCTGACTCATACTGGCTGTGTGACCCTGGGCAAGTCACTTAATCTCTGCCTCAGTTTCCTTAGCTGTAAAATAGGAATAATAATAGAACCTACTTCTCAGGGTTGTTGGACAGATCCAAGTAGATGTTATTTATAAAGTGCACAGTGCCTTGCACATGATTGCGTCCTTCCAATTTTCCTTGAAAGAATTCTGGGGACAGGGAGTACAAGGATTCTCTTCTTCTTCTTCTTCTTCTTCTTCTTCTTCTTCTTCTTCTTCTTCTTCTTCTTCTTCTTCTTTCTTCTCCTTTTCCTCCTTCTTCTCCTCCTCCTCCTACTGCTTCTCCTCCTCCTCCTCCTCCTTCTCCTCCTCCTTCTTCACATTTTATAGGTGAAAAAGCTGAGTCTCAATGAAGCTGCCCATTGTTAACACAGTTAGTAAGCATCAGAGCTAGGGCATGAGTGCCTAGCACACAGAGTCATAGACTCTCAGAATTGGCAGGGACCTCAGTGGTCATACAGTCCAACCTATATCCCCAAATAGAAATAAAATCCTCATATGGAAATACGTTTTTCATGACTTTTCCATGCATGATGTATCGCTTGTTTTCTCATTGAGTGGGGGAGGAGCTAGAGGGAGGGAGAGAATTTGAGACTCATTTTTTTAAAAAAAAGTGAACATTAAAATTGAATGAATGGAGGTAGTTAGGTGGCTCAGTGGATAGACCACTGGCCCAGGAGTCAGGAGGAACTGAGTTCACATCCAATCTCAGACACTAGTTATGTGACCCTGAGAAAGTTACTTAACTCTGATTGTGTCCACAAAAAAGTTTAAAGAATGAATAAATATTTTTGAAAATAGAAGTCATACTTCAAAATGCCCAATAAATGGTCCTTGAGACTTCTGACTCCAAGACCAAGACTGTTTCCATTTTACCATCCAAGCAGGTGAGGAAAATTAGACTGAGAAAAGGAATGTGACTGGCCCAAGATCATACAGCAAGTCCATCACAGGCCAGGTGCCCCTCAATTCCATGAGGTAAAATAACTCTTTCTTCTGCCTATGGGCAAGGCCAGCCTTGAGAAGGAGAGTCTGCAGTGGTATCAGCATTCCTGGGCTCTGGCTGGCTGAGGATGAGCCAGGTCCTACATTGGTCTTTTGCACTGCAGTAACTCCCAGGAGTCCTGGCTAGGAAGGGCTGAAGCTCCCTGGCCTGTCAGAAAAGCCAGTCCCTTGCCTTCCCCACTGACAGCCTCCTGACAGGGCTGCTTCCCCTTCTCTGCCAGGTCAGCAGTGCCTGGCTGCTGGAGCAGACAGGGCCTCTGGCCTCCGGAGCTCCCTTGGGAGGCCCTGAGAGGTGGGGGCCTAACTACTGCTAGAAGCCAGCTGCCCGTCAAGGGGCAAGGCCCTGTGGGCTGGAGAAACGCCATAAGCAGGGAACTAGGGAGGTCGTCAGTCTGAAGACAACGGGTCAGGATGGCAGCTGGAAGGGAAAGGCCCCCAGGGTTGTGTCTGACCACTGACCCTGATCAGCCTCAAGACAAGCTTAGGATAAGCATGTGTGACCAGCTGGTTGAGAGTGGGAAAGGAAGCCAGACCTGCTCTTGGCTAGCAATTGGCTACAATGTGAAGTACATGGTATGGAGATCTCCCTGAGTTGCAGTGTCCAGACAGAATGTAGCTTATTTATTTGCCCAAGGATCTGGTAGGTTGGGGTCCCACCAGGAATTCTGGGGGTCTGGGTAACTTGAGTCAAAGTGGGAGGGATGCCAAAGAAGGGGTTGGTAACCTCTGGTCTGGGGGCTGGAGTGGGCATGCAGGTCTACTTGGGTGGCATGATGGTTGGTACTGTGCCCTGCTGCTCATGAGAAGGGCCAGCTGGCTACTGGGAAAGACTCATCTTGAGGTATTTCCCAAAGTTGTTGTGTTCTATATTTGAGATAGTAGAAAATACCTTGGTAAAATGAAAGAGGGATGGATTTGAAGTCAGAAGACTGGATTTTTTTTTCTGGTTCTGTCACTTTCTAGAGTGACAGACCTTGGGTGAGTCACTTCATTACCTCCCTTGGGCTCCATACCTTCATTAATAACATGAGGTAGTTGGACTAGATGATCTTGAAGGGATTTTTCAATTCTAAATCCCACAAAGTTAATTTGAGGTGATAATTATTTTTGCTTCTTGCTTCTTTTAGTTTGGGGGGGAAAGGGGTGGTGGGAAGAAAGCTATTTAGTTAACCAAGAGGTGACCACTGACGAGGGGAGTCAGCTTGGGTTCTAGAATGGTGAGTTAATTCAGTCCAACTGGTTCTGGTAAGTAAATCCCCAGTCCTCCAGCAGACGTGGGACACCTCATTCTTTTTAGGTGGAAGGGAGGGACCTAGAGTCTTGGAGTTCACAAGGGCAGGAAACTTTTCCTAGATAGATGGAGTGGTTTGGAAATGCCACTCAGACCAACACTGATCATAGAATCTCAGAGTAAAAAAGGGACCTGAAAGGCCCCAATTCATCTCCCATCACTCTGCCTTTACAGGGGTCATCTCCCATGTTTGTGTAGTATATGCTTTGGATTTACTCTCCCAACGGCTTCCCATGCTGATGTTCCTAAGTTTCCCTGTCAAGGTTCTAAGGGGCAGCTAGGTGGTTCCATAGAGCACAGAGTGCCAGGTTTGGAGTTGGGAAGACTCATCTTCCTCAGTTCAAATCCAGCCTCAGATACTTCCTAGCTATGTGATCCTGGGCAAGTTACTTAACCCTGGTTGCCTCAGTTTCCTCATCTGTAAAATGAGCTAGAGAAGGAAATGGCCAACAAATCCAATATTTTGCCAAGAAAATCCCAAATGGGGACATGAAGAGTCAGACATGACTGAAATGATTGAATAACAAGAAGGTTCTAAGTGTAGCCTTGAGGGTTGGGGTCAGGGTGAGGGGGGAGTATCTTTCTAGTACTATAACCTATAAACCTCTTCTAGTGTGTTTCCCTCAATGATTATCTGTTGATAGCAATTAGTCAGCCATACTTTAAGTTAACACCATTTACTAAAGTGAAGTAATAAGTATAGTTGACACCCCCCCAAAGAATCCCCCTGAAATTCTGTGACATACTTTCTCACAAGTACATACAGAGTCCAGGGGAATGTGGGTTCAAGGCTGAGAACAGATGTAGCAAAGTAGTAACTCACATCTCCTAGTTGCTGGAAGCCCTCTTCAAGTCTCCTTTATGGAGAACTCCCAAAGGTCTCCTTAGCCATTGGGTAGCTTGGCTACTGGGTTCCTTGTAGAATCCTGAAGTTGTCTTTCCTCAGTGTGCCTGATTTGTGATCTCCATATGGCAGACACCTCATTAGTGCAAGGACTGAGATTCCAGTGAAGACATCTAAATCCTCTGACCCTCCAAAGTTTATAGGTCAAGGATGGGGAAATTGAGATCAAGGCTAAAGCTCTCCTTGCCCTGGCCTTTGACAATCAATTCTGTATCAGAAGTATGGCCAAGACTGCCCTTCCTGGCTTGCACTGATTCTAATCCTGGACTCCAAATTAGCTTCCTGTTCTTATACATGTTCCATTTGGCATGATGAATTTCCTCAGGTAATTCAAACAGACTCTCCTTGGTTACCTAGTTCACCTCGTGGTTGATTGATTCAATTGAGATGTGCTCTCACTGGACAAAAGAAATAGACTAAAGGGAGAGTAATGATTGAAAGATGGACTCTCCTCACCTCTGCCTCATAGAATCCATAACCTCTTTTTAATAATTAATTAACTTATTTTTAGTTTTCACGTTCACTTCCATAAGATTTTGAGTTTTGAATTTTCTCCTCTCCCCTCCCCTCTCTCCTCTCTCCTCCCCAAAATGGTATGCAGTCTGACATAGACTCTACTTATACATTCATATTAAACCTATTTTCACATTAGTTTTGATGTAAAAAAGAATTAGAACTAAAGTGAAATAAAACAAAACAAGAAAAGGAGAGCAAATAGTCTGCTTCCATCTGCATTCAGACTTCAAAGTTCTTTCTCTGGATGTGGATGGCATTTTCTGTTGTGAGTCTTTTGGAGCTGTCTTAGATCCTTGCATTGCTGAGAAGTGCTAAGTCTATCTAGGTCAGCCATTGCACAATGTTGCTGTTACTGTTTATAACATTCTCCTGGTTCTGCTCACTTCACTCAGCATCAGTTCATTCAAGTCTTTCCAGGTTTTTCTGAAATCTGCCTGCTCATCATTTCTTATAGCACAATAGTACTCCATTACATTCATAACACTACAACTTGTGCAGTCATTCCCCAGTTGATGGGCATCCCCTCAGTTTCCAGTTCTTGGCCACCACAAAAAGAACTGCTATAAATACTTTTGTACACATGGGTCCAAATCCATAGTTTCTTAAATACCTTCTATGTGCAAGACACTAAGCAACATAATTAGAGGGAGGAGCATTAAAGACTGGAGGAATCAGGAAAGACCTCTTGTAGGAGGTGGTTCATTGGAGCTGAGCCTTGAAGAGAGAATGGGGATCTGACAGGCAAAAGTAAGGGGACAGTATTCCAGGCAGGGGGCAGAGCCTATGCAAAGATGCAGAGGAAGAAGATGGGATGTAGCATCAGGGGGACAGAAATTGGGCCAGTTTGTCTGTGTTGCTAAGCTCCGTGATACAGCCCAGAGGGACAATGGAAGATCCAAGAAGTACACAGGAGTAAAGTGAAGATATCTCTTGTAGGCAGGTGTAACTACAGTGGGCTTCATGGAGGAGGTGAGGTTCAGTTGTGACCGGCCAGGGGAGTTTAGGATACATTTTGATTTGGAGAATGACTAAAAATAAAAGAAGAGAAAAATGCCTGGAAAGAGAAAAGTTGAAAAGGGGGAAGCTGGAGGGGATATATGGAGAGAGCATGGGAAGGGTGTTTACTTTTGCCTTCATTGAATCCCTGGGGTTGTCATGGGTTGGTTATCTGGGGAGGACCCAAAACATGAGCTGTTCTTGCATGGGATTCTTATTCCTATCACACATAGCTTTCAAGGGTCCAAATATTCCCTGCCTCCCATTCAGGAGAGCGAGGGAGGCTTCTGTTGTGGGAGAGGACAATGGATTTGTGAAGGACAATTATCCCGTGAAGCAAAGAGAGAAGACGTAATGGAGAGCTGGTGACAGATCTTTTAGGTCTGAATTTAGGGAGATTTCCAGGGGCCCTGTCTGGGAACAGGCCTGGCCTCTATCTTTGGAGGGTAACTGATGAGGCATAGATAGACCAGACCTTAACCAGGGGTCCAGGGATAAATTTAAAGGGGTCTGCGAACTTGGATGGGAAAGAATTATGTTATTTTCACTAACCTCTGATATTTAGCATTTATTTCAGTGAATTTTTGAAAAATCAACATTATTCTGAAAAGGGGTCCATAGGCTTCATCAGAGGGATACATAAAACAAAAAAGGTTAAGAACTCCTGATCTAGAGAGAGATCGGGATCCTATGGAAACCTCCCTCTCAGGTAGTGGGGTAGAGCAAGACCCAGGCTGGAAGCTGGATGTCCTTGGGTGTCAATCCTGGCTTCTTGTCACTCTATCTATGGACCAAAGCAAACTGGATTTTCTACCATTCCTCACATGAGCTATTCTATTTTGGACACTTACTACCTGGGGGATCTGGGACAAATCACTTAATCTTGGGGCTCCATCTCCTCTCCTATAAGTGGAAGGTGATGGACTAACATGACCTCTGAGGTCTCTTTCACTTTCAGACATGATCTCTCATCTTCAGGCCTTCCCTATATGAAGTCTACTCTTGCCCTGCCAGCCATAGATGTGCTTTATATACATTTTGCATGTGCTTCTATGTATGTATATCACATGTCTCTCAATAGAATGTAAGTTACTTGAGAACAAAAGTTGTCTTTATTTTTGTCTTTGTATCTATAGGACCTAACATAGTGTCTGATACATAAAATACTTATTGATTGATTAATCAATATGTGAGACCTTGGGCAAGTCACTTTACTTCTCTGGGTCCCAGTTTCTTCATCTATAAAATGGAATAATAATATTTTCCCTGGCCACTGAATAAGAGACCTGTGAGAATGGAATGAAATATTGGATGAGAAAGTGATTTTTGGAGAGTGATTTTAGAAAATGAAAATTTTTACTCAAGAGATTCAATAGCTTTGCAGTCAGAAGTGTCAGTGAGATACCTATAGGTCCATTCTCTGGGTTGGAGAGACTCCCATTGAAGCAAAGGGAATCTTAGCTTGAAGGCAGAACTCTATGGGCTTCTTCAGTCCTAGAATTTATGCCTCTTCACAACTCTTTTGAGTCTAAGCTCCTGAGTTCCCACTAGAGGCCAGCCTTGGGTACATGAATCTCTCCTTGTGGCTGGTGACCTGTCCCTCTTGTCCTGTCATAGCATGATCTAAGAGCCTTATCTCTGGGGCTCCTTTAAGTCTTGTGACTCACAGCTGGTGGTCCTAATCTTGGTTTGGAAAACCTGGCTCTGACCTCTAGGGATCCTGACCTAGGCTCTGTAAACCTTATCCTGGCCTCTGGGATTCCTGATCCAATGTTGACCTCCTGGCTTCCTGACTTCATTCCCTAGGGAGCTCACCTGTCCTCTTCTCAATCCGGGTTGCTGTGTTTCTGACCCTCCTACCCTACCTTTCTGCCTGGTAAACTTACTCTCCTTTGCCTAATGGCTCCCTTTGTTGAATGACTGGCTAGACATAAGACCCTGAACTGTCCAAATCCTAACTACCACCTGCTCCCATTCCCCTGTTAGTCTCACTCCCTGTGTTCCTTCCCACCCTCCCCAGGGTGCTGAGGTTCTTTCTTTCCCTCAGCTTGTCCCTTGACAGATCCCACATCTGTCTCCAAACCCTCCAGCAGGGAGGAGGGGGGGGACTCCAGCTCCAGCCCCGCCTTCTCCCAGTACGCAGAGGGCCTGTGGAGTAGGGGATGAAGCTGTCTCTGACAGGGGAAACTAAAGATGTAAACGGGAGCATGAAATCCCGGGTGACAGCCGTGACCACTCTGGCTCCAACCATTAAATATGGAGTTTTAACTGCACAGAAAATACACCTGGGGCACTTGTATAAATCTTTCTTAACATCACACGCACATACGCTGAGGCACACACACATGCGCGTGCATACACACACACACACACACACACACACACACAAAGAGTCTCTTACAGATAGACTTTCAGAATATTAAAGCTAGATGGGATCTTTTGAGACCATCAAGTCCAATTGCCTCAGTTTAAAAAGGAAGAAAGGGGGACCTGGAGAAGGTAAGTCATTTGTCCAAGGTCACACTAATAGTGACTCAGTGGTAGAAGATCATGGGATTTAGAAATGGAAAGGACCTTAGGGAGCATTCTGGTCTTATACCACGTTTATAGAGGAAGAAACTGTGGGTCTGAGAAGCGAAGAGAATTGACTAAGTAAGTGGGATTTGGATTTGGGCCCTTTAATGACAAATGCAGGTCAATCTCAAGTCCAAGGCTCCTGACTCCTAATTAGGGGCTCTTTCTAGCCCCTAGAACTCTAGCATAATTGAGCCCATACATCTGTGTGCCACTACTGTTCTGGTTTATACTTCGCATGACCCCAGATTTCCTCATACCTTATATATGAATTATCCCTAAGGGACAGCATATTATAGCAAAGACTGTGCTGGACTAAGAATTAGGAAGACAACAGCTAGTGTTTATATAGCACTTTGAGGCTTGCAAAGCACATCACAACCATGTCATTTGATGGGAAAACTGAGACAGACAGAAGTTAAGTGATTTACCCAGGGTCAGATGGCTAGTAAGGTCTTGAGGCTGGATTTGAACTCAGGTCTTCTTGACTCCAGGTTTGGGGCTCTTTCTACTAAGCCACCACCTTGTTGCCAGGTTCAAATCCTATCTCCAATGCTGACTAGCTGTGTGATCATGGACTGGTCTCTGAGCCTTAGTTTTCCTAGTAAAGTGGAAATAATAATACTGGTAAGTCCCTGCTCTGAAGGGTTACTGTGGAGGCTCAAGGGAGACAACAGATGAAAATGAGAGTAAAGCACTTTGCTATTTTTATTATTATTTTTCCTTCCACACCATCCTGCAGCCCTCAGAATTTTCAGCTAATGTCCTGGTCTTCCTAGGTCACTGTGTGTTATGTCATGGGAAAAAAACATATGCCGTGCCAATTGACCCAATCTATCCCTGGCCATGTGCACCGAAGGACTGGTTGAGGGCCTATTGGATGGTGGGGATCAAGCTGAGTTCAGAAATTGGGAGCTATTGAAGGAGCCAGAGAAAGGACAGCCCTGGAAGCGCTCTTCTGAGATTCTACACTGCCCTCTGTTCGATGGCCTCACAAAGGTGCAGAGGCTAAATGTACTGTGGGATTTTCATGATGAATCATCAAGCAAGATGAACAATGATAGGTTCCTTTTTCTATCTCCTCAGGGTTCCATAGTTTTAGTTGTTTCCAGCTTTGTGTCTGGCTGCGCCGAGCTATCCCTGATCCTTTACCAAAAGGGCTGGGCACTCAGGGACATGTCTGTGACCCTGGTCATCTTCATCTGTCATTGCGTCTCACTCTTTCCTCACTGTCCTCCCCAGCTACTTGCAGATGTTGCCTGGTCTCAACTCTCTGAAACTGAATAAGGACTGATCACTCGCTCTTCCTAGCACCATGGACAAAACCCTGTGGTTGTCTTATTTTGCTTTTGTGGGAAGAGAGGGGAGGCTAGACGTGCTTCTGGGGCCTGACTGTCATCAACTCCCTGAGTGACCTCAGCCACATCATTTCTTCTTTCTGAGCCTCAGTTTCCTCATGTATAAAATGACAGGGTTGGACTAGATGCCTCTCAGGTACCTTTTGGCTTTGACATTCTTTGAGTTTGATTGTTGGCAGGCAAGCAAACAGGGAGGCCTGATGCCCGCCCCCTGGGGTTCCTGTGTGCTCAGGCCCACCCTCCTCCACCCCCCAGCCCTGCAATCTCCTTTCCACCAGGGACTCATTGAAAAGAAATGACCAGCTTGCCAGAGGACTTCAAAGATAGCGTTTGATGACTTTTTAGCAGCTTCAGCAAAACTCTCATTTGAATTTCAGGGGCTGCTATGTGATTTCTTTCCTCAGTGACAGCTCAGAGGGGTTGGCTCAGGCTGGGGCTGTCACTGAGCTGTGCCTCTCCCCTCTCTCTCTTCACTCTCTCATAGGAAAGGGAAAATGGAGAAAGGAAATGTGGACCCAGTGAGGCACACACAAAGATGCCAGAAGCAGCTTGAGCAAGAGGGACAAAGACCAAGAGATAGGAGGGGAGACCCCTGGGAAAGAGGAAGCAGGAGGGAGGCAATGTGTGAGAGGAGGAAGGAAAACAGGACTAAGAAAGTGCCAGGACAGAGAGACAGAGACTAAGAGACTCCAAGCAAGGGGGAAAAAGACAGAAATGCAACAGACAGTTGGTCAAGAAGTATTTATTATGCACTTCCTTCGTGTGTGCCAGCTTTTGTGTTAAGAACAAGGGGTTCAAAGAAAGATAAAAAATGCAGTCTCGGACCTCAAGGAACTCACATTCTAATGAGAACATCAATGGGGGTGGGGGTGGGGATCATAAGATAAATACAGTAGAAATGGATGGAGACAGAGACACACAGGAAGACCAAGAGGGAGAGAGGGAGGCCAAACAGGACAAAGGACAATGAGAGTCACAGAGCAGAAAGCCACAGATTGAGAGAGACCAAGAAATGGACTGAATGAAGGCAGTAAAAGAGACAGGAAGGGACAGAGAGATACCAAGAGAGACAGAGAAATGGGAAGACAATGAGAGATCACCAGAGGTAAGAAGGAGCGAGAGAACAAGAAAGAGAAAGTCTGGAACTGCATGAAGGGGAGGGAGGAGAGAAGGAAGAGCCCCAGCCCCACAAAGAACTCATACACCCCGGCTGTCTGAGGCACTGGTTGAAAGTCCTAAGCCCAAGGCAGAGCAGACTCCAGCCTGCCCATTCTGAGTCTAATCAGAACCTGAGTAAGGTCCTTCTGGCCCCTCATCATACTGTCCTTCCCTTTAGGAACTTGAAAGCATTAGATATGAGTTCTGGGCACAGTTGGGCTTCATGCACTGTCAAAGCATCATCCCACCCTGCATCCGTCCTCTCAAAAGAGAATGGGGATAGGAATACAGGGATGAACAGAGGGAAGGAAAGAAGTCAGACACTAAAGTGTTTCCTCTCTCTTCACTCACTCCCAGCTCATCACAGACAGGGGAGCGGACAACCCTTTTGGTTTCTCCTAACATCTCTTTCCAAGGTGAGGGGTGGTGGGTGGGGAGAAGTGTTAGGGCTAGAGGATCCACACAAAAGCAGTTCTTTCCTTCTCTTTGTCAAGCTGTTGGGCATCAAAGGACCATCAGAGTCTTATGTCCTTTGAGTCAGTGGTTTGGGGTCTTTGGGGTGCTGCTGCTTGGTAGTCAATAAACATATATTAAACATCTACGATGTGCTAGGCACTGTGCTAAGTGCTTGAGATACAAAAAGAGGCAAAAAATAGTCCCTGTGCTCAAGAAGCTTACAATCTAAGAAGCAAAGAAATATATACAAACAAGTCATATACAGGTGTCATGAGAATAGGAAACAATTAACAGAGAGAAGGCATGAGAATTAAGAAGGATTGGGAAAGGCTTCTTGGGAAAGTGGGACTTTAGTTGGGACTTGAAGGAAGCCAGGGAAATCAGGAGGGGAAGGTGAGATGGGAGAGTCATAGGGGACAGCCAGAGAAAATGCCCACGGGGCATCTTGTTCATCGGACAGCCAGGAGGTCAGTGTTACTGGATTGAAAAGTACACAGTGGGGAGTAAGGTGTATGAAGTCTGGAAGAGTAGGAGGGGGCTTTGAATGCCAAACAGAGCATTTTGTATGTGATCCTGGAGGGAGCCAGCTGATGGAGTAGGGGGGGTGACATAGTTAGACTCAGCTTTAGGAAAATCAATTTGATTTTTAAATGGAGGATGGATTGGACTGAAGAGAGACCCGAGGCAGGCAGCCCCACCAGCAGCTATTGCAATACTCCAAGGGTGAGGGGATAAAAGCCTGTCCCAGGGTTAGGGCAGTGTCAGAGCAGAGAAGGCAGGATATTTGGGAGATGTTGCAAAGGTGAGATCAACAGGTCTTGGAAACAGATTGGATAGGGGAGGAGAGGTGACAGATGGCCAGGAATCCAGGATACTCCTAGGTTGTGAGCCTGAGGCTCTGGGAGAATAGTGGTGCCCTGGCGGTAGTAGGGAAAGTAGGAAGAGGGAGGGTTTAGCGCAGTGGTTCTCAACCTTCCTAATGCTGTGACCCTTTAATACAATTCCTCATGTTGTGGTGACCCCCAACCACAAAATTATCTTCGTTATCATAACTGTAATTTTGCTACTGTTATGAATCATAATGTAAATATCTGATATGCAGGATGCATTTTCATTGTTACAAATTGAACATAACCCACAGGTTGAGAACTGCTGGTAGGGGAAAGATAACAAGTTTGGTTTTGGACATATTGAGTTTAACATGTCTATAGGGCATCTCATTTAAGATGTCTGAAAGGGAGGGAGATGCAATACTGGAGGTTAGCAGAGAGGTGAGGGCAGAATAGATCAATTTGAGAAGCATCAGCATAGAGATGATAATTAAATCCATGAGACCCAGTGAGCTCACTAAGGGGTATAGAAGGAGAAAAGGGCCCAGAACAGAGCCCTATGGGATATCTACAGTTAGTAGGCATGACTTGGAGAAGGATCCAGCAAAGAAGACTGAGGAATGGTCCTACAGGGAGGAAGAGAGTCAAGAAAGAATGGTGTGTCCTGAAAACTTAAAAGAGAAAAGAGTATGAAAAGGAAGAGGGGGGACTCTTGGGAGTGAGGCTCTGAAGAGAACCTGGCTAAGCATTCTTCAGCTGTCAACCAGTCCAGTCCCTCACCCCAAGGTGGGCCAGTCCACATGCTCCCCAGCTCTTTCCCCAAGTCAGGGGAGGCAATGAGAAAGTGAAGACGAGAATCACTGAATGGCAGGAATAAATAGATTTATTTTATAGAATACCAGAACAGAGAATGTCAGTGTTTCCCAGGAACTTGGACATTCCAAAGCCTAACTCTTTATTTTAGAAATGAGGTAACTAAAGAGTTTATCTCCTAGAAACAACAGAATTAGAATGCAGTCTGTCAACAAGCATTTATTAAGCATCTACTACATGCTAGGCACTGTACCAAGATTAAGAACACAAAGACAAAAATAAAACAGTCCCTGTCCTCAAGGAGTTTACATTCTATTTAGGGGAAACAACATTAATTAACCATAGTTTACATAAATGTAAGACATATATAGTGCAAATACAGGGTTATTTGTGGAGGGAACAGTAGAAACTGAAAGGATCAGGAAAGGCCCCATGTAGGGAGTGTATCTAATTTGAGGTGTGAAAGAAAATGAGATTCTAAGTGGTACCGGTGAAGAGGGAGTGCTTTGGAAACCTAGGACACAGTCCATGCAAAGATGGGAAAGTGGGGATTACAAGTAGGTCAGTTTGGCCAGGAGAGAGAGAGAGAGAGAGAGAGAGAGAGAGAGAGAGAGAGAGACAGAGACAGAGAGAGACAGAGAGACAGAGAGACAGACAGAGAGACAGAGAGAGACAGAGAGAGACACAGAGAGAGACAGAGAGAGACAGAGAGACAGAGAGAGAGAGAGGGAGAGACAGAGAGAGACAGAGAGAGACAGAGAGAAAGAGACAGAGAGAGACAGAGAGAGACAGAGAGAGACAGAGACAGAGAGACAGAGAGAGA
>CM053588.1:56216012-56256012 GCA_028646515.1 Pseudochirops corinnae | reverse complement strand
CTCAGCTCTCAGTCATTGCAATTACACTGCCTTGAGTTTCCATCTATTGTCCTTTCTGGGTTCATTGTCCTAGGCATTATGTAGAATTTTCCTGGATTTCCTTATTTTGCTGTGTATCACATTTTCCCTTCTCTGAATTGTTTATTCAGTCTTTTCTTACAGCACAATTGTGTCCCGTTATATTTGTACATCCGAGTTTTAGCCATTCCTCAATCAACTGGCACTGACTTTGCTTCTGTTCCGCTGCTTTGAATGCGTTGGTGGTCATGAAGCTTGCTTTGGGTACTGGATGGAGCCCAGATGGAGTGCCACCATCTCTTTCTTCTGCCTTTCCCCAGGACCTAACCCTTTCATTCTAATCCTTGCTGTTTCTCAACTCAGATTTCTCCTGAAATTCTACCTCAGTTGCTCCAATGTGGCCTACCTTCTCCCGTCATCAGCTGCAGGTATTCCCTCTCCCCCCCATCCCCAATCTCCACAGTCCATCATCTCTCCCAGCTGTTTCTTCATAGTCCCCTCTCCCACCCTACACCACCTGTCATGGACCTTGGGAGTCAGGGGGCAAAACTTACATGGGAAGATAATTCCAAGCAGTCTAAGTGGGACAGTCCCTGAAGGCACCCTCCCTAAAGTGATGAGTGGTAGCAAATATGTTGGGGTGAAGGGAAGCTGCCCTTGGACTCAGATCAAAGCCACAGGGAGGCCTCGAAGGATACAAACCGTTCTCTTTGATGTTCTTCTCACCACCTGTGCTGGGATCAGCGCCACTACTGGGCACATTCCCCTCCCCTCTCAGGTACTCTGGGCTTTCCAAATACTCTGACTGAACATAATGGCAGTGGACCAACTGCACGCAAACTGTGCCTTCCTGGAAAGCAGTGTGCAAGTCAAAGAAGGTAAGTTTTTCAATCTTATTTTCCTACTGACTTCTACCCAATTTTGCAGATGTGTGCCCATTTTAAAAGGCTTTTGGCCCCAAGACAAAATAAAAATCACATTTGAGAGCTTTAAAAAACCGAGGTTTAATTAAGGCAAACCATTGTCCGATAAAATATTCATCACAATAAGTCATAGATGAATACAGGAGCTGAAAATGATGGTAAGACCCAACAGCTCCAGCTGCTCCAGCCACGATTTACATTCCATCTGTATTTAGAGTAACAAGAGACATTTTAAAAGCCTGTGGAAGAGAGGGGAAGCCAGGCATAGATTCAATTGTTACCTCTTAAATCCTCAATTTCTTGTTTTATTTTGTTTTGTTTTTAACTCTAGCCCTGAAGGCTGGCAAAGAGAAGGAAATTATGCTTTCCTTGATCCTTCCAACCAGAGGTAGTCTCAATCTCATCTCACAGCACATTTCTCCATAGTAGAATTCACTTTGTTCGATCTGTGTCTATGGAGGGAAGCCGACTGGGTGAACAGGGTGCTAGACCTGAAGTCAGAGTGTGGAAGCCTTGAACGTCAGGTAGAGTTTAAGCAAGGCATTTGGCAAAAAAGGAATGAGGGTTTTGAGCTGGGGAGTAATATGATGAAAGTGTCATTTTAGAAAAAATTAAGCCTGGCTAAGGATGCAGGACAGATGGGAGGGAAGAAAGATGGAAAACAGAGGGATTAGCTAGAAGGTGGTCCTACTAAGCCAGGCACATGACAGTGAGGGTCTGGGCTAACTGGAATGTTCAAGGAACAGGGAACTGTGGTGAGCTGAATTTTCGGATTAACTGAGGATTAAAGCAGAAAATCCTTTTTGCCTCAGCCTTTGTTGAAAATCTTCCTAAAATGTGGTAGGGAGTTGGGAGTGTGGTATAGTGGAAAAAAGGCAGTGTTTGGAGTCAAGAGAAGCTCTCTCTTCTAACCTCTTCAGGACTCAGTTTCCTTATCTGTGAAGTGAAGGCACTAGACTAATCAGAGATGTCAAACTTGCTGCTCTCCAACACTCCACAATGTGGCAAGAACCATATTAAAATGTTACCAGGAAATGTTTAACAAAATAAAAATACAAGGTAGGGAAGGTTAATTTGTGATTTTATAAGTTAATATCCAATTCAATTTGAGTTTGGCATCACGGGGCAAGCCAATTTCTAAAGTTCCTTCCAGCTTTAGATCTATGATTCAATGAGTATAGTACAGGCCACACTTTTCTGTCTGTACTATGCCATTCAAAGCTCACTGACTGTCCTGTACACCCCCGGGGGTTACATCGCCTCACCTCAATGCAACAGAGCCTCATTGCTCAGCTTTGCCATTTCCAATCAATTTTTGTCAAGATGCCCTAATGACAGTTTCATAAGGACTCTCAGAATGCTGAATCCAGAAGGTACCCTAGGGAATATCTAATCCAATCTGATTTTACAGAAGAAATTGGGACCCACGGAGAACGGACTTATCTAAGGTCACATAGTCAAGTGTACTTTTCAGCCCTGCTCCATCCTGCAATTTCTTCCCAGTCTTCTTTCCATTGACAAATGCCTTCAAGGAAGGAGCTGCCTCTTCTTATTCTCCTGTCACCCACAGCACCTCGCTTAGACCCAGTGTTCTCTGGGAGAGAATGGATGCCTTTGTGATTCTGCACTTGCTGAAATGCCTCCCTCCATCATCCTTGCCTGGTACTCTCAGCTGAAAACATTCCCTCCAGACTCAAATGTTCCCAAAGCACTGTTGTCCAGGCCTCTTCTTTGCCCCATCATCTTCTATCTTGTCTTCTCACTTATTGCTATCCACGTCATACCCTCCCAGTAGCCTGACTATAAGCTCTTTGAAGGCAGAGGCTGTGGCTAGCTTTTATTTTTTGGTTTTGCTCTGTTATTTTCACTGCCTACCTAGTACAATGCCTTGAACAAGGTAGGAACCTAATGACTGTTTGCTCAGTTGAATGAGCACCTGTCAACGGACCATATATCCCAAATCTCACACTCCCCTTCATACTACAGTGGCTTTTATTCATTTCAACTTATTTCTTTATGTCAAGAAAGGGAGCTCTGAAGCCAGCTCTTTCTAATGGGAATGTTTGATTCTGCCTGGACCCTGCATGGGGTGCAAAAGTGGGGAGGTCTCTCTTCTCCTCTGCACCAGAGCCCCCCTGCTCAGCTTTGCCACTTCCAATTCATTTTTTTAGGACCCCCTAATGATAGACCTGTGTAATCTTCCCTGGAGGGGCACAGTGGGTTTCTGCAGTGACCTTGTCCTGATATGTTCAATCTAATGTTCTCAGGCATCACCAGGGAGTACCTGGTGTGAAAAGAGCCAGCAGGAATGGCTTGTTACGAGGCCAAGCAAACAGCATTTGATGGAGGGGGTAGGGAGAGCTCCCTGGTCCATATGTATTGCTCTGAGCTTCCTACTAATCTCTTTATGGGCGGGGGTGGGGGTGGGGGAATAAAAGGGACAAACCAAGGTTCTGATGGAGCCAGCACTAGTGGCTATGGGGTGATGTGGCCAAGAAATGGCAATGCTCAATCCAATAAACATTTTTTAAAGAGCCTACCACGTGAAAGTTTCCCTTCTTGGCTGTACTGGCAGAATGGCCATTTGGGCAAAAGGCTCCGAGCAGAGATGTCAATGTCGGCATCACTCCATCAACTAACGAGCATACATAGTGAGTTCATCCTTGGTTTTCAGCACGTTGCTGATGCTAAGAAAGATGAAGCAAACAAGTGTAGGCACCTTCCCCCACAGCCACTCCACATCACAGCCCCCAGAAGGCTGGAAGATGAGCTCCATTCAGCTCCTGATCCTTCCCCACCCCCACCCCACCCCCAGTCACACTTGTACTCAAGCTCGCTTTGTACCCAACTACCCACTCTCCCCCATGCTGAGCTGCAGCAGGTTCTTGTGGGACCAATCTGCATGGTTTGGTAGGTCTGTCTGTGTATGATCCGCCTGCTCTGCCCTCAAAGAAACAAGGAACCAGCAACATGAAGGCTGTATATAAGTAAGGGTTGCTGGACTGTGTGGTAAACGTGGCTCAGGAAATCCAGGAATGAAAACTGCAGAAGCATGAAAGGACTAAAAGGGACACTGAGGTAACATCCAAACAACAATGGAGTTTGGAAATCTATCAGTTTCATGAAAAATCAACCAACAGCGGCCAGGCATTCCACTTGTCTTTGCCATCGTCCTTAGTGGCAGACATGTAGAAATCAGAGCTGCCCAAGTAGGGACGAGCTCTGGAGGAGGAATGAGACTTTGGGATGGGACAGACGCAGCCACACAGCTCTTCGGTAGCCCCAGCACTGGCCCCTTCACTCTCTTGGTCATGGTTCTGGATGTGGCCCAGCTCTGACTCAACTCCAGGCTGTTTGGTCCTTTCTGTTGACCACGATCCTAGGCTGAACCAGAGCCAAGCAACCAGGCCTATCAAGAGGGAATCCTTTCATGAGAAGAAAGGCCAAGGCAGAGCAGTGCCATGGGGACAGAACCCACCTGAAAGCATCATGGTCCATCCAACACTTTAATAAGGCATAATTTTCCAATCGTCATATTTTGGTTCTTTAGTCTAACAAAATGAAGAAGCTGTAATCAAGTTAATGTAGAATTTATATTGTCAATTATATGGCTGTTCCAGGTACAACTGGTAGGTAACCAGTCCAGTTACCCTTGGCACTCTACTTCATGACTTTTCATTTGGACAATTTAGAAGAAATCTGATTCAGCTTTGGGAACCCCTTGTCCTACACTGTCATCTAAAGCATGGAGGGTCTCTTTTTCTTCCTTTCAGGCTAAGGCACACACATTGGAAGGGTCTGGAGTCTGCTCTCTTTCTTTATTTTTGAGCCTGGCCCAAGTCTGACCAGCTCTGGGACATTATATCACAATATGACAGATCATTAACCACCTCACTCTTTGACAATTCCCTAAATCTCAAATCCTGCTAATGCCTCCCTCTATGCCAATCTGTCTCTTTTTTGAGGATTTTAGGGAATGGTGCTGAGCAGATCTCTGAGGCAGGTGCTGCTGAGTGAAGCAGGAGGCAGGCATGAAGCCTTTCCCCCACACTCACTATTAGAAGAAGTGGCCTCTCCCACAACCCCCTGGTTCTACCAGAGGAGCTGGCTGGCACCTCCTTTCACCCAAGAAGGGACCACACACAGCCGTCAATGGATGAATGATGAAGAAGTCCAAGCTGACACACTCTCTCCCCGCCCCCAACAAAGTCCTGGCACCAGCTCACTGAGGAGGCAGCAGCACAAGGGCAGCAGGGGGCAAACTGCTCATCTTGGGCCCCTTTTCTTCTCCTGTTGCATGAATAGGTGGAGGGCAGGGACCCCATATACCCTCCTGTTATCAAGAGCCCCCAGCATCACTCCATCACCCAATAATCAGGCAGCAAAGCCAGAAGCCATCTGACTCTCTCAAGGCCCTGGAGGTGCTCCATGAAGGAAAGCACTTTACTCCTCAGAGAGGATTTTAATCACCATGGGAACACAACATCCATATTCCAGCCTCTGGTCCATGCAGAGCTGAAAGCTTTAAGAAGGTTGTAGAATCTGGGGTTTCTGAAGCAGATGAGACAGACTATTTTAAAGACAAGAATAAAGACTGCTCAGTCTCCTGGCTGCTCTGCTGACCTCCCAATCCTACTTTCCCGTATACCACGCTCAGAAGCAATGACTCACCTTCCTATGGTAATTTGTGCTTACTGATCATCTAATTGCCTTCTCCCTGAAGTAGTTCCCTGTGATGGTCAAGTCCCAACCCACAAGAGCTCCATAATTGATCCCTGTTACTTCCCCCTGATTTAGACTCCCCCCGCAACTGCCTTCTCCCAGATGCTTCTCTATCAGTTATCAAACCTACTGGGCAAGCCCAGCGTGGATGGATTTGTGATTCACTTCCCTGAAATGCCCCTCCCTTACCTAGGGGTCATTAGCTTGTGGTGGACATGTAGGGGCCATAAGGAAAATGGGTTATTTGGAAGAACATCTAAGAAAGACAGGAGGAAGGGAGAAGCGGGGTTAGCTAGGAACGAAGAGGCAGCCCTCACCGGGGCAACGTGTAGCTTCATTCCTATTCAGAATCCTCTGTGGGACAAATGGATTCTACTACCCTGATCAGCAAATTCCTTCAGTTTCACAATGAAAGGGAATGTGGAGAACCAATAATGGGTTTTGCAACAACCACTCGCCACCAGCAGATCCATGAGAGCTCCCTTGGAGGGGCCAGATCAGCTGCCCCGCCACTCAGACCGCTCTGGCTCAAGCACACCCCAGGCCTGACAGTTCTGCGGAAGGCTGTAAGGCCCCTGTCCGTGTGCCGCCCCTCTGCCACAAATCCAGGAAGGCCTTCTTCCAAATGCTCACATGGAACTGAAATTCATGTCTGAGTGCACAAACCTTTCCACAGAACACAAATTCATGTGACCCCCGTCTCTCGTCACCTCCATTATGAATCCTTTTTCTTTTGTGCTCTCCCCCTTCAGCTAATTGTAGGCAACAGTTCATGGCCCATGTGCTGCTGCTCACGCAAAGTGGCTGCCAGGGGACTCTCCGGGGTTTGGCACCAGGACCTTCTCAATGCATGTCATCCTGTGACGCTGATGTTCCAGGTCCTTCCAGGTCATTCCCTGTGGGTCAAGTACTTTCTACACCTGAGAGCTCAGGTAACTGAGGAAGCTTAAAGGACTGCCAAGAATGCAAGGGGAAGCCACAAGGGGGGCCTTCACACCAAGGCTCAAGCTAAGTCTTAAAGGCGTGAGCACCATCTTCTGGTCATTATCAGTCTTTAAGGTTCTCCCCTTTGAAAATTTCATTTACCTTAGGCTTACTGGGTCAACCAGAGAGATGTACACACTGAAGTTGGTTCATCCAGTGACCCTACACAATATTCTTAGCAGTCTGGTGCTCAAAACCAGCAGACTAGAACAGCTGAGGCATTGCCCCCATGGAAGGGCCAGACTGAGACTCTGTGCTACAGAGCTGGCCAGCTCACAGACAGGTGTTGAGCCCCCCATGGCCACAAGCTGAGAGGCAGCAGCAAAAAAAGCTTCGGTCTAAACAAAACAGGCTCCTACCTCTGCGCACAGCTGTGTGCAACACATTTGGAAAAAAAAGGAATGGTTTCTCTCCTGCCAGAGCTGGTTCCAGGAAGAGTGATGAAGTGGACATTGCTCTCCAGAGGGGGCCAAGGCCTAGGCCGTGGTGGGGATCATGGCTCAGCATGTAAACACTGCACGGGCAGAATCCAACCTTTTGGCACAAGGAATGGAAGATAAATGCTAGGCACTCCCTCTAAACTGCAGGAACCTATATCCATCTAATTGCACTTCATAATGGAGTCAACAAACCATTAATTATCAGATTATATTTTAGGAAACGGCAGATAAAAGGCTTTGGGAAATGTGGTTGTAGAGGGCTGTGGTCCAGCAACAAGAGAGGCATATTGAGTAGGTTCTGACAGCAACCCAAGCCCCGAGGAGGTGAGGAGTTGGGAGCCCGCGGGCAGCTGAGGCAGCTTCTCACACCACGCTGGGGCAGAAACGGACCTTACTCCTGCTGAGGCAGCCACCACAGTCATACCAGATGCCTACCATGAGAGGCTCCTCTGCTCCTCCAGTGGCAGCTTTGGGCTTTCGGTCAGGGAGAGGGGAAGCTGGCACAAAGGGCAAGGACAGCTTGAGTAGCTAGTGTCTCCCTGGGGCACATCCCAAAGGGTCAGGACAGAGTTGCTGGGGCTGCCTCGGCAGCTGGCATGTCTCCCATTTGATATTCTCAATAAAAAACACTCCAAACTCTTTGTTCTGGGGGAGAAAGATTACTGCACCAAGCAAGGTGAGAGTTGGGTGGGAAGAGAGCCTGTTATTTTGATGTTCCAATAATAAAAAAAATAAAGGTCGGCTTTGTTCATCGCCATGGGCAATGGGTTAGGGAAAGGTGCTAAGGCCCTGCATCAAAGGGGAGCTGTTCTCCCCACTCCTTGGACATCCATTTAGCAGGAGGGTGGGGGCTGCTGATGGCCTCCTGATTACCACTTACCAAGGCAGGAATGGAGAAATCAGCAGCACTGAAAATGTCAGCAAGGATGGGCAGAGGAACATGCCCTAGACTGGAGGTACCGATGCCTTGCTAAGGAATTTCATGTAAAGATTAAAAACCATATGTCTGGCCTAACTTTGTTGGCCATGTCCATTCTGCCTGTAATCACACTAAGTCTCAGTCCCCAACTTCCACTCCCAGATGCTCATTAGGCATGGGCTGTGGAAGCAACACTTGATTTTAGGCTGAAATGTAACCCAGGTAGCAAAGCATCTGGCTGGGGTGCGATGTGAGGCCACCTCCATGCCTCTGGGAGAGACAGTGGGCTCAGGGTCCCCATCCCAGACACTGAGTGTCAGAACATTCAGGGCTTCCTGGCCCAAGATCTCCAGTTATCGGAGCTCAGAACACTCTCTAAAGGGCTAAGTCATTGCGTGGCTCTCCCTAGCTCATCCCCAACATATCTCATGGGCTCTGGAGCGGCTTTTACTTTGCCTCTCCGCAGATGAGGGTCACAGTTCCATCCAATAAGTCCTCCACCGTCACTGCCACCAGCTCTGAGCTGGCCTGGGGAGTCTGGGAGTCTGGCAATGTCACAAACACCTGGGACCCAGCCAGAGGGGTCTCCTCCAAAGTGATCACCTGCTCAGCTGACGCTCCTGGCTCTGGAGTCTGGATCACCTGTAAAGGAGACAACAAAGCAGGGCTCTGGGAGAGGCCTACAGGCAGCTTCCTCTACTGTTTCTTAAGCTCTGTCTCATTTCAGCCTCACACAGTAATAATATATTTGTTTTCTCACCTGAGGAGAGCAATTATAAAATGCATGTGCCTAATGGGAAACTCCAAGTCTAATACGCCAGTGATGCAACTGGGAAGGCAGACAAACAATCTGAATAACTCTGCACATCAAATTGCTATAATTTGGCTCTGTATGCCATCTCAGAGCACACAGACTCTGTGATTACATGCTAGTGAGTACCTACACACAGGTTTTTTTGTGTCTCAAGGGCCAGACCACCGTTATTTCTGCAACATGAAAGGCATACAATAGACAGTGGTTGGTATTACCCACTAACATGCTTCAAAACATGGACATGTGGCCCACTTTCCTGGGTTTTCCAAAAGGGTGGTGGTCTCTACATTGATCACTACTAATAAAGGGTGCACAAAGCCAACTCTGAGGGCAGCTAGGTGATTCAGTGGATAGAGTGCTGGGCCTGGAGCTAGGAAGACTCACCTTCCTGAGTTCAAATCTGGCCTCAGATACTTACTAGCTGAGTGATCCTGGGCAAGTCACTTAACCCTGTTGGCTTCATTTTCCTCATCTGTAAAATGAACTGGAGAAGGAAATGGCAAACCACCACAGTATCTTTGCCAAGAAAACCCCAAATGGGGTCAGAAGAGTCAGACATGACTGAAAATGACTGAATGATAACAAAAGCCAGTCTTGAAGGGCTCATACCATAGGACCACTCAAGTTAGAGAAAGTAGGACTTAAGAGCTGGAAAAAACTATAGAAATCATCATGTTCAACTCCCTCATTTCATAAACTGAGTCCCAGAGAAGGGAAGTGACTTGTCCAATATTTCCTAGGTAGGAAACAGGCTTTCTTCCTCCAAATTCAATGCTTTTCCCACTGACCATGCTGGTTCTCATGTCAAAGGCCCTCACAATCTCAAGGCATTTATTTCTGAGCCCTGCTGGGTGTACACACACAGACAATATTATTTCTGTTAAGTCAGGAGACAGACAGGGAACTTGAGAGAAGACAGTAGAGCGCACACGTTTTGCAGGTCTTAGCTTGGTGTCTCTGTCTGGGGAAAGTGAGGATGTATTGAGTGTCCCCCGATAAGCAGGGGCTGCCTCGGGCCTGCCGCAGTGTGACGTTCATCTTGTCAAGGAATGTTCGAAGCTGTACAAGTGGTGAACACGATTCCTCATTTTTCTGAACTCCTGGTTATCTACAGTAACTAGACAAAGATTGAGCCTGACTGAAAACCACAGATCCTCACTAGAGTTCCCCATAAAAGGCCATCAATCGATACAAGATTAATAGCAAAGGAAAACAGGCAGAGAAGACCTGAAAACCCAACAAACTGAGGAAACAGTCCTTGAAAAACCCTGAAGCACATGGATTCTTAGAGTACCAAGTTAAAATAGAAGAGACCCATGTTTCTCTGTTTCCTCACCCTGCTCAGTGTGTGGGGTTGGAGATGAAGGGGGAGGAATGCTAATGGAAACCATGCTACAGAGATAGAAACAGAAGGAAAGAATTCAGGGAGACCGAGGTTCCATGGGCCACTGACATGTCTGGTGGCAAACATGATGCGACTGTACAGCTTTCTTCTCTGAGATTCCATTTCCTCATCTGTGAAGTGAAAATATAAATCTCGGGTGCCAGCTTCACTGGGTCATTGGGAAGCTCAAAGGAAATCAGATAACCAAGCTCCTGGCAGATTTTAAACCACTTCAGAAACACCAGCATCACAATCACAAGTCACATCATCACTCTGAAGTTTGCAAGGTCCTTTCTTTCCATGCATTCTCGTCTGATCCTGACAACAATCCTGTGATGGAGGCTCAGAGGGGTTAAGTGACTGCCCAGGGTCACACAGCTGGGCTAGTGAGTGTCAAAGGTGGGGTCTGAGCCTTGGTTTTCCTGACTCTGAATCGAATGCTCCATCTCTGTACTCCAGACAAGCTGAAAATCCAGTCATATCCCTCCTTCAGTGATCACCCAGTATAGGAATCTCTTCTATAATTTCCCCCACAAGTGGTTCCCTAGCCTTCTATACCTGCTAAGTGCAGCCAGTCTACTTCTGGACGCTACGAATTGTCACAAGCTTACAGTCTGTGTCTCTGCCACCCCCATACACTGCTCCCAGCCTTGGCCTCTGGAACTAAGCAGAAGACGTCTAAACCTTCCTTCATAGGACACCTCCAGAAATACTTGAAAACAGGTATCAGCTACTACCCAAGTCTTCCTTTCTTCAAGGTAAACATGCTCAATTCCCTCATCCCATCCACAGATAATGTGGTCTGCAGTCCTCCTACATCCTGGCTGTCCTCCAATCCCACTCCAGTGGTCAGTGTGGAGTTTGTCCTAAAACATGGAGCCCAGAGTTGAACACAACACATGACTCTGCTCTGCTCTCTTCCCCCACCTCACTCCCAAGCTGTCTCTCAATATTATCCCTCCAGCCCATGGCTCATCATCGCCAGTCGGTCAGATTCTCTTAGTCATTGTGAATGGCCTGGGCCTAGAGTCCAGAAGCTACAGAATGGAGTTTACTCACTTGTATAGCTTGTGACATTCCCTGACAAGAAAGAAGCCAGGCCAGGACTGGGGCAGTGCCCACCTATGCTGAAGTAGGCAGCTCTCTCCCAGGGCAAAGAGAAACCCTCATTCACTTGAACAGGACCCTCTGGGGGACTAGTTCACTGGTCAAAGGTGCCTTCGGACATCTCAGAGTAAGACACGCAGACTCAGGAACTCCTCGGCTTTGTACTTAAGGATCTCCACGTTTGGGTAATTGAGAAGAGGCATTGTGGTACAGTGGAAATCTACGCTGGACTTGAAGTCAGGAAGAGCTGGGTTTACATCCTGTATCTTGTGCCTTCTCATAGCTGTGTAATTTAGCCTCTATGAGACGATTTGGTCTTATGTAAGATGAGGATAAGCCACAATCCCCTTCACAAACAAAGCTGTTGTGAGGCCCAGATGAGATCATGTACAGAAAGAGCTTTTCAAGTGCTCCAGAAACACTCACTATTATTATTCCAACCTACTTTCCCCCTCCTCTCTGCCCTTTAAAAGTCTTTCTTTCCATGTTCCCTGGTCCTCTCTGAGAAGAGGGGTTTTCTCTAGAACACTTTCCCCAGATCTTCCTTTGCCTGCTCAATCACCACAGAACATCAGATACTAATTTCTGATCATGTCATGCCCCACTAGACTGCTGTGAGACAGACGACCGTCAGAGTGAAAATGTGCTGCTATTCATCTTTATGTGCCAATTCCCTGGCAGCGTCTGCCAGGCACCAGGCCTTACTTAGCCTGGAATGAAGAGGACATCAAGTATGTGAAGAAACACAGGGAATCGGGTCCGAGAGCCCCTGGAAGGTTTGCAATGTCGCTCTCACTCGCTTGGCTGCCCTTTGGCACTCTGGCTTCTGAAGCCAGCACTCATCTGATTCTGCTCTTTGCAGAGCTGCCAAATCTGACGCTCTTTTCTCAGTCTCTGTCCTTTTGACCTCTCTGCAGCACTGGACCCTGCTGACCATTCTCTCTTCTGGACATCCTCCCTTCTGAGTCTTCCTGACACTGATCTCTCCTGGTTCTCTTTCTACTCATGTGACCACATCTTCCCAGTCTTCTCTGGGGGATTCTCAGCCATATTTCATGGCCTACCCCCCCACCCCCTTCTAGGTGTGTTCCAAGACTGGGCTACATGAAAATCTGACCAACTTACTCCATTATCCAGTCAACTCCAGTGGCTTCTTACCAAATTCCTCTAGAATCAAATATAAATTTCTTACTTTGGCTAAGACTCTTCACAACTAATCATCAGACATGACTCTTTGTCCTGTAATCTGTGACTTTCTCTCTGTTCCTCATTCATGGCACACCACCTCACAACCCTGACACACCCTCCCCATCACCATGATTTTAAACTCTTGGCCACCACTGTTCAAAAGCCATTCTCCACCTCATACTGACAGTTCCCTTATTTCCATCCTCCTCAATATGACTACTCTCAGAAGCTGTGCTCTCTTGAATCCCTGATGCACAGGTAACAAATGAGCTTTCATCTCACATCTTTTCTTGCTCTCTCTATATTGCTGCACTCAGAGATGATGCTGGCTCCCTCCCGAAGACAGAGCTTCCCTGGCCACCCTTCCCAGCACTGGCTCCTCCCACTCCCTGAGTTGGAATAGTCCTTGCTCCCCCATAGCACTTCCAATCTCTCTCTCTCTCTCTGCCACCATCACACAATGGCCTCTCCTCCTCTGAGGTTCATTCCATCCATATTTATTGCCCAATCAGGACTCTGGTGTTTGCTGTCTCCTGGTCTCCCAGACACATTCCTTCCTCAGTGAGCTCAGTGCCTCTCTCCCCAGTTCCTGCCCTCATTTGAGAAGACTTCAACATACATATTCACATTCTCTCCAACACCTCAACTTCCCAGGTCCTCAATCTATGCAGTGCCCATGACTTCATTCTGCACTCCCCCAACAGCCCACAGAGATGCTCATCTCATAAGCCTCTATTCAGTCCTCACCTCTCTGCTGAGTCTCAGGCCTGCACTTTACACTGGATATCTCACAGACCTCAAACTCACCATGTTCAGAGCAGAAATCATATCTGTCTCTTCTAAACTTGCCTATTTTCATTATGGGAACTATCCTCTGAGTCTCCTGGGTCAGCAGTCTTGGGGTCATTCTTGACCTGTAACTCTCCCTCAACCCCAAATATCTAACCCACTACCAAATCCTGTCAATTCCTCCATTTCACACCTGTGAATCATTCCCAGAACACCCCTTTTCTCTCTGCTCCCATGACTGCTGCCCTAATTCTGGCCTCCTCACTGGCCTCCCTGCCTCCACACAGCTATCAAAGGGACTTGGCTAAAGCTCAGATCCCCAAGGATTCCCTATTACCTTTAGGACAAATATAAACTGCTCTCTGGTTTTCACTACCTTCAAACCTATTCCTCAGTCTTCCAACCTCATCACACTTAACGACATAGTCAAAATGAGCCGTTCGTCCTATGTCTCTGTGCCCTTGCTCAGGCTGCTCCGGGTCTGGAAGACACTCCCTCTTTGTGTCTTCCTTCAAGGCTGAACTCAAACACCAACCATTATGCGGAGCCTTTACAGCTTCCCCTGCTCGTGCCTTTTCTCTCCACACATCATCTATTTTGAATTTCTTCTGTGTGTGCTTGTAGATGCACCTACAGCCTCCTCTGATGGCAAAGATGCTACTGTAGACGAGACGGTTTTGTTTGCCTTTGTGTCCCTGTCCCTTGGCATACAGTGGGTGCTTAGTAAATATTCGCTGCCTGTATTTTCTCGAGCAATCAGCTTACATTCTTCCACTGACTCTCCTCTGTGGACCCACATGGTTTGAAATGGCTGTGAGACTTACCTGAACCATTTGGGTGGTGGCTGCTGTGACCTGGGCTTCTGTGACCACCACTTTCCCGTGTTCAGACTCAAAATGCGCCTCTAGCTGGGCCTGGGAGGTGAAGAGCTCTCCACACACCTCGCAAGAGAATGTGTTCTCTGTCTGCCGGAAGTGCTCAGTGGCCACATGGTGTTGCAGGGCTCCAGGGAAGCGGAAAGATGCTGCACAGTATAGGCATCTGAAGGGTTGGGAACCTGGGGGATGAGGAGGGATGAGGGGCTGAGAGTGGAAAGGAGAGAAGCAACAGAACCATGGAGCAAGTTCTACTAAAGAGGCATCATTTCACACAGGAGATAAAGGAAGAGAAGGAAAAAGGAAGTCCAAGATGGGAGGAAGGGAAGAGGAATGGACAGACACATTTCCTAGGCAAAAGCAACACTGACCTGAGTGCCGGCACTTGGCATGAACCTGAAGCAAAGCCAGGGTGGGAAAAAGCTCCTGGCAGGTCTCACACTCATGGAACTTCATGTCTGGGGAGAAGATGAGAGAACGAGGAGGAAGAATGCAGAGGGATGGCAGGAAGCCTGAGGGCCCTGGCAGCCCAGGGCAAGACACTGGAAACCCGCCCTGAATCTCCCCAAGAGTGGGGTGAGTATGGAGGAGGAATCACAGTAGGCTGGCTCCCCAGCCTTACCTGCGTGTTCTGCTTTGATGTGCTTCTTGTGAGCAGCTGTGCTGGCAAAGGTTTTGTCACAGGAGCTACACTGCAGCGCAGAGAACTTGGAGGACCGGTGATTCTGGGCAGCAAACACGTCTGGGTGGTGGGTCCGGTTGTGATACCACAAACCAGACAATTGCTGTGCACAAGTGAGGGAAGGTTCAGCCTCAAAATGTGTTAGGACACGGACAGAAGCACTCTCACTGTGCCCAGGAGCCAGACTTCTCCCCAGTGGGTCAGAGAGGGGAGCTGGAGGTGGGAGCTTAAGACTGATCCCAGAGTCCTAGGGGACAGCCAAGGGGCCCCTATTGGACAGGAACTCGCCTGCCCAGCTCCCATCCAAACTTTCCAAGCGGCCTCTTGTCCAAGCCCTTAAAGCCTTAATATGGTCTGGGTTTTTCTTTTTCCAGGTTGAGTGTTTAAAGGGTATCTTAATTCAGATTAAGGTGCTATTTTACTTGGTTAATAGTTAGTCCTATCGAAAAGCCAGACTCACAACTGAGCTAACACCTCAGGAGTTATTTTTCTCACTCATATTAGTTCTAGAGCATTTGAAATTCTCCACAATCATGGCTTCAGGTGCTTATTTGCCATGTGATCCAGAACAAGTCACTTCCTCTTCTGTAAAATGGGGATAATAATTGCCCCCACTTTGAAGGGCTGTTGTGAGGATCAAAGGAAACAACAGCTCTACAAATGCTTGGTGCCCCACCTGGCACACATTAGGCACTACATAAATGCTTGTTCCCTTCCTTCCCCATGTCCTGACACTGACGTTGGCCTTAGTCCAAAGGCATCAAGGCTCCTTCCCTCCCCTAATCTCTAAACTCTACAAGCAGCCACTATATTGTACAGAACAGAACATTCAAGGGAGAAGGAAGGTTTCATCTTTTCCCAATGGGGAAGCTTGGCTGAAGTCTCAGACGTGGGGGCAGCAGCAGAGCTGACACCTTTTCTGCCCTGCCAGTTCAGCCATTACTCTCCCCTTCTGGGTATCTCTGAATGAGCCCTGACTGCCCAAAGCTGAGCTGGACAACACAAACATCAGCCCCGAGAAAGATGGACACAAGCCAAAGCCCACATGCTAAAGAGCAGTTGCCGGGAAGAGGTGCCCTCACCTGGTAGGCTTTGTCACAGATGCCGCAGCTGAAAGGTTTTCCTCTGACGTGGGTTACCATGTGTCGCTCCAGCAGGGACGGGGCACTGAAGATCTTTCCACATGTTGGGCAGGGATGGTACTCCTTGGAATGGACTTCGTGAATGTGATTCCGATGATCTTGGAGGGTGGGAAAACTCAAGCGACACTTCTTGCAATCATAGGGATCGTCTATATCTAATGACCCAGGATAAGGTAGGAGAAAAGGAAGATGGAAAGTGAGTGGAAAGAAGAAAAAAAGGAAACAGAACTCAAAGTAGTCCACCTGAAAAATACCATATAAACCAAAATCCAGGACAATGGTGCAACTCCAGAGATTGCCAAAGCTATTCTCCTGCCTCGAGGCAGGATGATACCACGTCCTCCCACAGAGATGACCCCACGCTTTCAAGGATGACTCCCAAAAGTGTTTCCATAGCCTCCCAGGATGGTCTAGTCTACTGCCCAACAACTCTGCCAGCATGAAGCAGCTGATCTCAACTCCTCATACTGCAGCCTGATCCTGGTCCTTCCATTCAGTGGGACCCCAGCTTCCCAAACTGTTGCCAGCTCAGCCAGTCCCTCCTCCCCCGCTGTGAGCCCCCAGGCCCACAATCTTCCTTTGCCACACATGTTACAGAGCTGAAACTCCACTCTGGGCTACCAAAGCCCTCTTCCAATCAGGCTCACGCTCTCATCATCCATGGGCCTACGTTCGTCTCTGCTCTTCCAAGCTCATGTCTTTGAGAAACCCCTCCTGACTAGGACAAGGAAATGTACAGAACTTACAGCCACGGCTAATTTGACAAAGATGCCTTTCCCCATACTTATGTAGGGATCAATATTCAAATCAATCAATCAATAAGCATTTACCAAATGCTTACTATGTGCCAGGCACTGTGCCTGATAACTGAAGATAAAGAAATTCATTCTATAGTCTCAATTAAGCATTCAAGAGGCATTTTAAAAATCCTACTTGAAAAATGCATGGTGCAGTGTGGATAGAGTACAGCTAGTCTGGAGGTCAGAAGCATGGGTTTGAATCCCAGCTCTGACACTTGAAACTGCACAGCCTGGGGTCAGTCATACTTTCTCAGAATCTAGGATTCCTCACCTGTGAAGGGGATACAAGACTTCCCAGCATGGTTGTGTAAAGGCTTTATAAACCTTAGAATATTCAGGAAACATCAGCCTTGGGGATGATTATAAATCACTTGTACTTCTCCTCTCTTCTTTCCTCCCACTGCTTGTAGCATTTTGCCTGGATGCCTCCTTTGCACTGTCCCACTCTCCCCTGTCCCATAGTTACTTCTCTATTGGTCCTGCTTCCTACTAAACTCGCTACTGTTCATCTCTACTGCTTAGAGCAAAGCCTTGCACCTAGTAGGCCTTTGATAAATACTTGCTGAATTCAAATGACCGAGGTAGGTTTGGGAAAACATGGGCTTTTCCCTGAAGCCAAAAGGAAGCAACAGTAATTCTTTCCTTCTTCTACTGCGAATGAGATACAGGCAGGATCTCTTTTGAAGAGTTTGGTGGCCCGGGCCTCCAGCACAGGCCTCTTCTGATTTTTCCTTCTGGCATGGTGACCACACTGGCAAGGGTCAGGACAGGCCCGGAGCACTCTGAAAACCACCATGGCAAGACTGATCACAAGAAGGATGGCCCTCAGAGGATAAAGATTTTTGGCCACAACATGGCCAAAATGACTTGGAGGGATAATGGTCTAGGCAGGTGGAAGAAATGCCCATGCCAATGAAAACACAGATCTTTTCAAGTAAAAAGATGGGACATCAAAATATTTTAACAACAGGCTACTACCATATACTGAAAATTCACTGCTTTTATTGTGATGAGATAATAAGCTTCTTAAGCTTGTGCCACTAACTGTATTTCTCACAGAATCTTGCAGAATCCTTAATGCATACGTATCTGTGAATGGATTGAAATAAAATGTTCAAAGTGTCCTGTTACAATAACAAATTTGGTGGGAGGTTGCAGGTGGGGAAAAGAATGATTAGCTTTGCTCTGTTTGGCCCCAGAAATCAAGACTAGAAGCACTGAATCTGAGTTTTAAAGAGGCAGATTTAAGCTTGGAAAACCTCAGTAACAGTTCAACCTCTCCTCCAAGGGAATGGATTGTATGAGGAGTCTGGGTCCTCCTCAGTGCAGGCCTTAAGTAAAGGCTGGTGGGTCATTTGTCAGGTTATACTTGTAAGGGCTTCTAAAATTCTGCTATCAGTGGGACTAGATGTTGACCTCTGACCTTCTGTGAAAGACAAGAAGGTCAAGCAAGCAAGCTGTGAAAAGCAGACGGAGGCTTGTGACTGCAAAGGAATAGCAGTGGAGAGTGTAAATACTCAGCCCACTTTGGTTATAACCACACATGAAACAACCAAAGGGATGTAGGACTCAGAATGAAAACCCCCTCTTTCATCTAGAGGGAATGGTGCAGATGTGTATAGGCTACAGATCTGTCTTTTGCTTTTTTCCAGTGGGGGTGAAGGCCTGCGTGGAAGCTTGCCTTGGAATAAAGCAGTTTCTCCCCAGCAGTCTGGAGGTTAAGGGAACCTCAGACTTTAGGTAATCTCTCACCAGGATGAGCACTCCCTGTACCAGGGGAGATCACAGCCCATCCACACCCTCTCATCCTGTGATCCCGGTCCATGTTTTTCTATAAGTGTCCTACAGAGGATCGATTTACACACTTCCCTGGAGGACCTGCTCTGGTTGTCTTCCTACTCTGCAGTCCTAAGAGCCATCTCAGACTCTTTGCCAGGCCAGCAGATGATATCAGTCTAACCCCTGCTGATCCACCTCCTTTCTTGAATGTCTGTTTCCTAGATAATGCTTCTTCTGTGATTTCCTCAGTTTGATTCATCACTAGTAATATGCTGCAGAGGATATACACTAACCTTATGCCCAAAACAACCATATGGCAGAGTTACTCAAGAATAGTTATTATTGTACCAAAAGGATCCCCCCTTGGCCAGTGGACTGATCACTAAACGAGCAGGGGCCTGTGAGAAGACAGAGTGTTTTTCCTTCAAACGAAACTCATACCTAGGTCAACCAACAACAACAGTTGTTATTTACATAATGCCCTGCCCATGGGAAGGAAGTACTGCCGAGGTGATGATGATGATTATTCTTTAACAGACGAGGAAGCCGAAGCCGAGATGAGGTGCTTCATCTGTGGGTACATGGCTATGAAATGTCAAAAGTGGGATTTGAACTTGGGTTTCCCTGACTCTGAGTCCAGACCTTTTCCTCATCCTATGCCTGAGCTGTCAGACACAGAATTAGCCTCAGTCTCTAGAAACAAGTGTTATAAGACATTCGATTTTACCTGTAATATGGAAATGAGCACTGAGCTTTTCTTAGGAGAACAGGATGACAGACACTGGTGATGTGGCCTGCTTCCCTCAGACCCACCCGAAGCTGGAGGGCCATTAACATACATACTATGAAAGGTTCGCAGGTGGATGGAGAGGCCGTTGGCCTGTCGGAAGCCTTTGCCACACTCGCGGCAAACGTATGGCTTATCTCCGGTGTGAGTCCGCACGTGCCGAGAAAGCTCGATCGACTGGGCAAACACAGCATCACAGTACTGGCAAGCATACATCTTCCCTGAAAACAACAGGCAGATGTTACATGCTAAACACTGTGGAGGTAGCATGTGGCACATGACATCTAGAGAGTCACATTATTGGGTAACAGGAACACAGAAATGTACACTGAAAAGTAAGTAACTTCAGACCCTCCAGCAATGGTCACAGGCAAGCACCCTTAAAACATCTAAAACAGTGGTTCTCAACCTGTGGGTCGTGACCCCTTCGGGGATCACCGGGGTCGCCTAAGACTGTCAGAAAACACATATTTCTGATGGTCTTAGGAACCAAGACACTGCTCCTCTATCTGTCTCCAGGCGGGTCCACCCACATGCAGATACACCCACATACGAGTATTAAAGGGTTGCGGCATTAGGAAGGTTGAGAACCACTGGTCTAAAATATCCTATGAGACGGCCACTGACAAGTCACAGAAACTTCCTATTCTGATCTGCCCTGATAAATAAAAGCTAAGACACCAATTCCACAATAGGACCTACAGGTGAGTTAACTATTAATAAGCACAGTTGAAGGTGAGGTGGAATCTCACTTTTTTTATCCTATCACAACAGAACACATCTGAAGGACCAGCCACAATCTCTCCCACCCCCATAACGAAGTTGAACTGTGCTACAACCAAGGTTTGTCAGTGCTGGAAAGGATCTTTGAGCACAGACTCACAGAGGCAGCAGGAACCATCCAAGAGCTCCTGCTCCCCAGACAGAGACTGTGACTGGCCTAAGAGCACACAGCTATTTGGTGACCAGGAAGGGACTGGCACAAAACAGATGCTGCATTTAGGGCTAATCTCATTCAATGGTGAGAAACATCAAACTGGGATCTTGGCAGGAGCAAGTAACACCTTTTGGGTCTTTTGGGAACTCACAACACAATTTTGCCAAGTGGGCTTTAAAACAGTATTAACAAACCAAATGATTGTTAAGAAAAAGAAACTGTATATAAAGTTCTTGGAGAAAATAGCACATTGTTGAAATGCTAGATTATGGAGGAGTAAAGATGGAAAGGGTATCATTACCGAATAACACTGCCAAGATGACTGTGAATTGTGGCAGTAAATCACATTAACCCCCGGCAATTCTGAAATGCAGTGTAAAATAAAGCACTGCCAGAGTCAGGATGTTACTTAATCTGCAGATACTGCATAACTAGCCTCCCGGCCCTCCCTTTCACCCACACAGGTACGTAGCTATTCTCATTCACCCAAACATGTGCCAAAGAGCCATCATCATCATAAAGATCACAGAATGGCCGAGGTCCTTTAGAGGCCTCCACATTCAATCACAATCTGCAACTTGCCGCCCAGCTAGGTAATCTTGGGCAGGTCCCTCCAGGACTCAGTTTCCTCATCTGCAAAATGAGAGGGTTGGGCTATGTGATTGTATGAATGGTTTTCTTTTGCAGACAATGAAATAAAGGAATGTGACCTGCCCCGAGTCCCTGGTTCTGCAGAAGCCAGGCTGGGATTTGGCCCTAGGCTCCAGCTCTTTCCACAGGAGAAGGCTTTACCTTCAGCATGCTTCTTCTTGGTGTGATAAGCCAGGGCAGATGCCTGTGTGAATGTCATGAGGCAGTGCTTGCACATGAAAGGACGGTCCCCAGTGTGAAGGCGGAGATGGTTCTTCAGGGTTGAATTGGCCGCAAACTTGGCCCCACATTCTTCACAGGAGAAGGGCTTCTCATCAAAATGTTCTGTCAGCTTGTGGTACTGCATTCCTGGGAGAATAACACCAGACATCGAGAGAAACCAAAGAAATTAGTCACCAACAAAAGGATCCTGTAAATGGCTGTCCCTGACCAAAGCAAAGCCAATCTAGCAGGGCCATTTTGGGTAAGGGCTCCAGACCACTCGTAGCTACTGAACCGGCATTCCCAAAGTCATCTCCTGAGCCCATGCCCCTCTCAATGCTTCCCTTGGATCCTCTGTTGATTGGAATGCCTATGGCTGCTGCCACCAAATTGATGGTCACTGAGCCCGGTACAGCCTATGTCAGGTCCTGTGCTAAGGTCCGTGGCTCCCAACTATCTCCAGGATCACATACAAGCATCTAAAGTTCTCGGCCTCCCTTTCCCAACTTCTAGCACGTGATTCTCCCTTCTTGGTGCCATCTGGACAAAGGGGTTCATTTACTCTTTTTGCCCTGGCCACCAGGCCTTTCCTGACCCCCCACCCACCCAGTGTTAGTCACTCCCCCAAATATTACTTGGACTTGCTTTTTATGTCTTTGTACATATTTCTCTGTCAGAGGCATCATGGTATAGACAAAGAGAGTGCTCCTTGGAACCAGTAGGATGTGGGTTCAAGTCTCATCCCAACACAACCTGGTCATATGACCTTAGGTAACCCTCTCAACCCAGCCCCTCAGCGTTTGAGAGAACATCTGGTCTTGGTGGCTCTGGGAAATGCTGTCAGGCGGGGGCCCAGGCCCATCCCCCCTTCCTATCCTTGGCGTCTCCCCCTGCCTCCACCCCAGCTCCTGGAGTTCAGGCCTCACTTTCCTATTTGTGTTTGATAGGCTTCTCTTTGTCTCATGGAAGCTGACTGCCAGCATGCTGGAGGGCTGGACCTGAAGTCAGCAAGTCCCGAGTTCAAATCCAGCCCAAAACATCAAAGAGGAACAGCCACAGCACCTTCCTTTCAGGCTGGCTGTGAGTGGCAGATGAGGTGATCTCTACAAGCTCTCTGCATACCTGAGAGCAAAAGATGAGGGCAAGCCTTTCCTGCTGACTGCCCACCAGCTGCACTGCCTGGAATAATGTCTGGTGGCTGCTTCACAAGTACAAGCACCTGGGACTGAGAGAACCTCACAGGGTGGGAACTCTCTGTACAGATACAGGGCGAGAGGTCCTGGGGGGGCAGCTACCTGTGTCCCACAGGGGGAAGTGACTGGCTCAGGCCCACTATGATAGTGAATATGTAAGAGAAGGCTGGACCTCAGGCCTTCTGGATGCAAGCCACCCCTTTATTCCTGACCCCATGCTGCCTCTAAAACTACAAACAACAAAGCCATGGGGTGAGTGGCACCTAGCAGGTGGAGAATGACGTGTGCACAGCCCTGCCCCTCCCTGACAGTGTCTAGCATCCAGCACCCAAGACAAGCCCTGCTCTCACGGAGGGCAGGGTGAGCTCCTTGCTCCTCCTCCATCTCGCCAGCAGACCCTACCAGAGGCATGAGCAAACTCTCTGCCGCAGATGTCACAGGTCACAGGGAGCCTCCTCTTCTTCTTCTTTGGGGTGCCTGGCACGCCGGCCCCGCCGTGGGCCTCCTGCAGGTGTTTCTCCAGCTCCTTCTTGGAGGCCTTTGTGTCGCCGCACTCTCTGCACGGCACCTGCTTGCCCCGGGCTGCACGGCAGCGTTTGGCATGCACCTTGAGGCGGCAGTGGAAGTGGAAGCTCTTGTCACAAGCTGCGCAGACAAAGCTCTTTCTAGGGGAGGGGACGGCGCTGCCCCCCTGCTCCTCAGCCGCCTCCTTCTCCTTCATGCTGCCTTCCCCAGGCTCAACAGGGCTCCCAGCGGGCACCTCCAGTGCCTTCCACTGCTCGGGAGCGCCCGGCTCTGTGTCCTGCGTAAGGAGACCTGCATGGGAGGAAACAGCCATTGTTCGGGGATGCTGGACGGTCCAGTGGAGACCACTTGGTTTCTAATGACATTCTATTACAATGTCATCATTGGTTTCATTTTCTATAATTTTATATCCATACCTCAAGCCTCCCTCAGGCATCAAGAGCACATAAAACAAATTAACACCTTCAGGGGGTCGGGGTGGGCACCCTGTCTCACCTCAGGACAGCAGCCCCTGCCCACCCTCTCTTACCCAGGCTCCCCAGCTCTTGCAGGACTGCTTGCAGGCCTGGAAAGATCTCATGCATGCTGCAGAGAAGGCGACAGATCTCCATGGTGGGGAGTGACTTTTCCTGGGCTCTGCTGAGAGCTGCTTTCAGGGAGGCTTCAGGGCTGGCTGGTGCACAGGAAACACTCAGAATCTAGATGAGTACCAAGGGACAGAACTCATTGGTGAACAGTGATGGGTTCTGTCCTCTGGTTTTATTGTCTCTTAGGAAGGCAGGACTCATGTTGGGGAGGCTAAAGTCCTTGTGATTAACACAGTGGAATACTTTAGGTCCTTCAGAACAGTTAGGAAAAAAGGAAGCTAAGGACACAGAAGTGTAGGAACACTCTCCTGGTGCTAGCAAGCAAAGAAGCATGAGGAGCTGTCTACAGGAAACCTTTCCATGGACAGGGCGCCTGAAGAGACCCCCTTAGATCTTTGCACCAAAGCCTCAGAAAGGCGGCTCAAGGCATGGGCTCTGTGAGCTGAGGCTCCTGTCCAGAAGGGCAGGAACTCCTCACAGAGCAGTTGTAGTAGGCCATAACTCCATACAACTGGGGGCAGCTTCACATTTTTAGCCACTTTATGAAGGAAAAATGCACTGGTTTAAACATTATTGGGAGAAACCCAGAATATTTAAGAAGGTTTAAATTGGGGCCAAGAATATTCTTTCAAAGCCTCCCTGTTTCAGACATTAGGGCTTGGAGTAGAAAGAGCCAGTGTGCTCAGAAAAGCAGAGTAAACCACTCACAGATGGCCAAACAGAATTTTCATTTTGGAGATATTTTATTTCTACTCTTTTCAAGTCTGTCTAAATAAACCCGATGTCCCCAGAGGCAGGCATGAGACCAATTAGTGAAGAGAAAATAGATCACCTGCAGATAGTTGTGTGTGCCTGAAGTTGGTGGAGTTTCCTTCTCCAAGAGCTCAACAAAAGTTCGTGAGGTGAATGTGTTCAGTGTGAGGATGGCAAGGACCAAAATTAGAGGGTGTTAAAAATCAGTGTCCCCCACAGCCTCTCAAATAAGAATGAGCTACAGGGGAGTCTGCGTTCCAAGTCTGTGTCTCTGTGTAGGCTTTCCATTATTAGACCCCCATGAAGCTGCCCCTTCCCCACCTGTTGTTTCTGGGAGGCTGGCCATGTTGTGGCTGGCACTGCATGCCATCCCATATGGGCATCCAACATCTGTTCATTCTACAGTTAACCTAGCTCTTGCTAGAAGCCAGAACAGTGCATGTTATTTGCCCAAGATACTAGGTACAATCTGATCCTCCTTCTGCTGAAAGGAGCAGCTGTGTAGAGCACTCCAGGGCCCAGCCACTAGGCTGCCTTTCCCTCCCCAGGACTCAGCAGGGGGGCTGGTTGGGCTCCCTTTGTTACCTCCTTCACGGCCTCTGCCAGTCTTTCCTCTCCCGGAGTGAGGCACTTTAGCTCAGCTCTCGGCTGAATGGCCTCAGTGATTAGCTTGCCATGTCTCAAGATGATTTCTATAGTAGCACTTTCTGGGGTGGCCACTAAAGAAAGTAAAGGGGATTAAGAAAATCAATAGCACAACTATGAACACCATATTTACCCTTCACCTTTTCTAAAAATCTACTCTTTGCACTGAGAACAAGCCTCTGTCTCCTGCCTCGAACTGACAACTTGAAACGTGACAAACTGCACTAATCAAGAGAATAACAGAGAACTCAAGTTTATGGGGAAACCCTCCCCTACCAAGTGGGTATGTGCACACAGCAAGTGGCTGTGCCCTTGAGCTGGACGCTTTTAACTCGCTTCCCTATTCCAGTTGCAGACGTCTGGACTCCTAATCCGAAGGGGGTCATTCCCCATTCCCAGACCCCGTCTGGCAGGATTCTCTAGCATGGGGCACTTACCAGCTTGAAAGAAATAGTCAGCACCGGGCTCCTTGTGCATCTCATCCATGAGCAGGTTCAGTGGGCCTGGCTCGGCTATCTGGGCCCCCAGCAGCACCTTCCAAATGGCCCTCCCCAACAGTGGCTGTCCTTCCAGCACTGCAGAGACCAGGGCACCGAAGCCACTGCGCCCACCATCACCCTTCACGAGCTGTTCCATGGCCTTCAAAAACAAGCACCAAGCAAGCACACACAGATCAGGGGCCATGCATTCTGCCCAGCAATACATTCAAATCCAGTGAATCTGACAATCATTTACAAAGTGCCAACTATTTCCAAGGCACTGTGCGAAGTGTAGGGACACCAGGGCACCACCACCACCACTAGGGTCCTTTTCTTCTAGGAGCTCCTGGGGAGACACACAAGCCAGTATGAACAGGGGAGAGGATATTAATGACCAGAGGTACCAGGAGAAGAGGGTCTGAGCAGAGCACGGCAGGAAGCCTGGGAGGCCAAGGGCAGCAGCGAAGAGGGTGAGCGTCACACGTGCCCCTTGTTGTTCTGGTCCCCTAGCAGGACAATTTCTCAGGAGAGTAATGCAAAGGCAAAAGGACACTGTGCCATGGGGGTGCCTGGTCCTTCTCAGCCTTTCCCTGCTTCCCTGACTGCTGCTAGGCACAGGTGCTGAGCAAGTCACTGCTCTTCTCTGGGCCTTAGTTTCTGAGACTAGGATAACAGCTGGGGTGCTTAGCCTTGCTTTGTGTCGTGGACCCTCCCTTTGAGAGCTGGTCTGGTGTGGCTTATGGACTCCTTCTCAGAATCAGGTTTTAATAATGCAGAAAATACAATCCATAGGATTACAAAGAAAACAAATTATATTGGAATGCAGTTAACAAAATACTTTTAGGAAAGAAGTTCTTCACAGCCCCAGGGAGAGCAGCCCTGGACTAGGTGATCCAGTCTGAGATCCTCTGATCTTGTGACACCACACAGCACCGCAGAGCCCTCACTACACCCAACACTCAATCACATGCACACTTGAATCACTAAGGAAACACCTTGTTCCTCTGTTCTCCACAGAGACAGGGACTTTGGACTTGCCATGGAGGCAGACGAGCCTGTACACACAGCAGGTGTGTACTAACAAGTGCTGTATTTACATTTTGCTGCAACTATGATTCTATAACCTGGGTTTAAACGTCAGATCCAAGGTGAACCCAGGTAAGGTAACCTTTCTAGGACTCAAATTCTTCATCATAAAATTAGAGACTTGGACAGCCCAGGAGCCTCAGACCTTTGCTTTGTTGTGGACCTGCTCTGGCAGTCTGGTAAAGCCCATGGACCTGGTTCTCAGAATGTTCGTCATTGAAGGAAAGAATAAACTTCAGTTCAAGGTTAGTGAAGGAAGAGGTATATTTTTTCCCATCCAAATTCAGGGACCTCTGTGTGTGGGGGGGGGGGGAGGGGAGGGGGCCTATTGACCCCAGGTTAAGAAGCCCTACTCTAAATGATCTCTAAGGCCTCTTTTTGCCTTCTACCTCTTCATCATTGCTGTGAAAACCTCTACCTTCTCATCCTCCTTGGTTGGGTCTGCAGTCAGGAAGAAATGATTTCAAATTTGGATTCAGACCCTTATTAGCTGTGTGACCCTGGGCAAGTCACTTAACCTATTTGTCTCCATTTCTTCAACTGTAAAATTGGGATAATAACAGCGCCCCTCTCCCAGGGTTGTTGTGAGGCTGAGATAACATTTTAAAAAGTGCTTTGCATATCATAGGTGCGACATAAAGGTTTATTCCCTCCCTTCCTCATTCCCTGGTCTGGAGACTCAAGAGTCCTTCTGCTCCATAGCTCTCCTTTTATAGCGTCAATCACTGAGGAGATTCCATAAACATTCATTAAGTGTCTACTATGCACTGGCACCAGACTGGCGCTGCTCTGGCTGCTACACATTCTGAGTCCTGGTGTCTCTGCCTAGCGTTGCCTGGATGAATGCTCTCTCCTGGCCTCCCCTCTACCCGGGCCTTCCATCTCTCCTAGGCATGTCTTACAAATAGCTCGAGGTCTGCATGTGTTTCCCCCACTGGGGCCTGTGCCTTGGGAAGGCTGCGCCCACCCTCTCTGTCCCACAGGGATCAGCGCTGTGGCGGGCACATAGCAGGTCCTTCACAAGAGCTTCCTGACGATCTCAGAACAAACCCAGACACAGAGACGCTCACAAGCACCCCCTCTCTTACCTCTCTTTCTCCAGAACTTAAACTGCTCACAGAGGAGATCACCGTGAGTAACATCTCATCGTCAGTGAAAATTTCGGAGAGGTTTTCATGGTACCGTCTCAAGAGCTCAGTCCCCAAATCATCAGGGCTTGGTTGGACTGTAAGGATATTAGCAAAACAAGAACGTTTGATGCAACGTGACCCCTTTAAGGAATTCTCCTGCAGAGTCCGAGGGGGATTACAAATGAGAACAGGGAGAGGAGGTCAATGCAAAAGCTTCATCGTCTTCAGGGTTGGCTTCAACTCCCATCTTGGGACAGAGTGAACATGTATTAATAATTCTGGCCAAATCTCCCTGGGTCCGCATTTATCCAAACTACTGCATGGCTTCAGAGCCCACCAATGACCGTTCATGCACACGCTGCACTCTGAGGTTTGCTAAATGCTTTTTCCCAACAACCCCAGGGAGTAGGGGGGGCCAGGATGAGCAACACCTCCCCCCTCCCACTTTAACAGAGGAACGAAGTGAGAGAGGTGAGCTGACTTCCGCACAGTGACACAGCTAGGGCTAGAGCCGGGACTCCAAGCTACCTCAGCTAACACCGAGTTCAGAGCTCTCACCATCGTTCCACACGGCCTCTAGGAGAAGAACACGTTCAAAGCTGGCTCCTGATACCCACACCTCAGAAGACTGAAGGCTTAAAGCTGACACAGGACTAGTGTGTTATGCTCCTAATTTAAACCATCCTATTGCCCCCTCACTCTCAAGAGTACTAAGTTTGCTGAATTTTAAAAATTAAAATAAAGCAAAAACATGTTAGAGTCAAACTTATATGTCTTTAAAAGTGCCCACTAATAGATCTAAATAGTTATAAAAGCTTAAAACAGACTGAACTGTTCTGGGGCAAGAACCAGGATCAGTTTTGTTTCAAAAGCATGTTAATTTTTCCTGTGGAATTCTTGAGCTTGAGAAGAAGACAGTCAAACTGGGAATATAGATTTTGAAGCTATGCTATTGTATCAAGATTATCTCCAAGGGAGAATAAAAAGAGCAAAGGCTAAAAGTCACAATACTTGGATTTGACCTCTTCTGCCACCAACGTCAGGTTTGGGGCATCAAGCAACCGAGGCCTTTTGAATCCCTGACTCACTTCAAGGCCCAGCTCAAGGGCCACTTCCTCCCAGAGGCCCTTCTTGACTTTCCTGTTATTACTGCCCTCCCTCCAAAGCACCAGGCATTTATTTTGTATGTATTTATTAAGCGCCTGTATTTACTTAGCTGTGAACATATCGTATGCCCCAGAATAAGTGAAGCTCCCTGAAGACACGAAGTGTTTCCATCTTGTCATGGCAACCCCAGGGCTCAGTACCATGCCTGCTGATTGATTGCTGGAGTTACCCTGTGCTTATACAAAGGGGGCAGAGGAAAGAGAAAGGGTTGGGGTTCTGGTGCTGTCTCATCAGTAACCACGGCTGCTCAAAAAAAATCACGTCTTATTTTATCAGCCATGGGCCAACATTCTCCAAAGGCTAAGCAGAGGGGACAGCTAGCATCTCTGTGGTGTCTACACCCTAAAAAACACTATTTGTGCACATACTGAACTCTGCAGGTGGAAGATCATGAGGAAACTTGGGAGGGGGAGGGGAACTGAGATGAAGGAAGTTCCACTTTCCTGGAGTTGAGTCCCTGTCTAGCTTCTGTATAAGAGGACATTTTTCAACAGTCCCTCTCTCTCATGCCCCTCCCCAGCCCATACATACACTACCCTCTCCAAAGACACTGCATGGAATATATTTTTACATATCAGGGTTCTAGCCCCAAGATTAGACTATTAACTGATACCTGTAGTGCTTGGCACACTTGCTTGTTTCTGTAAATCCTTCAGCAGAAGGTCCAAGCTGGGGAATGTGTTCTTCACAGCCTGAAGGAGTTTAACCAAACTCTCAGCAGTCAATGTTTTCTCTTCAGTCACTCTGTGCAACAAATTTTCTATTGTCTCCTTGGGTGTTCCGCCCTCGAAGCAATTCAAAATCACCTACAGTGGCGAGCAATCAAACAGACAACAGTCACTGGCAATGCTAAATTTATCTGACACACAACTGCAAAACCCAGCAAGGCTGCATTACAACCCTGCATTACGAGATGCCCGATCGGCTGCTGCTTCTCTGGGGCTCCACTTCCTTCCTCACCTCGCTCATTAGTCCTTATTCTGTCTCATGAAGAAGAGAAACCAAAATGCTTTTTCTCTCCAGTGGAAAAGAAATGGAAGAATTTTATTACAGAAAAATCAAAGGAATTCTATAAAACAACAGAAACATAAATAATTAGGAAAAAGAAAAAATACTGGGAGGAAAATCTGCAGCAAATCTATCCTATAAAAACCCAGCATCAAAAGCTGACGAGAGACTGAAAGATAGACCAAGACCACAGTCCATGATGGACAAACTGTCAAAGGACATGAACTGGCAAGAAAACTTAACCCTGGTGCAGATTTGGGGAGCCAGGGATGCTCATCAAATACACTGCCCTGTAAACTGGTGAAATTGTTTCTGGAAAGCAATTTGGTAGAATGTTGTAAAGATTAATGGTGAACTATCAATGTAATATAATATTTTAATGTAATTAAGAATACAAACCACATTCAGGAAGTGTGGAAAGGAGAATCAATATTGTAGTGGATGTAGCACAGAACCTGGAATTCAGGAAGGTCTGTGCTTCAATCTTGCCTCTGACGTTAGCTGTGTGATCATGGCAAGGACACTTAATATCTCTGAATCTTGGGCCGCTCTTTAAAACGATCTAAAAAATTTCTTACTCTAATGAAATAAAAGATCCCTGAACTATTATCATATGGAAGGACTTAAAGTTAATTTAAGTAAGAATTAAAGAGAGCAAGGCTAGGAAAACAATTGGCTTTGGTTTTAGTTGCATTAAAGGGAAAATAATCTATAAGAATACAGGGATGAAAGACAATGATTAGAAGGCCACAGAGTGAGTAAACACATTTTTATACATCAGGGGTTCCAATGTCTCGCTTATTTTATATGTTGAAATTACTATGTAATAAGCATGTATACATACATCGTTATATAGTAATAAATAACATGTGCATACACACATCTTTCAGATAAACTATTATCTAGTCAAGTCTCTTCCTCTTGTCTTTGGTGAAACTGGTTTTTTTTTAACCTAAGTTTTTAAAATGCAGACAATATATTATAGTTATATCATATATATAGTTATATATAGTTTTAAATGTATATATAATCAGACTGTTTAAATAATAAGCTATTTTGAAACAACCAAGAACATGAGATCTTTTTTTCATCCTAAATACATGAATGCAATTATGTATAGATCCTTTTTTTCTCCATCAGCTTGCATTTGGGGAGAACATGTTTGCCACTTTTTCACTTCCTTTCAACCATGATATTCATGCATCAATCTAGAGGCCTGATACTAGCGACCTTCTCTTCTATGCACTGTTCTTTCTTCTAGATCCCTTCCTCCCTGGAAGGACAGACACAGCTGCTTCTTTAATCACAGGACTTAGAACTGGAAGAGATCCTGAAGACCATCTAATCTATTTCCTTCATTTTACCAGATGAGGAAACTGAGGCCCAGAGAGAAAGTGACTGGCAAGGGTTGCAAGGCTGTGTGAAAGAAGCTTTTTTACTGGCTGGCTGATCACAAAACCCTAAAGAACTGTGATTACCCCCCTAATGCCAGATTCCATGCACTTCTAAATGTTTCCTACAATTATATTAGCTTTCTTGGTTGTCACATCACACTATTCATTCACAATGGGTTTAGCATCCACAGACATCTTTCAGATAAACTATTATCTAGCCTAATCTCTCCATCTTGTACTTGGTGAAACTGATTTTTTTAACCTAAGCATAAGCTTTTATATTTAGGCTATTAAGTATCTTATTAGATTTAGTCCAATGTTCTAGGCCTGTGGGAATATTTTTTAGTCCTGATTTAGCCATCCAATATGTTCTTTTAACTTTCCCAGCTTTGTATCATCTGCAGATTTGACAAGCTATGTCAAAACTATGTCTTTAATCACGTCTTTCATAAGAATGTCACCTAGCACAAGAGGCCAAGGTCAGGCAATAAACCCCAAAGGACAGCTTCTGGGGCTGGTCACTTATCCTGTTCCAAATCCACATTCCTCTGTACTATTATCTACCCCCATTTCTCCTTCTTGTCAACAAGAAAAGCATGATAGATGCTATCACATGCTTTCCTAAAATCTAGGCAAAAGCTCTTTATGACATTCCTTAACTCACCCATTCTAATAACCCTGTTGAAAAAGGAAATGAACTTAACCCTGTTTATTTTGTTTTTAAAAGTTTTACTGAGGCCTCTTGTTTTTACATCACAGCCACTTCCTTGCATATCCCTCTTTCATCTCCCTCTTCAACTTGAAAACAGTGAAGCAAAACCACCCAACACATAGACTATACCTGCCAGAGCATACAACACTCCTCCCCATGTCCCCACCTCTCCAGTGAAAGAAGGGAGATGCAACACCCCACTTGCTCTCTGGGACAAAAGCGGGACAATGACATTACACACTGCAACCTTCCCTTTGGGGTTTTTATGAGGCCTGGCTCTTGCTTGATAGGGCCTTATCAGTGGCTTTTGATCATGTTTCTTTGTCTGGATGGGCCCTCACTCTTCCTTTCATAACACTTTTTAGTTTTTAGACAGGAATAACAGTGAAGCTCACTAGCCTGTTGTTTTCACACTCCACTCTCTTCCATTAATACAAAAAAATCTCCTTACAAACAGCCAACACAAAAACAACCCCCTTTACGTCTCCTTTTACCTTTCTGGCCAGCCTTCACTCGCTGTGAGTAGTCCTAGCACTATTTTTTACAATTCTGAATTTAACCCCCCACCCACCCAGAGCATTTCCACACACATAGTAGGCCATAAAATGAGGATTCCATATGAAACCATGAATCTTCATTTCATGTTGCTTGCTCTTATAAAAGTATATATGAGAAATTATATGTTATGCTTTTAAAATCGTCCTGCTTATCTGTGCTTCTTTCTGTGTTCTTCTCTACTTGGAGAAATTAAAAAACAAACAAAACCAAAAACAACTCTTGTAACAAACACGCACTTCCAAGCAAAAGGAATGTAGGTAATGGCCACAGCCGTGGCTCCTTCTACACCTTGGGCCAGGAGGGGCTCCAGAGACAAAGCTGGTCACTCCATTGATCAGAGTTTGTGAGTCCTCAGGAGCTACTCTTCTTCACACTGCTGTGGTCTGTGCATACATTGTTTTCCTGTTCTGCTCAGGAAGTCTCTTTGGTGGTACCCTCCCTCTTAACATGCTGCCCTTCACTGATTGGTTCTCTGCTAAGTCTGACGTAATTCTACACCCAATTCTGGGTGTCCCTTTCTAATGAGAATGTGGCTCATCCTTCCCTCCCCCCATTCCTCCATGTTTATATGCTCTTCTCAATTATGTTAAGTAGCAAGTTCAACCCCCTTCTTCCTTCTTTCTGCACGAATGCAGTCCTTTTATCCTTCTTTCTCTTTTGACTCTTAAAACTCCCAGGACAGAAGCAATTTATCCCAGCCTAGGACCTTTGGGCACTTAATTAATTAATTAATTAATTGATTAGTGTTTTCTAAGCTGGACCTGTGTACTTGTCTAGGTTCTCTGCTGACTTTGGAGCTCCTCTAAAGCCCCTAAAAAACTCTGCACAGTATCTCACACCCAGGGCATACTCCAGACAAATTTAGGGTCTAGCATTTTACTAGCAATCCAGGGCACTATGCATTAGGGAAATTTCTCTCTGAGATACATTAAATGGTTTATTATAATCTGATGGACTGGCACTCAAAAAAGTCCCATCAATATTATGATTCTTTCCTTTCAGAAATAAAAGTCTCTATCCAGTACAAATAGGTGAAATCAATAATTTCCTCCAAATTTGATTAACCTAAGAAGCAAAACAAAGCCAAGCCAAGCCAAGAGTTCTACTTTTCCTCTTGGCATGAGGGGGAGGAAGAGGAAAGCCTTGAGAGGAGTATCTAATAGCTAAGATGTCTTTAAGAGTCGTTGGCAAAAAAACAAAACAAAAAATAACAAACTTTTTTTGGAACTAAATACTTCTTTCATGTTAATAAAGCCATTCTTAATTTTAAATCTTAATTTTAAATTCAAGTATGAAAAACCCCTCAAGGTGCCAGGTTAAGTCAGTCAGAGCAGGGGTCATCTCCAGTGGTCCCTGTCCTGCCCCAGGTACTTGCCTCTTTTTCCACGCTGGTCAGGAACTCCCCCGGGGCTGTCTCTAGGAACTCCCTAATGGGTCTCAGCTCGGTTACACTCTTTATCAGGTCCTCTTTGTGTTCCAGTAAGAGGATGGACAAGGTCTTTCCATCCTCTGTGCTCCCTGAGGGAGAGAAAGCATTAGAAACACACAAGAGAGACCAGTCAATTTGAAGAAAAATGACAGCTTGGTTTGTCGAGAGAGATCTAACAGAATAGCAAAGTAATCCATGGCTTATTCTGAGCACCGGAATGCAGATACTCTTTTAGCAAAGGAAAACACTTTATTATTCTGTTTAAACTTTATGAAAGGAAAACGTTTCCTTTTTCTGATGGATCACAAAGCTGCAAAGCCAACCAGAGGTTAACTTCGAGTTGGCAAGGCCACTGCTTTGTCTCTAACCCAAATGAGGAAGAAACTCTAGCCCTTCAGCTCAGTTAGAGAGCCAATTCACCTTGGACACCCAATCCATCGATCTGGTAGGCCTTCTTATTTTTTTTTTCCTGAAGGGCATGAGAACACTGCTCATTTTCTCCCAATTTAAGGTATGAGACCAGTTATCCTAGCAATGGAAAAGCTAATTTTGCTTTTATAGATATATCACACAGCTATGAGAATTGTACATAGCACAACACGAGTGAAAAATCATATGAACAGATAACCAGCCCTATGGGGATAATTACAGCTGAACTCTGAAAGTCCCTTCAATAAACATAAGAGACTGACTCGAGCGATGGGAGTTTTCCTACTTTTCAGCTGCATGTTTTCTCCATCTTCCAGATCTCGCTTTTGCAGTGCTGCTTTTATTTCAGGATGGGTGTCCTGGAATAGCTCCAACAAAGACACCACAGTCTCAACATCGAGGCACTCGTTTCTGACTTTACTGAGGATTCTTTTGAATGCTGAGATTCCTTCTTTAGCTTCCAGACACTCCAAGATAGCCTTTTGAACAAAAGATTCCAGGGAGAATAATCAGCAACTCTGTTTAATTCGCCTGTGCTCTGCTTTGTGGCTTACTGTACTCTACAGTCATGAACCTGGGACCCAGTCCTCCACATCCCGGGCTTCCTGAATCCATGCTCCTGGTCTCTAGAAAAGTTAATCCATTCATCATTAGAGCTCCAGCTAGGGCCCCACCTTGCTAACTGCCTGCCATAAATCTACTAGCTGACCCTAGACAACAGTGCAGGATTCAGGGGACTATCTCCCTAGCCATCTACATACACAGGACATCCCACCATCAGCTTGCAGAATCTGTGGCCGCTCATGCTTCTCCTCCTGCACTGTCCTCTCCATCTAACAGTCAGACATAATAACAAAAACACACTGATATTAGAATAGTCTAAATGGCTCTCAGGTAGTTATATCTAGTTTTCTAAACTATAGAAAGTGTCATATTATTCATTTTGAATTCAAGGTAAGTCTTCCTAATTTGGACTTCTTTAGGGGAGCAAGTAAATCTGAATCAGTGAAATTTCTAAATTGCAGGCTATTTCAAAAGGAATCTAGTTTTATTATTTTCAGGTCTAGTACAGTCTAACAGAAAGAGCCCTAGGTTCAGAGTCAGAAGACTTTGATTCAAGTCCCAGTTCTGCTACTTATACCCTATCAACTTCACTGGGACCCAAGGTTTTTCATTGAAAAAATAAGAGAGGCTGGACTAGAAAATCTCCAATATTCCTTTTAGCTCTAAATTTGTCATCCTTATCATATCACATAATCATAGAATATTAAAGCCAGAAAGGACCTTAGAAATAAGCCATTAATTTAAAGAAAAACCATACACACAAAAAATCCATCATGGTTTCCTGATGCCTTAAAAAAAATCCATTTCTAAAAAAAAAAAAAAAGAAAATAGGGTGTAGTCAAAATAAAATGTTTTTAAAAGGGGGGGGGTGGCTAGGTGGCACAGTGAGTAGAGCATCGGCCCTGGAGTCAGGAGGACCTGAGTTCAAATTCAGCCTCAGACACTTGACACACTTAATAGCTGTGTAACCTTGGGCAAGTCGCTTAACCCCAATTGCCCTCCAAAAAGCAAAAAAAAAAAATCCATTTCTACCCAGACCACTAAGAATTCTAAGGAATTCTATTCCCCCAAATCCTTCCCTTGTAGAAAAGAAAAATAGTTTAAAACAAAAGTCACTGCTAGGAGTGTGCCACTCCACAGCTATGATCTTCCACCTTTCCAAGTGAGGGAGGGATGTACATTCCTTCAGCTCATCCAAGGGCCACAGTTAGTCATCATTATGCCACATTTGGCTTCATTATAGTTACCGTGTATATTCTTCTAGTTCTGCTAAATTCACTCTGTAAAAGTTTATAAAAGACTTCCTATGTTTCTGTAGTTCCTCACATCTGTTGCTATGCACTAACAATTCTCTTGCATTCACATCTCATCCAGTCCCCCATCAATAAGCACCCACCATTTCTCCAGTTTTTTTTTGTATTAGCTTCAAAAAATTTGATGTATACATGACCTCTGTGTAGGTACACACACATGTGAGGGTGAGTGTATATGTTTGAGAATGAGTATGAGTGAATGTCAGACCTTTGGGTTAAGGGCAAAGGTTATTTCCATTTTACTGAAACAAAGCCTGCAGAGGAAAAGTGACCTGCCCCAGGTCACATGGCTACTTAGTGACAGAACCACAGCTCCAAGTAAGCAGATAGAGACTGATCAGAAATCAGAACTCCTGGGATACTGCATTCTCGTCTCTCCTCCTGCCTGTCAGAAGGAGGCAAATGAGGCCAGCTCTTACCTCCTCTTCCACATCATGCCCTCAAATGACAGACACCCAGAATCTGTCCTGGGCCCACTTCTCTTTTCTCTATGTACTACTTCACTTGGTGATCTCATCAGTTCCCGGGGATTTGAGGACCTTCTCTATGCTGATGATTCTCAAACTGACCTACCCTGCCCCAACCTTTCTGTCTACCTCCAATCTCACATCTCCAACTATCCTTCAGATATCTTAAATTCAACATGGCCCAAGTGGAATTCGTTATTTTCCCCCTAAATCCTCTGACACCCTCCCAGGCCCTCCGGCTAGGAATCATCCTGGACTCCTCACTATCTCTCCGTACTTCCCCAACATCCAAGCGGTTGGCAAGGCCTATTGATTTCACCTTTCTACCATCTTTCAAATGGTACTCCCTTCTTTCCTCTGACACTGCCCCTGCTCAGGCAGAGACCCTTATCAACTTATGCCCAGACTACTGCAGACTACTGGGTCTGCCGGGCTCAGGTTTCTCCCTACTCCAATCTATCCTCCATTCAGGTACTAGAGTGATTTTTCCTAAAGCTCAGGTCCAATCATGTCAACGCCCACCTACCCACCCACTTAATAAATTCCAGCAGCTCCCTATTGCCTCCAAAAGCAAATTCAAAATGCTCTGGCCCTACACCCTGTTCTGTCCATTAATGGTGGTCTATGGAGCTGCCAGCCACTCACTGATGGCCCCAGTGTTCCCTACGGGACCTCTGCTTAATATAATTGTCCCAATGGTCTTGGTCTCATCACATACAGCCACATTTACTCCATATATTTGCATGAGCTACAAATACAGGCAACTAGGTGGCACCATAGTACACAGAGCGCCAGACTTGGAAGTCAGGTAGACTCATCTTCTGGAGTTCAAATCTAGCCTCCAGACACTTACTGGTTCTATGACCCTGAGAAAGTCATTTTGGCCTCATATGCCTCAGTTTCCTCATCTGTAAGATGAGCTGGAGAAGAAAGTGGCAAACCACTCCTGTATCTTTGCCAAGAAAACCCAAATGGAGTCATGAAGAGTCAGACACGACTGAAAAATGATTGAACAACAAATAAAAAGCTGGTTAAGTAGAGCAGATTTTTAGCACACTCTGTAAGGATTATCTCAATTTCTGCCTTACTGGAGTCCTGATTAATGAGATTTGACTGCTAAACTACACTAAATCCTAGTGCATCTTTCTTCCAGTAAGTTCAAAATGCTTGACAACCATTATCTCATTTCAACCAAAACTCCCTCATGAGGCCAGCTGGGAGAGGGGGGAACATGTATTCTTGATATCAAACAACAAACATTTCTGAAGTGCCTATCCTATTCGGAGCCTGGTGCTTGGGGTTGAGGGAGATGCCAGGAACCAATTCAAGGGCTTGCTGAAATTGGAGCAAAAACTACAGTGGAATTTCCACTCACATTTTTGTGATCAAAAAATATCTAGCCCCAAAGTAGGATGCATGTAAATACCCCAAGGTGCCTAACAAAGGAGTCACTCATACACACTAAAGGCAGTTTTAATGCTAGTGAAATAATTTTAATAACAATGGTAATTCATGTCATTTGGCAGGGAATTTAAAAAGGAAAAAAAAAACAACCAGCAAACTGGCCATATTGAACTCAAGCATGACAGAAGTATATATATTTAAGTTTTAAATAATCAGTCTTCTCTACAAGGTTACAGAAGACAATAAAACAAATGAAGCTGTAATTATTTATTTTATCCTAACCTGACAAACTGAACTTGTTTTATGTGAATAATTTTGCAAGCCTAGTTTATAATTTGTTTCAGCACTTTACCAGACAGAGAAATTATGAAGGAAAGAATTTTGTAGCCAAACCCTAACTCTACAAAGCACAGAAATAGTTTCCTTTCATCCCCAAAGGAAAGACTACGAGTGCCACTGCTAACTACAGCTGACCAAGGTTCCCTCAGGCTCATGAATTCCAGATATAATGGTCTGGGCCAGTGTTTTCTTGAAATGCATGAGGACATTCTTTGCAGGATTCAGAAAGACCCTCCATACCAAGGACTGCCAGCTACGGTTCTTTTTTTTTCCCTTTTATAGTCACAATAAATAAAGGCATGATTCCAAAACGGCTTTATTCCATAACCTCTAATGTATAATTTGTTGGTGTATTACCACAATAAAGCAAAAGTGATTGAACAATTTCTTTTTTTCTTTCTTTTTCATTTTTAGTTTTCAACATTCATTTCCACAAGATTTTGAGTTACAAATTTTCTCCCCGTCTTTCCTCTACTCCCCACCCCAAGATAGTGAGCTTATTGAATACCCCTTCCCCCAATATGTTCTCTCTTACATCCTCCCCCATTCCCCTTCTAACTTTCTTGTAGGGCAAGATGGATTTCTATACCCCAGTGCCCATATATCTTATTTCCAAGTTGCATGTAAAAAACAATTTTTTTTAACAACTGTTTTTAAAACTTTCCCTTCTTCCCTCCTCACCCACCCCCACTGGGAAGACAAGCAATTCAATATAGGTTGTACACGTGTAGTTATGCAAAACGTTTCCGTAGTACTTATATTGTGAAAGACTAACTATATTTCCCTCTATCCTATCCCACCCCATGCTTATTCTACTTTCTACTTTGACCCCGTCCCTCTTCAAAAGTGTGTGCTTCTAACTACCCTCTCCTCCAATCTGCCCTCCCTTCTATCATCCCCCCTCTTATTCCTTTCCTGTAGGGTAAGCTACCCAAATGAGTGTGTATGTTATTCTTTCCTTAAGACAAATTCAATGAGAGTATGGTTGACCTATTCCCTTTCACCTTCCTGCTCTTCCCCTCCATTGTAATGGTTTTCTCTTGCCTTTTTTATATGAGATAATTTACCCTATTCTATCTCTCCCTTTCTCCTTCTCTTATTATATTCCTCTTTTACCTCTTAATTTTATTTTTTAGATATCATCCCTTCCTATTCAACTGATCCTGTGTTCTCTATGTATACATGTACACACACACACTCACATACGTATTTATACACACATATATATGTATGTATACATTATACACACACAAACACACACACATACATTCCCTTCAACTATCCTCATACTGAGAAAAGTCTCATAAATTACAATGATCATTTTTCCATGTAGGAATGTAAATAATTCAACTTTAATAAGTTCCTTATTATTTCTTTTTCCTGTTTACCTTTTCACGCTTCTCTTGCTTCTTTTATTTGAAAGTCAAATTTTCTGTTCAGCTCTGGTTTTTTTCATCAAGAATACTTGAAAGTCCTCTATTTCATTTAATGACCATATTTTTCCCTGAAGCATTATACTCAGTTTTGCTGGGTAGGTGATTCTTGGTTTTAATCCGAGTTCCTTTGACTTTCAGAATATCATAGTCCAAGCCCTTCAATCCCTTAATGTAGAAGCTGCTAGATCTTGTGTTATCCTCATTGTGTTTCCACAATACTCGAATTGTTTCTTCCTGTCT
>CM053588.1:56159042-56215512 GCA_028646515.1 Pseudochirops corinnae | reverse complement strand
TTCCCAGTGATCACTCATTGGTTATGGCCCTTCTATATGACCAAACTATTGTACAATGTGAAAGTATTTGCAGATCCTATACATGATTGCACGCCACCATGGGGGGGGGGGGGAAGGGAGGGGAGAAAATCTGAAACTCAAGTGATTGTGAAACTGAATCTTGTAAATTAAAAGTAAATGAGTAAATAAAAAAAAAAAGAATTACATGCTAGGAAAGAACTTATAATCACTGTGTCTAATTTGGGAGATCTTGAAATGGGTATGAAAAACAGGAAAGCAACTAATAAAACTACTGGACAGAGGTTGTTTTGTCAGTCACATCTAACTCTGTGTCCCCATTTGGGGTGTTCTTGGCTGAGATACCGGAGTAGTTTACCACTTCCTTCTCTAACTTATTTTACAGATGAGGAAACTGAGGCAAACAGGGTTAAGTGATTTGTCCAGGGTCACATAGCTAGTAACTGTCTGAGGTCATATTTGAACTCAGTCTTCCTGACTCCAGGCCTGGCACTTCATCTATTCTGTCAATACTCTATAGGTGCAAATCATGGAACCCAAGATATGTGGTGGGCATGAATAGGTTGAAGCATATTATCTACAATGCAAAAGGTACCCAGGAAATGGATGCTCAGAAAAGCAAATGAGTTGGGATGTAGAGAGTGTGAGGCACAACTACGGATGCCAGAGCACTAACGTCAGTGAAGTGGCAAAGACCTCGCAGGTATTGTAGATATTGAAGAGCATGTAGAGAGAATTTCTGGGAAGGCACACAGAAGAACTGTACAGGAAGAGGAAGACTGCTATCTGCATTGCTGGAGAGAGTGCCCACAACCAGCCACAGGGACCCCCTGAAATTCTGCAGTTCTATCAATAATCCTGAACTGTGGAATCTTTCATTTCTCCTCAAAGGGACACTAATGAGTTAAGCAGACTGTCTAAGGGTATAGTGCAATCTAAACTGCTGGTTTCACTGCACGTTTCCTGGCTAAGGTAAATAAAAGTAGCTGTGTTTTCTTCCTTGTTCTCTTGTGGGGCGGTTATGGGCTTTGTGTAATGAGTGACTGAACTGAACTTTCTAGAGAGGCAAAAAAAAAAATCACAACAAACCCAAGGAACACTGCATGTTGAGATCTCTAAGTGGAGTCCTGGAGATGCTTATATAGAAGCAACTGAAATTACGTTATTAAGCATTTACTGAAATTGCTAGGCTTGGGAAAATTGTCAAGGGTCCCAGGGGAAGAACATTTAAGCAACAAAAGAGCAGAGGAAATCCGGATGTTCCTCAAAGGAACAATATTAAAGGCATAAGAAAAGACCATCCCGATATAGAATCAAGATAGGAGGGGTGAGACACTTAATTGGTAGAACCAAGTGCAGCATAAAGCCCTGAAATGCGAATGGGAATTGTACACCAAGTGGAAACTAGGCCAACTCGCTGAAGAGGAGTACAAAGAAATAGCAGGTGCTTAGAGGAGTCAACTCAGAAAAACACAAGTGAGAACCAAGATACAATTTACAAGAGACATGAGGTCTCTTTAATGGATGGGGAAGAAAATAACACTGAAAATGCAGACTTAAAATACTCCTCCTCCTTTTCCTCCTACCATCTCCTCCTACCCCCCATGGACTTCTACAATAGAAAAAGGTCAGCTGGAGTGATGAATGCTTTGGCTGGAAGGGCAAGATGCCACACTAGAAAAATGGACAGGTCTACCTGAAAACACTAGCGTGTAATTGAATAAACTGAATGCTATCACATTTACAAACCCAGGTGTGAGGCAGACCAGCCAGCTGGCTTCTGGCTGCCCACACTGGCTGTCACCACAGGAGAGGGGAGGGTGAAGGCTGTTTCTCCAGTTCTTCCTCCCAGACTTCTACACAAACCCTGACCCTCCCCACCTCTGCCCCCCACCCCAGCACTGTTATCTCTCCGTCCAGGCTTGTTCCCCTCCCCACCCCCCCAAACCTTCTTGGTCCCAGGCCCTTTGGCCTGCTTTCCCAACCACTCTGAATGTCTTCTTCTGAATCTCTTTAAAGTCTACATCAAATTTCTCTTCTAGGCTGCGCAGAGCTGAACCACTTTCCTAGAGAAATGAGATATCTTTCTTTTTGGTAGCCCCAGGCTCCTTCTGACGGAAAATCTTTACTCTTATTTCACACCGCTTAAGTTCTATAGGAACTGGAGAGTTGAAATTTCACTTTTCAGATGAGGAAACAGTCTGTGAGAGACAAAAGAATTTACAGAGTGGTGGTGGAGATGGAGAAGAAAGGTCTCTGACTCCAGTCAAAATCTTTCCAGGAAGAATACTGCTTTTCCTTCAGAAAGGGAAGGATCTCAGAGTAAAACAGGATGGTATAATGGAGAAAAAAGCATGAGATTTGGCATTGGAGGGCCTGGATCTGAATACCAGCTCTGCTACTTACTGGCCAGGTGACCATGGGTGAATCCCTGAACCTCTAGGCCCCTTAGTTTCCTCATCTGTAAAACAGGAATAAAAGCTGACAATCAAGGGTTGCAAAGCACTTTGTAGGCAATATCTCACTCGATCCTCACAGCAACCTTGTGAGATAGATGCTACTATTATAGCACCTCATCTCACAGATGAGGAAACTGAGGCTCAGAAAAGTTGTGTTATCAGTACTTCCTAATTCACAGGGTTACTGCAGAATAAAAGAGGATAAAGGTGACTTACGAAGCATAAAAGCATTATATAAATGTGGGAGGAGGGGGGATTTAATCAATCACTCCATTGCCTTAACCAGGTAAGGAGATGAATTAATCTATCAAAGGTGCAAAAAATCCTTAAATCAGTTTGGAAGTATTGAAATACACTGGATATGATGGGAGTGTAATTGGTTGAGGAGACTTGGCCATGGTCATTGGGCTTGTATAAAACAGCAAACTAACTCTGACAGGGCTTGAGAAAAGGGAAAGGGATTAGTAAGAAGAGCCTCCGCTGCCCCTTTTACCACAGGATGACCTGATCAACTTTGAGGGTCAGAAGATCCAGACTACTCTTCAGCATCCTAGCACTATCCCCAGGACAGCAGGGTCTGACAACAGTATCTGTATCAGAAGCCAAGGAAAAGTGAGACCTACTGAGGGAAGGCAACTTCAAGACTAAAGTTAAGCAGTCCAAGAGGAAGCTATAACATACCTCATGGGAACGTCATGAGGGCTCAATGAAAGGAAAGGAGGGACGTCTTTTCAAAGGACTCCTAAGGGTTGTGAATCACCTTCTCTGCCACATATGCTAACCCTAAGCCTGACCTCTGTACGAACTTGTACTTAATGGGGAGTGTGACCTGGTTTGGGGAAATGGTTGTCCCATCTACTCTTACTATACACCTTAATAAATAATCATCTCTAAAAGCTGGCTAGTTCACTGATGTAAACTGATGATCAACAGAAAAAGCATACCAGTGGGTGTGGGGGACTGCAGCATCAGAGGGAAAAGTGGCTAGCCAAGATCTGCAGCCCCAACCTGCTGGTCCGAGCATATATAGAGTGAAGGAGCCCAAAGGAAACATGACATATTTCATGGGTCTCATCTCTTGTTATTCTCTTCTCCATTAAGCCAACAGTCATTTAGTTTCCTACAATCAGTTTCTATGACCAAGTAAAAGAAGAAACTTTCTCACAACATAAATGACACCAGGACACAAGCAACTGAGGTACCTGCTTGAAAAGGACACGTAAGGTGCCTAAAGAGCCTGACTTAGGTTGGTATGGAATCACTGGAAATTATCTCAGAAAACTCCAAAGACTGGGAAGGTTAGAAAAGGATAAATATTGATTTTTGGCATGGCAGATTTCCCTGATTCTAAAGGAAATGTCATTTGGTCCCACTAACCCCTCATAACTCTGACCATGCTGAACAAATGGACAAATGTGTGTCTTCCTAAGGTCAGTATGGCTCTGCCCACATACCTGGGATTCAAAGACCCTTTGGTCTGGAGTTGCCCTGGAATCTATTCCGTTCAGAAGATGGTTCTAAGGTCAAAGTAGCTTCTGGAAGACCTAGCAATTAATTACGGAATTTTCCTCAATTACTGAAAAAGAACCAAACTGCCAACAAAAAGCACAGATCTCAATTTGGACTTAATGAATGGTGTCTTGGAGTTGCGGGAGGTCTGGGTCCAACTTTCTTTCACAGTTCCACTACTTTTCACTTCATTCACTTTGTTTATTTCTTTCACAGAATATTTTCATTTATCAATTACTTACCAAATCATATTAAAGAGTTGGAAAAGATATTAGAAGTCATCTAGTTTAACATCCTCATTTCACAGATGTAGAAACTGAAGCACAGAGACATCAAATTACTCGTCCAGGGTCACAGACGGAATAGATGTCACAGTCAAAGTCTGAACCCAGGTCCTGATTCCTACTACTCTTTCTAAGGTATCATGTGAACCCAGAAAAAGCCCTGTCCTCTTTACAAATATTTTATTAAATAATAACACTTCTACACAATCATAAATATTTGCTCAGTGAAATGGTGGTTTAAATGCCACATCAATACAAAGTCATTTAATTTTCATCCTGATTAATTATCACCTATACTTTAGGCAGCCCATCACCTAGGATGTCTCTAGCAGAGCCATCTGTATCACCACACCCAGTTAGCTGTAGCATACCCAACCACTACATCACAAAAACAAACAGAATCTCTAGGATGGTGACCTTAGAGGTCCAAATCCTTCCTCATCTCTGCCTCCAAGAATCCTCATCTTCCATTAAGGCTCAGGTCAGGCATCACCTTCTCTGTGAAGTCTTCTTTGATTCCTGCCCAGCCCTCTGTCTGGCAGAAACCAGGTGGAGACCAACATCTCATACAAGATAAGGTCAAAATGGGGACATGATTTGGACATTAAGGGGAAAATCATTAACAAATTAGGGGAACACAGAAAAAATTACCTGTCAGATCTATGGATAGAGGAAGAGTTCATTACCAAACAAGAGATAGAAAAGATAACTGGAGGTAAGATGAATAATTTTGATTACACTAAAAGGGTTTTGCACAAACAAAACCAAGGCAGCCAAAATTAGAAGAGAGGCCAGAAAATGGGGGAAAAAATTTACAGTAAAATTTTTCTGATTAAAGGCCTCATTTCTCAAATATTTGAGAACTGAGTCAAACTTATAAGCATAATTAAGAAACTGATAGTCAAAGGATATAACTGGCAGTTTTCAGAGGGAGAAATCAAAACTAACAATAGTCATATAAAAAACACTCCAAGTCACTATAATTAGAGAAAATATGAATTAAAACAACCTCACACCCATCAGACTGGCTAACACGACAGAAAAGTAAAATGACAAATGCTGAAAGGGCTACAGGAAAACAGGTACACTAAAGCACTGTTGGGAGAATCATGAACTAGTCCAACAATTTGGGAGAACAATTTGGAATTATGCTCAAAGTTATAAAACAGTGCATAACCTTTAACCTAGAAATACCCCCAAAGAAATCAAACAAAAAAGGAAAAGGACCCTTATGTGCATACATATTTATAGCAGCCCTTTTTGTGGTGGCAAAGAATTGGAAATTGAGGGGATCTCCATCAATGGGGAAATGGCTTAACATTATATGATTGTAATGGAATACTGTTGTACTGTAAGAAATGATTAAGGGGATTGTTTTAGGAAAACTTGGGGAGACTTCTTTGAACTGATGCAAAATGAAATAAGTGAAGCCAGGAGAACAATGTACACAATAGCAGTAATATAATAATAATAATGAACTCTGAAATACTCAGCAACTCTGATCAATACACAAACCAAAACAATTCCAAAGGATTCATGATGAAAAATGCTATCCACCTCCAGGTAGAGACCTAATAGATTCTTGCAGATTGAAATACTTTTCTTCTCTTTCTTTTTTGAAACATAGCTAATGTGGAAACAAGTGGTATTGTATTCCTTGCCTTCTCAACAGGTGGGAGAAGGGGGAAGGTAGGGAGAGAATTTGGAACTGAAAAAATAAAAACAAAATGATTCTGAGAATGAGTCCACAGGCTTCACCAGACTGCCAAAGGTCTTCGTGGAAAAAAAAAGGTTAAGAACCCCTGCTTTAGCTGAATAGGAAATCAATGAGCCTTGGCATGTAGCTTGAATACTGTGATATACTTTACTGACCATGGGAATATGGCCAAAAATAATTGGAATACATTGTCACAGGCTTAAAGGTCCAATTCAGTTCAGGACCTCAAGGTTTTCTGGCATGACCCAATCTCCTGAGGGTTTTGAATTGGCATACTGTGCATGAAACCACAAACCAGGAATGACTCCAAGCCAGTCCAACCTCCTGGAATTCTTGACACTATTATGACTGGATGTCAATGGACCGTCCTCTACCTCAAATCAAAATAGTCCTAGCCCAAACCAAAAGAATGGGATAAAACTACACCTGAGAGTGCAATGAGTTAATGAACAAGCAGTTAGTTCCCCATCAGTGCATATGACTTGTTGTTCCACTTATTAAATTTCTCAAAAGCAGTGTGGTTATTTCATTCTAGCACCTAGCAAAGTATCATGTGTGATAGACACTGAACTTAATTAACTTTTGCCAAACCATCTCTACATCTATTGTCTACAAAAGGTTAAACTCCTCAGAGCTTAGCATTTAAGGACACAAATCCAGTCTCTTCCCAACCTTAGCTCCCGGTGGTACCCCTCCAGACAAATCCAGGATACCACTGGTCACCTACACCCTATGCTTTCCTCCTTCAAGGTAAAAAATAAAAAGGGAGGCAAATTACAAGGACACAGCATGCTTATAGAGTCCACCCCTGCCTGACTTGGACATTTTCTCAATACTGTATGGTCTCTTCCCTAGCCCTTAGAGCTCAGCCCTTCCCATTTAGGGCTTCTCTGTTTGGCTCCTCACAAAGTCTGCTTTCTTTCCTAGTTTCTTTGAGCTTTTATGTAACACCCAATGTGAGCTTTCTCTAAATACCACTAAAGAAACAGCCAGCTGTTCTACATCTCTGGTTTTCTAGTTTGTTCCAGCATAGGAAGCACACCTCCCTGGTTATGTGAGTCTCAAGACTTTAAAGTCCAGCAGAGGTCAGTTCACTCTGACCTCCTAATTCTGAGCCTCCCCTTAGACTAGCTTCTCCATTCTTGCTCTGGTCTTAACTAACTCAAGGGTGGGAAACACATGTGGCCTTGAGGTCACAGGTTCCCTACCCCTGAACTAAATGCCCATACTTCTTTTCTCCCTGTTTCTTGACTTATGCCTTTGTCCCCACATACCTTTTACACATCGCCCTACCACCTCCTAGCTCTATCACAAATGATTATTTCCAATTACGTACGTTAACTATGAAAAATGAATAAAATACCTCCTTATTCAGAGTCAAAAGAGTATGACCAAAGTCAATTCTACAGACAACATAAATTGAAATTCTTAGTCAATATCCAATTGATTCCCCTGAACCTATGACAGTCCATAGAAATGTTAAGGAAGTCAATAAAGTATGATGGAAAGAATACTGGATTACAGATCTGGAAACTTGGGTTTGAGTTCAGCTCTACTATGACTGTTCTGTGCTGGCAAGTCACTTTCCCTTTTCGGGCCTGAGTTCCCTTGTGAAACAGGGGGTTGGATCTCAGAAAGGTTCGGGGGTCAGCCAGTCAATAAACATTTATTAAGCACTGTGCCCCCTCTTTGGGGGCAGCCAGGTGTTGCAGTGAACATGGAGCACCAGGTCTAGAGTCAAGAAGACCTGAGTGCAAATCTGATCTCAGACACTTACTAGCTGTGTGACCCTGAGCAAGTGCAAGTCACTTAACCCCTATTTACCTTAGTTCCTCATCTATAAAATGGGGACACACTGGAGAAGTGGCACACCACTTGCCAAGAAAACCCTGTGGGCAAAGACACAATCGAACAACAACAAAAAGAGTCTGCTCTCAAGGAGCTTAGAGTTTGCTAGGGGACAGAACATACAAACAACTATGTATAAACAAGATAGATACAGGATAAACTGGAGGTAATCAACAGAAGGAAGACACTGAACTTAAGGGGAATTGGAGAAGGCTTCTTGTAGAAGACAGGATTTTAATTGGGACTCAAAGGAAGTGTTGGAGGTCAGTAGTCAGAGGAGGAGGAGGAGGAGGAGGAACATTCCAGGTAGAAGGGATAGCCAGAGAAAATGCCTCGCGTGAGGAGACAGAATGTCTTGTTTGAGGAATAGAAATTAGGCCAATGTTACTGGGTCACAGAGTACATGGGAAGAACAACGTGTTAGAAGATTGGAAAGATGGGAGGAGGGGATAGGCTATGAAGGGTTTTGAACACTAAATTAAGAATTTTATATTTGCAACTGGAGGTTATAGAGAGTCACTGGACATGTAATATGGTGAGAGATCACTTTGGCAACTGAATGGATGATGGACTATAGTTGAAAGAGACCTGAAGCAGGCAAACCCTCCAGACTACTGCAAGTCTAGGCATGAAGTAATGAGGGCCTATACCAGGATGGTAACAGTGTCAGGAGAGAGAAAAAAGAGCTTGCCAGAGATGTTAGAAAGGCAAAAATCAACAGGCCTTGACAAGAGATTGGAGATGGGAGGTGAAAGTGAGGAATAGAAGATACCTCCTAGGATGTAAGCCTGGGTAACTAGGAGGTTGGAGTCACCCTCAATAGTAATAAGAAGTCAGAAGAGAGGAGGACATGAGATGAAAAAATAATGTATTCCATGTTGGATGTGTTAGCTTAGAGATCTACAGGACATTGAGTTTGAGATGTCTATTAGGCAGTTGGAGATGTGAGATAGAGGTCAAAAAGAGCTGAAATAGATTTGAGAATCCCTGGCAGAGAGATGATAATTAAATCCACGGTAGCTGACTGAGACCACCAAATTAAATAATAAAGATGGAAAAAGAGCCTAGGACAGAGCTCTGGGGAGGGAGGGCACTCATGGATATGGAACATGACCTGGATAAAGATCCAGCAAAGAGGACTGAGAAGAAGCAGTCAAACAGATAGGAGGAGAATTAAGAAAGAGTAGTGTCATGAAACATCCAGAGGGGAATAAAGAGTACAAAGAGAAGAAGGTAGTCAACAGCATCAAAGTGTCAAAGGCTCAAAGAAGGGCAAGAAGGAGAAAAGGCCATTGGGTTTGGTAATTGAGAAATTGTAAGCAACTTTGGGGAGGGCAGTTTTGGTTCAATGATGAATTGAGAAGCCAGACTGTAGAGTTACAAAGAGGGTGAGAGGAAAGGAGTGGACCAATGGCAGGAGGCCTTCTCAAGGAGTTTAGTCACATAAAGGGAGGACAGCTTCAGAACAACAGGTAGCAGGGATGGATGGATCAAGTGATCTTGAGGATAGGAACGACATGGGCATGTCTGTAGGCAGCAGGTAAACAGACAGTAAACAGGGAGAGACTGAAGACAAGTGTGAATGGGGATGACAGAGGAAGCAATCTGTTGGAGAAGACTGGATGGAATGAGGTCACTTGTGTATGTAGAGGGGTATGTCTCAGCAAGAAGAGAAGGGCCACCTCACTATTTTGTCATTTGTCTTTTGTTTTCAAAGAGGACTAACAACATCATGGGACAATGTCTTGACTGGTGTATGAACTGGATTTACGTGAGGCAGAGTTGCACAAAGTCATCTATCTCACTCTTTTCCACAGTCTAAGTGGCAAGACAGAAGTCAAGAAGACTGGTGATGAAACAAATTGTTCTCATCCACTTATTCTGCTGGTAGAAGTCTTCACATGCTTGGGGTAGACATCCCATAACTCACCAACAGTTTTGAGGCCTGTCTGTTGGTTACCTTCAACATGGCTTAGCCTGTCTGCTAAGAAGGTTTAACTGTGGTATGGCCATTGCTCATGCTACAAATTCTTGAAGCCATAGGTGAGAGTTGGGTGACAGATGGACACCAAAGGTGGATAAGAAGCCCTGAAAGAAAAGGGAAGCCCTCACATGAGAAATACTAATCCTCCTTAAATACCCCATACTCCCATCTCACTATGTAAAATAGAGGTGAAGGAGAAGATAGTGGCAGAAGGCATCTAGGTGATATGAAATGAGGAAGTGGAGAGAAGAGTTAGCTCTAAAAAAATGGGCTCATTTTTTCAGGAAAATATGAAGCAAGGTCCCCAGTTGAAGACATGTGAAGAGGAGCCATGAGAGGTTTCAGGAGAGTTTTGAAGAGCTTGTGGTGAGTGGGATAGTGAGTTAATTAGGGAGGTTTAAAGAATTGTCTTGCAGCAGTGAGGGCCCAGTTGAGGTTATATGATACAAATTTGTAGAGTACCCAGTTAGTAGGATTTCATGATTTTACAATAGAAGTAGCAGTGATCTAAAGCTGAGAATCACATTGGGCAAATTCTGCTACATGGCTCCTTAAAAGGACAGTATGGAGTGGAATTGGTTCATCAAGGGGCCAAGATCCAGGAGAATGTAGTTAATGCAAGGGTTATGTCTTGGGAAAGAACTGTAAGTCAAGGGATTAGTCTAATCCCTACACTACTCTGTCTCTGTCTGTATGTGTGTATGTATGTATGTATGTATGTATGTATAGTGTATATATTATATATATACTCTATAAATGTATATATCTGTGTGTATACACACACACACACACTCTAATCATTAAAGGGTATGAACAAAGTACTGAGCTTGAGGTTAGAAAGCAAGGAGAGAGATGGAATGACAAGAGAATGTGATTAAAAAACAAGAACATAGAAACTGGGCACTTGTGGGTGATGGCAGTATCAAGATATGTGCGTAGCTGAGGTGGGGTAAAGGAATAGGTCATGCTACACCCAACTGGAACTTGAGATACACAGGCACTGTGGTTGGGAGATCCATCCTGCCCTACCGAGAGGTGACATAGGAGAGAATAGACTGGGGGAGGGGGGACACACTGGGATGGCTGTTTTGGGGCGGTGGGTGGGGGAAAGAGGGGGAGAAAATATGTAACTCAAAATCTTGTGGAAATGAATGATGCAAACTATAATAAAATTTAAAAAAAAAAGAGGAATAGGTCATGGAAAATTGTAGCATTGTGGGCTTAGGGTGCTTGAGAATGGATCAATATATAGGTCAAAGTCTTCTAAATGAGGGTGGAAGTTGAGGGGAAAAAGACTATGAGCCACTGAGGAAAGTGAGGAGTATCCCAATATCCCAGGGGCTGGTAGACAATAACTCCCAGAATTGTGACTGGGTGGTAGATAGGGACTGAGTGAACCTCAGAGGAGAAGTTACTGAGTGATGGAGATAGAGGTGGAGAACCTAGAAGTGGCAATGGAGGAGTACTCCAACTCCTCTATTCCACCAGTGAATAGGGATGAGGGTAGGGAACATGGGAGGAAGGAGTGAAAGTGTAGCAAGTGCTAGAAAGAGCAGCCAGGTAGGCTGTCATCGAAAGTGAGTCAGGACTCAGTAGAAGCCAAAAGATGGAAGGAGTAGGAATGGAAAAAATATAAAATGGAAGCCAAGTGTATCATCTTTCCAGAGACCACAGTGGAAGGGTAGATAAATTTGGAGTGGCACATGAAGGGGGGGAAAGGAGTAGGAAGGGTTGAAGGGTATGGGAACAAGGGATTTGGCAGTAGGTGATAGGGAATGGGATTTGACTGACTGGGAGTGGGGGGGGGGAGGGGAATTCATCCATAATCATTGGAATAGAGAGAGTATGACCAGGGTAGAGTCATTCCTGAAGGAATGAGTTCAGGAAGATTTATACTGTCCAAAGGAGTTTCCCTCATGGTAGAGTCCTCTTATGGTCTTAGGCAGTTTAAGTGAAGGAACAGGTCCTTAGAGCTGAAGGAATGGTGTTATATTCAGCATCCCCCAAAGCAGAAGACCAAGCAGACTTGATAGAACAGACTTTTTTCTCTTCTCAAGAAGGGAAGAGAATATGATGTTCAATGGAATGCCTTTTCCTCTCTTCTTCTGGGAGGCTGGAGAACAGGGAGGGGACTCAGCCCAATGGATGATATTTTTTCCCCTTACCTCAAAAGTAAGAAACTGGTTCCCTAAATTTTACAATTCTGATCATATACAGTAATTCAACTAACTATAAATGGCCCAGTTCATTTATAAATGTACAGAATTACAGCTAAACAAGTGAGATAATATTTAAAATACTGAATTCAAATTAGTGAAAACTCTGAATAAATTTTTTTTTTAAAAAAAAGCATACATTTTTTAAAAGCCAGTGAAAAATTTTTATTGGCCTCATCTTGAAAAAAAAATTCACTATTTCTTAAACTTTAATCAAGCTTTCCAGTAGCAAGGGCAGCTGCAGGCAGTGCACCCCATTTGTAAATAGGTCAGCACCTGCCTGAGCACCCTGAGCATGAATGCCCAGTTGTGGAAGAAACACTGAAACCACAGAATACAGCAAGAAAAATGTGTCAGTATTGCCGTGCTTTCTTCATACCAATTCAAAAGTTCTTCTCTTGTAAACATTAATGATCAAAAACTTCCAATTTCTTTTATAGGAAGACAACACTATAGCCCCAGTTTCAGAAATGAAAAAACTGAGCTACCTCTCCCATACACCAAGCAGGTGACAGAGCCAAGAACCAGCTGCCTGCTGGTAAGAGCTGCCATCTATGTTACTGCTGTTCTTGCTCAAATATTACAGCATGCTTAACCTCCCTGCTCTCCCACACTGGTAACCTCCACTTTAAAATGATACAAAGATTAATATTTACAAATTCTCCTTGTTCATAACTATTTCCTTACTAAGCTTCACCTAAGAGAAAGCAATACATCTTAAAATTGTATTCCTGATAGGTCAGAAATTACCATTGGAGTCAACTGATTTCTTTTTCCAAGTGTTTTATTTCTAATGGAAATGTTTCTCTGAGAATATCCATGTGATACCATGAGGCATCAATATTTTCAACATGATAAATTTTTTGTAATTCTCTTGCTTTCTGGTTAATTTATAGAGACTCACAACTTTTAAAGACTGTTAAAATAGAAGGTTTTACAAATGTTAAAAAAATTCTTTTTACATGCAACCGAGAAATAGGATATACAGGCAATGTGGTATAGAAATATATCTTGCCCTACAAGAAAGCAGGGCGGGAGGTGGGGACTGGGGTGTGGAATACAGGGGGAATATGAGAGGGCAGATTGGGGGAAGGGGTATTCAATATGCTTGCCATTTTGGGGTAGTGGGTAGGGGAGAGATGGGGAGAAAATTTGTAACTCAAAATCTTGTGGAAATGAATGTTGAAAAATAAAAAAATAAAACAAAAAAATAAACAGGAAAAAAAATAGAAGATTTTAGGATGAACATCATTTCCTGCCTTTGCTGGGCTGATACATGATACAGTTCAGGAGGATTTCCAAGAACTCTTTATAACTTGAAATGAAAAGGAAAAGTCTTACAAAATGTCCACTCCATAAGTAACTCAAAATTGATTTTAAATTTCACTTAATTCTAACCTTTTCATCTGGCACAATCAAGGATCTCACAAACCAATAATGACCCTAACATTTTAAAACCCAACCTTAAATATTTTTTAAGTCCTTGGTTTTGTCAGTAGTAGGGACAAACGTTTCTGTCACTTCGGAGCTTGATTTTCAGAGATTACCTTCCTCATCAATGAAAACTTAATGGTACTAGTTGGGCTCCCAAACTGCTTCTTCAAAGTTATCTGTCTAATAAAAAAGGTAATGAGGCCAAAGAACTAGCAGAGAATCTTAGGCAACCACAAACCACAGCTACTGGAATAGGCTACTCTTCTTTTTAATTATATATTATTTTTTTTTATAATTGACAAAAATTCATGTTCTCTCCCATCAATATCCCACCCCCACCCCAGCAACTGAAGATAAGAAGAAAGCTTCACAACAAACATTGTCAAGTAAAATAAATTCCCATATTGGCCATGTTCAAAAACTATATGCCTCTTTCTGCACTTGAAGTCCATCAGGAAATTGAATAGGATGCTTTGGGAAGGGCTAGTCTTAAAAATGAATAAGGTAGTAAGGAAGGGGAAAGAGGAGACAGGGGGGTGAGGCCACCAAACCAAAATAATTTTGATACTGAAAAACTGTGGCATGGTGGGTAAAGTACTAGACCTACAGTCAGGAAGACTGGATTTCTAATCCTGTCTCAGACACAAGCTGGATGTGTCACTGTACCTGTCTGCCTCAGTTTCCTCTTCTATTAAACAGGGACAATAAGAGCCCTTATCCCCCAGGGTTGCTAGGAGGATCAAATGAGATAACTTATCTTGTTACCAAGTTAAAAAGTACAAATGCTCACTATTATTGTTGTGTGTATAGCAAGAAAAGGGAATGGTGAGGTTTCAACTTTGAGGAGTGGGAAAAGAAGACTATAGAGTTTTCAGGGACCAGGATAACAACTCCCTAGAAGGTTTGCTCACAACTCCAGGAGGTATGCAGTGCAGGTATGATTATCCTCATTTTGCAGATGAGGTAACTAAGTCTCATAAGCAAAGAGACTTACCCAAGGTCACACAGCTAGCAAGTACTGAGAGGGAGGATTCTAACCTAGATATCCAGTCCTCTTCTTACTACACCATGCTAGAGAAGCCTCTAGGACGGAGGGATCGGCTGCATTTCTTACCATCTGCTTGGACTCTTTTCAAAGACATACAGCAGGTGAAGTGGTCTTTCTCCCTGTATTGCTAGTGGCAATAAAATCCTGGGACATGAACAACTCAATACTCTTCAAGCTTTTTCTAACTACCATGCTAAGCAGATTATCCTTCTCTAGCACGGCTGACAGTTAGAGCTATTCCTAGTCTTCTCACTTTCTACACTGTAAAATTTTGCAATCTTTTTGTCTCTGAACATTTGAGGATTATTTTGATCTACATATTTCTCTATTACCCATCACTAGGGAATCTGACAAGGGGTTAGATTAAACGCATGCGCGCGCACACACACACACACACACACAGTACAAAGTTAGAGGGGTTGATGAACTTCTAATGCCTTAAACTTCAGGACTAAGCCTCTGGGATTCCATAGGATTGGCTCAAAACTATTCAGACAGATATGGAAAAATCTGTCAAAAATTTCTCCAACATTTTGTTGCTCAGAAATAGCCAGAACTCCAGGGGCCAATTATTCTACTGTCATGGACCCTGACCTTGGAAAGTTCTCCCTAGAGTTTTAACTAGATTTAAAACAAAAACAAAAACAAACAAAAAAACTGGAGACATGCTGGCAGTTGCATGCTGCCTGAGTGCTTATGTCTAGGGTGCCTAAACTTACTGTCAAGAGTTGTATGTAATAATCATAAGAGCTATGCTGGGGTTAGTACTGGGGTAAGAGAATCTTTAAAAAGACACTTTCAAGAATTTCTTGGGGGCTCTTGGTTCAATTTTTGAATGCCTTGGAATGAGAGCAGGTAGAATGAATGAGGAAGGCTCTAGACCTTCCAGAGTTTCCCAAATAACCAAATATTCAAGAATATATGGCAACCCTTACAAATCAGTGTTTAACTTGCTATCTTTGAGCCACCCATTCTCACTTCATGTGTCCCTATGGCTAAAATGAAAGCCACTAGAACATTGAGGCTTCTGGGGGCAGGAGGTAGGGAGATGGGAGAAGCTGGAGGGCCAGAGACCTGGGAGATACAGATAAAGCTGGCTCTTTTAAAAAACACTTCCTTGCACTGTTTTAGCAAGTCAGAACCAGAATTAGAACTGGTAGTATCCCTATCAGGATATGCTTCTGTTGGTGCAGAAAAAGGAGGACTCAGGTAGGCTCCCCAAAGCACAGACTTGAGCCCTTGCTTGCGTTTTCTCTACTGGTAGCCTTTTCTTTTCTTCTCTCTCTCCCTCTTTCCTCCCCCCACCCCCCCTCCTCTCTTTCTCTCTCACTATTCTCCATCCTCACTAGCAGCTGAGTCCACTTCTTTCACTTCTCGAGGATATTAGTTTTCCATAAGCATGGATGCTACTTACATACCAGAGGGGGGCTCATGTAAAGAGCAGGGAATTTTGAAATCAGAAGCCCAGGTTCAAGTCTAGGCTCTTCTACTTAGCCTCTATGATCTTGGACTAGTCACCTAAAATGTTTGGGCCTCTGTTTCCTTATTTCTGATATTGAGGAAGTTAGCTAATCTCTCAAGTCTTGGTCAAATTGGTTCCTAAAATAATCTCTTTTGGTAGCAGCCCTATTTGGGTTACCTGACCCTATGATAAAAGACTTATGAAAAGTTCCATTATTCCTCCTTCTTCCTGCTTTCTTTCCCACTACTACTAAAAGCAGAAATGACTACGTATGCATTAGACTGTTTTATGATCTTAGCCAGCCTGGGGCTCCAGAGCCAGACAGTTTTGATGTCAAAGTGAAGATATCTTTGAATATCCAAAACCAATATTGCCCTGTTGAAGACCTGTCTGCTCCACTCTAGTCTCTGTTTCTAGGCCGATTTTCCTCATTACCTCCTTCTCTCCACCCTCTTCACCTAGCCAATCTTCTTCCCCTGACATCAATCCTATCCATCTTCCTGTCAGCAATTTATGTTCCTCTGAGATACAGACTCTGACTACAACTCAACAAGTATTTATTAAGAACCTACTATGTGCTAGACACTGTGCTAAGTGATGGGGATACAAAGAAAGGCAAAAGTAAGTCCCTGCCCTTGCCCATGATCAAATGGCAGAGGCACCTTGCAAACTAGGCACTGTGACAGAAGCAGGAAGAGTTCTGGGTCCTGGCACTGGGATGTGATGTGCAAGAGACAGGGCCAGTATGGTACGCAACTTCCCTTCTTAGTCTCATAATAAGCCTGAACTAGTGAGCAGTACAAAATCCTGAATTATTTTTCAAGAATTCATGAGTTCCTGTCATCCCTTTATCTCAGCAGCAGGCAGCACACTGAGATTGCTGAGAGGCCTGGCCTTCAGCACAAAGGCCTGAGCAGAAGTCTTAACTCTAAGACTTAGCTCAAGTGCATCTTTCTGGCTCTTAATTTCTTTATCTATCAAATGATGCAGTAGAAGTAAATTCCAAGATCCTTCCAGCTCTTTTGATGCTCTATGCATCAAAATTAAATCAAAATAAATAAGACATAAAAAGTGATTTCTTCTTTCCCCAAATAAGATTTTAACTGGATGCTGCCTTTTCAAAATAGAAAGAACATGGCGAAATGCCCTTTGAGACAGGGGACAAAGAATTTTCAGTCTGAGAGGACTTTAGCAGTCAAGTGTTGCCAACCATACAACATGTTAACAAGTGGTCATCAAGCCCCTGCTTGAAGACTTCCAATGAGGAAGAAAACTACTACCCCCAGAGGTGGCCATGCTGCTGTGGGAGAACTCTGAGTTCCATTCACTGTTTGTTTCTACTTCTATCCTCTGTGGCCAGATAGAACAAGCCCAATCCCTCTACCACGTGACAACGTTCCATGTGACAGATGTCAAAATGCATGAATCTCTACATCCCAGTTCCTTGTAATGATTGCCATATAGCACAGATCAAGGTCTTCAGCCTCCAGGGTGCCCTCTTCTGGGCACTTGCAAACTCATAACTATCATTCTTAGAGTTGTTTTGCCCAGAGCTGAATGTAGTATTCCAGATGTTGTCTGACCAGGTCAGAGTAAATTGGGATGATGACTACTTATCCCTGGAAGTCATTTCTCCCTTCATACAGCCCAAAATTGTATGAGATTTTTGGCTGCCACATCACTGTTGACTCATACTGAGCTTTCAATTCACAAAAATCCCCAGGTCTTCTTCAGACAAACCGCTGTCTAATCGTTCCTCATCTTGCACACATGAATTTGCTTTTTTTAACCCAAGTATAAAACTTAACATTTATCCTTACTAAATTTCACATAGTTCAACTGAGTTCAATGTTCCAAGTCTGTCAAGACCTTTGGATCCTAAGAGTGTATTAGTAATTCAGTCCTTCTAATTTTGTGATGTTCAACAGCACAAGCCAAAAGCACAGATGATTGGGGAACTCTACTAGAGAACTGGAAAGCTGTAATAAAAGCTAGGAAGGTCTACTCATTGAGAATGACTATTCACCACTTCCAAATCCACCTGAAAGTACTGCCAAGGACACAGTCAAGCCCAGTGGCCTACAGCTTGCAGACTCTATTTTCTCCTTTTTTGAAAAGATGGGCATTTACTCTTCTCCAATCCTATGGCACCACTCCCTTTCTCTAATATCTTTCTTACTAAAAATACTGCTACCTTTTGTTGCCTCAGTTTCCCCCAATATCATATTCCTCAGCAAGACAGCCCTGGACCTGGAAGTCAGGAAGACCTTAGGTCAAATCCAGCCTTAGACATTTATTAGCTGCATGACCCTGGGCAAAGTCCTCCTTTGTAAAATGAGGATAATAACAGCTCCTACCTCTCAGGATTATTACAAAGATCAAACGATATATTTGAAAAGTGGTTAGCATAGTAGGCACTTAATAAATGTGTGTTTCCTTCCCCACCTCCCACTTCAGACCCTCTTCCAGGGAGACAAACTTTATAACAAAGATTTTATTTTTAGAGGAAAAAGAATTTAAAAATCAGCAAAACAATCAAACCAGCAGACTGTTTTCTCCCTCTTTCAAAGATCACTGAGGGTGGCTGAGCAGCCCTATTTGCTAACTCTTTCATTTCCAAGGATGTAGATCACCTGGGTCAGATAACCTAAATTCACAAAAGGCAGCTAGGTGCTCTCTTAATTCTGAGTTCAAGTCCCAGTTTTGCCCACTGGCAAGCTTGAACAAGTTGTAATTTCTCTGAGCTTCAATGATCTCATCTATAAAATGAGGTTGGAGTAGGTGACCTCTAGCGTCCTATACAGCTGTATATTTGTGATTCTATAGAGCTGTGAATCTAGGAGGAATTAAAATTACAAATGGCCCAAAGGGGAATGAAAAGATGCATGGCTACTATGTACAGGGTACACAGAATGTAACCAAAGATTTGAATGCCAGAGTGGACCGTGTGTGTGAGTCAGTGAGTGAAAGAGAGAGAGAACACATAGATAGAAAATTATAGCAAAGAAGAGAAGCTGGAGGAAAAGGTGTGGAATTGTCAACATTTGTCAGCAGATAAAGTACCTTCTCTGACTGAGGGAATCATGGAGCCTTCAAAGGCTCAGCATCGAGGGCACTAGCAAGAAACTTACCACCCTGTGTATGGAGTCTGACCTCAGGCAAGTCATGGCTGCTATGGGCCTTAGTTTCCTCAACTGTAAAATGAGAGGTTTGGACTAAGCAATTTCTAAGGTCTTTTCAAGCTCTAAATTCAATAATCCTATGAACTACAATAATCCAGTTCCAGCCACATTTCTGTGAGAACAAATTCAATCTTCAGGGATGTGAATGTATGTAAGTTACATTAAGAACATACTAAAATTTTATTAATCTCATTAAATTACATGCTTGGTGTCCTGATTTTGACTTAAATCACAAATAAGGGGGAAATGCCTTGAAAATTAGTTTTCTCTAGTTTAGCCACTCTCCTTAAGGGCCAAAGGTGAGCCAAAACCGAACATAATCCTTCACATTCACTGCTGAACCAATCCACCAAGTTAGAGAGTGACAATCTTATCACCGAATTTAAATGCCCTTAACATTATTTTAATACTTTTCTCAATGTGCTTAGCAGCTTGCTTTTCTCCTCATTATCCAAGATGATGCCTTTGAAAAGCAGGTTATTGGAGATCCAGGAAACCATATATCCCAATTCAATTTCCTTCCCCAAAATCAAAGTCCTTACTCTCTTTAAGAGTTGAGAGAGGCCAAGAGGTCCCTGCCTTCCCCCAGGGTGCTGCTGGTACAGGCAGTGCTCCAGAAGCATAATGTAAATACTCAGCGTGAAGCACCAGGGCATACCAATTTGTTTTTCAATCTATTTTATTTCAATTCAAAGCATCATTGCAGACAGAGAGCCTGAGAAAACAGCCACATTCTGGTTATACCCAATCCTCCTCAATCTCCAAAAGTATCAGAATATTGCCAAAGTGTGGCTTGTTTGCGTGGGTTGTCCGTTTGTAATGTCCCTTTGAACCAAAATAAAATAGATTGAAAAACGCATTGGCTGCTCTGGCTCTTCCTCCAGGGCTTTCCATCATCCTGCCAAGCAAGGGTCATCACCTACTCTCTGGCTCAAAACCCAGCCGACCCAAATCACCAAGTAACATTGTACTGATGTGAATGTGAAAGGCCCACCCAGACCCAAAATAGCAAAGAAATTCAAGGTTTGCTTTGACTTTGTGTTAACAGGCCACTCTGTGTTCAGTTTCTTGCTCCATTTGCTAGGTTGGATTATAGCTTCTGATGACATTTGCAAGATGGTTTCTGGATACAGTTTCAAGTCAAAACTTTAAATTTCTGTTCTTTCTATAGTACTCTATTGATCTACTACTGCCTCAGCATAATTTTTCACATTGGCTTAAAAAAAAGAACCCAAAACCCAGCATCCTATTTTGGACAGCTCAAAAAACCTGTTACTTCTTTGTCTACATATAATTACAGAATCATACATTTGGAGTCAGGAAGGACCTTAGAGGTTATCTAGGGAAGACAGCTTGGTACAGGGAAAAGGCAACTGGCTTTGCTAAAGAACTGGGTTCAAATCTGTCCTCTGGCATTTACTATCTGTCTGACTTTGGGGGAATCATTTAACCTCCTTGGGCATCAGTTTCTTCATCTGTAAAATGAAAAGGTTGGAACAGATAACTTCTAGGTTTTCCTCTAGCTCTAGATCTATGGTTGGAAAGCAGAGACAGAGAGACAGAAGGGAGATAGAGGAAAAAAAAAAAGAAGAGAGAAAGTAAAAGGCAGAACTAGAACTCAAACCCAGATCCTCTGACTCCATATCCAACACCTGACAACAGATTACGCTACTTCTGAAAATTTTCTATAAACTATTAAACACTCTTTTTAAATTCTGGGGGTCAGAGGATAGAGATCTTTAATACCTATCATAGAAAGAGATAACTCCCTCAAGATAAGGAAACTCCCTCTAGCAATGTATTCTGCAATTTATTTATAGTCTTAAAAGCTGCTTAGAGCATGGAGAGATTAATTTCCTTGCCCAGGATGTTTCAGAGTCAGAACTTGAACCCAGATCATGCTGATTTTGAAGCCAGACTTCTATCCACTACAGTGATGCCTCTGCCAATACCTTCCTAGAACAATAATAATAGCTGGTATCTACAAGAGCACTTTAGGGTTTGCAAAGCACTTTACAAATATTGTCTCATTTTATCCTAACCACAAGCCTGAAAGGTGCTATTATTATCCTCATTTAGCACAAGCCTAAGATAAATCATGTCCATAGTTGCCTAGGAAGAAAGTTTCAAGCATAAACTCCTGAGTCTGGCATTCAATGCCCTCCATAATCTGATTAAAACTGAACCTGAGCAGTCTGAGCTCCCACCAGAGGCACGTGTACTCTTGTGGCCAAACACAGCTATCTCCTCCAGGCCTATGTCCCCATCCATTCCCATCCCTATGCCTCTGCTCCTACCATCCCTCATTCCCACAATGGCAAATGTCACCCCCACACATATCTGCTGAACTGCCTCATTTCCTTTAAAGCATGGAAGGAATTCAAAAACTAGGGAGCCCCTAGAGGAGCAGACCAGGATGGCTAAGGGCCTCAAGCTCATTCCCCACAAGGACCGACTGAAGGAATTTGGGGTATTTGGCCTGGAAAAGAGAAACCTGAAGAAACAGTGGTGCTGTCTTTACATATCTGAAGGGTCACGATGTGCAAGACCAGTCAGGTTTGTTCTCCTTGGGCCCAGGGAACCAAGTAAGGGGCAGATCTAGGCTGGATCTAAGAAGGCACTAAAAAGTACCGAATTACTGAAACAAGATGCCACTGTAAGGCATAAAATCCAAGGAGGTCAAAAGTTAAAAATGTGTCACATATACTTATAGCAACACTTTGTGCAGCTAAGAACTGGAAACAAAGCCAATGTCCATCCAATGGGGAATGACAAAACAAATTGCAGTGAATGAATGTAAAGGGATACTATTGCACTGTAACAATCACTAAGAAGATGTCAGAGAAGCAAAGAAAGACATGAACTGATAAAAGGGGACTGGAACCAGAACAGGATGCACAACAACAACAATATAAATGGCAAAGAAAAATAAAAACTGAACTCTGTGTAATTATAACGATCGAGTCTGACCTCCAAGAAGAGCTATGGAACACACTGCTACACAAAGTGGGTAGAGAGTACTGCATAGGTCTAAAACTGGGAGGGATCCCAAGAGGCCATGCAGGCCAATGCCTTCATTTGACAGATAAGGAAACTGAGTCCTCTGGAAATGACATGACTTGCCCAAAGTCATATTGAAGTATCAGACATAGATGTGAACCCAGGGCCTCTGCTTTCTCTCCTACATGGTCTCTGCCAAGGCTGAGGTGTTAATGTTGCTGAACATTTTTGCTTTTGCTTTTTACTCACCACTATAAAGAACAGTGTGAGAGGGAGGGATACCCTAGGAAATAGGAGAGAAACAGGAACCTGACCTGTGACTTCCTTGGTATTGGTAACTCCCTCTCCCAATGCGGAGAAGCACCCTGTCTGCAGCTTACAGTCTTAAGAGTTGCCCACAACAGAGATGTAAGGGGTCCTACCAAACTTTACATAGCCAGGATGTGTCAGAACCACCTCAGAGCCTTGAACCTGGGTCTTTCTGGATCTGAGGCCAGCTCTCTAATACAAACTGTCTGAAGGGGATGGAAGAACAAAAGACAGCAATGAGGTTTAGAAACTTTACTCCACAAGAATTAAGCAAACAAGTTTGTGCAGGGCACTGTGCAAAATGAGATGAACGCTCAATTTCCTTTCCTAACTTCAAAGTCAAAGATCTTGCCTCAGTTTCCCATAATATTTTGCCTGCTCTCCTTGCACTTATCTTGTATTATTACAGCTACTAGTGAACCTGTCAATCTCACCCATTTAATCACCATTCCCAAGCACATGGCCTTGTGAACTGAAGCTTAGGGATTAACTGGCTAATATCATGAGAAATGTTTTGACTAAAGGGTTCTATAATTAGAAGAAAATTAAATTATCTTTGGATGAGTTTCTATCTAAAACAAGGGTGTCAATTTAAAAGAATGGGAGGAAAGTTGAAAAGAAAAAGTCTGGTTCTAAAGAACTGCATTCTGCTTCAATAGATGTAACTATAAGTTTTCTCTTTGGCTGATTGTTAACAATCAGCACTCCAAATCACCTACAACTGTGGGCCCATATTTGGGCAGTTTTCTTTAGTAAGCAATACATAAGTATCTAAATAATAAAAACCTATTATAATTCCAAAGCAGCCCCATACTGCTAATGCTTACTCCCTCAGGTTTCCCTTTGGCTTCACATAGCACTTTATTCATCCAACAAAGATTTATGAAGCACCTACTATGTGCCAGGCACTGTACTAGGCACTAGGGACACAAAAAGAGACAAAAGACAGTCCATGCCCTCAAGGTCACAGTCTAATGGAGGAGACAACATGCAAACAAACTATCTGTTGTGGTTGTTGTAGTATCATTTTTTTTCACTTGTGTCTTCACTGTGTGACCCCATTTGTGATTTTCTTGGCAGAGATACTGGAGCAGTTTGTCATTTCCTTCTCCAGTTCATTTTACAGGTGAGGAAACTGAGGCAAACAGGGTAAAGTGACTTGCCTAGGGTCACACAGCTAGTAACTTTCTGAGGCTTGATTTGAACTCACAAAAACGAGTCTCCCTGACTTCAGACCTGCTGCTCTACCCACCACACCACCTAGTTGCTGATAAAGCAAATATATAGAAACTATATACAACAAAGGTTGGGGAAGGCTTCCTTTAGAAGCTAGGGTTTTAGTTGGGACTTAAAGGAAGCCAGAGAGGTCAGTAGTCAGAGCAGAGGAGGGACAGTATTCCAGACAGAGAAATGCCTGAGAAAACGCCCAGAGCTAAGAGACAGAGTAGTTTGTTTGAGGAACAGCCAGGAGGCCAGTGTCACTAAATGGAAGACTACATGGTAGGGAAGAAGGTGTCAGAAGACTGGAAAGATAGGAGGGGGCTAGGTTAGGAAGGGCCTTGAATGCCAACCAGAGCATTTCATATTTGTTCCCGGAGGCATATGTAGCATTTCCTTAACTCCTCAAGGAGGAGGGATTCTTTTGGTTCTTGTTTTCAACATTTAACAAACATTTATAAGTTAACCGGATACGCCAAGCAGGGCAGCCAGGTGGAGCAGTGGTTAGAGAGCCAGGTCTGGAATCAGGAAGACTCCTTTTCCAGTGTTCAAATTTGATCTCAGACACTTACTAGCTGTGTGACCCTGGGCATGTCACTTCACACTGCCTCAGTTTCCTCATCCGCAAAATAAGCTGGAGAAGGAAATGGCAAACCACTCCAGTATCTTTGCTAAGAACACCCCAAATGGGGTCACAGAGAGTGGGACATTACTGAAAGTGACTGAACAACCAATGTGGTAACATGGTGCCAGGTGCTAGGGATACAAAGTCAAAAATGAAAGTCTCTGCCCTTGAGGAGGCTACACTCTAGCCAGAAGAGGTAGAAACAAGAAACAAAGTTAATATGATATTCACAAACAGTACAAGGAAAAGTGAGGAAAGAGGAGCATTCACTATTAGCTAGAAAGGTCAGAGGAAGTTTCCTGGAGGCAGGGCTCTGAATAGAGCCTTGAAAGACAACAGTGGTTCTGGGAGACAGAAGGAAGTACTTGCCTTCCCATTCCCAGGGTTGGCTCAGGATTCAGCACATAGTACATATTTAATAAGCCTGAATGCTTCATTGGGTGTATTTTATGCTCCCTACTAGAATAAGCACTCCACAAGCACAGGCAATGTGTCATATTTATACTTTGTGTCTCCTCCCTTGCCCAGCAAAGTATTTTGCACACAATAGGGGCTTAATGACTAAATTGTTGGATCACTATATACCAATAGCTTTTAAAGACAAATAAAGGAATAGGCTTATAACAATGTGTTGATGTAGTTCTTTGGGAGAGGCAGAAGGTAATTGGCTTGGGAGGGGGGGGGGGGGGTGCTAGGGATACAAAGAATCCTGGAAGTAACAAACTTGAAGCCCTAAGCATAAAAGCATCTGTGGCCTGGCAAAAAGAACAGAGAATTTAGATTCATAGAATTTGGGTTCAAATCTCAACTTTTCAACTTTCTACTTGTTGGCCCTAGGGCAAGGCACTTACCTCTTTGGTCATCTGTTTACCCTCTGAGGGTACTGGATTAGAAGAGCAGCTCAAGTTTTCTGCCCCCTCCTCCCTGCCAAGAACTTTTATGCGGGTTCTATCCAACAATATTTACCATATTAGAAATTAAAACATCTTAAGTATTGTTAGGAATATAGTTTTGACCTCGAGGACCCCATGAAAGGGCCTTCAGCACCCCTCCCTCCCCACAGTCATCAAACCACTCTCAGAGAACCATTAGACTAGAATGATGTCTAAGATCCCTTCCAGTGCAGTCTATGGTGTTTTGTAAACAATGACCAGAGTCCTGGAGCCAGCTCCACCTTCATGCAGATTTCTCTCTCCTTGGAGTGACCTACTTTGTCCTTGTCCTGCTTCTCACCCTCTGCTGCCACCAAGCTCTCCTCCTAGCTCTGCTCCCTCTGCTTCTAGACCTCTTCCTCAGATTCTCGCTCCTTTACAAGACAATAATTAATAAATTAATTGTAGTAATGAGTCAATAAGAGAAGACTCACTTTGAATATTCCATCCAGGTCCAAGGTCAAACACGTGCATGTAAATAAGGGCCTTCCATAGATGACAAATAATTATTTGGTGTTTCTACTGTGTTACTTTATGGAAATTAATAATATGTATAAACCTGTTCAAATGCTGTATCAGTAAACAAGTATTTATAGAGTGCTGACTATGTTCCAGGCATGGTACAAATCTGTAGAGTGTGAAAATGTTAAAACTCTCTGGCATGAACAAAAAAAATCTATGCATATATGGCTACAGTTCATGCAATACCACAACCTCAGAAGAATCAACATTATTAGCAGGTCAAAGGACAATGGAAAGCAACCCAGTGATAAGCTTAGGAAAATCATTTTACCTCTCTAGGTGTATTGCCACATCTGTAAAAATGAAGGCGTCAACTCTATGGATAAGAAAAGCAATACTAAGAATAAGAAACTGGCTGGTAGACAGCCAGAGGCTTATCCAGGTAAACCCCCAACATACTAAAAAAAGGACCAGAACAAAGCATCCAGTCATGGTGGTGAAATCCTCTCTGGAAGGGTTATGGAAAAATAGGAAAGACCTAGATAGGCCATGAAGCACAAGGCTGAGGGAGAAGACTCACAGGAAAAATCATAGGAAGAGTGAATGCAAATAGGTAGTAAGCACAATGATGTGGCTCTTTTAAAAAGTTACATTATAACAGTACTACAAAAAATGACTCAGCTCTCTTTAAAAACAAAGGAAGGAACAAACAAGAAGGTTGCCATCCCTGCTTAAGACTGCCAGAGCTGAAGCGCCCTTCAGACAAAGCAAGACAAGGCTAGAAGAGAGAATGTGACAAACTCCTTCAGAGCATTAAAAAAAAAAAAAAATCCAACATTTTTTAAACCTTTCTCTATATCCCCAGGGTTTAGCACTGTGCCTAGCACATATCAGATGCTTAACAAATGTTTACTAAGTGACCATCTCCATTTTACAAAGGAGAAAACTGAGGTCCAGGCAGGCAGGAATTGCAGAAAGGGCCCTAGACAAAGTCAGGAGTCACTGTAATTTGAATTCCCACAGCGGCACCTTAAGACATGTGACCCTGGGCAAGTCACTTTCCTCCAAGTCTTAAGTTTCTTCATCCTTAAATCTAGAGACAATTACAGCTCTATTCCTACCTTACATTCGAGGGAGATAATGTATGTAAAACTTTCTGTAAACTTTAGAGTTGTTCAACATAGGTAGTTATAGCTGGCATTTTTACAGGCTTTTATCTCTGGCAAAGGGTTTACCTAAGAGATCTCATTTGAACCTCACAACTCCGAACCTCCCCAGGCAGGTTCTACATGAATTAGCCTCTTTTACAGATGAGTAAACAGAGGCTCCTGCAGGTGAAATGATTCAGGTGTGTCTACGGCCTCTGCTCCGTGGTGCCGAGGTCAGGAAGCCAGATAGAATTCGGACCTCCATCCCCAGCCCCCACGCTCTCCAGGCTGGCCCTCTCTCCCATGGCTAAGCTCTTCCCAGCAGCTCCAGGAGGAGGGGCCATCCCTTGTCCATCCTCTCAAAAGCAAACTCCGGGCTCGCGGCCCGCGTGTCAGGCCAGTCCCGGCGCCCGGCACACGAAGGCACTTAATACACGCTTGCTGAATGACCCCAGGCACAGCCTCGGCTAAGAGTCCCAGACACCCGACTTCCAAGCACTTGGGTGTGACGACGCGCTTTCCACGCCACCACCTCCATCTGGCCGACCCCCACGCAGTGGGCTCAAGCCCCGGGAGGTCAAAGCCCTGGCCTTTCAGCCCAGCTGGTCACTATCTGCCGTCTCTTTCCCCCAGACCGGCCCTCCTCCGTGCCCTGCACTCCGCCGCTCCGGCTCCCATCTCCCACGTCTCAGGATCTCCGCAAAGAGGCCGGGAGTTTGGAAGCCCGAGGGCCTGGGGGTGAATCCGGCATAGGCCGCGTGTTTATCTCCTCTGAACCCAACTGGTTCAGTGTATAAAATAAAGGCATGAGGCTCAAGGCTCTCTCAGGTCCCTGTTCCATTGCCTGGGACCTCCAAGAGTCCAATAGGGCACTGTCTGCCTCAGTTTCCTCAACTGTAAAATCAGGGTGATAATAGGACGTTGTTGTGAGGATCAAATGAGATAGTATTCGTAAGGCGCTAAATAAATGCTTGTCCTTCCTCCTGTCCGGGTGGGGCACAGAGAGGTCAGGGACTGGCCCGGGCGCACAGTCGAGGGTCCGAGGCCGGGCTTCCCTAAGAGCCGTTGGAGTACTTCGGTCGGGGCATAAGAAAGGGCCTGGGCCCCCGGCCGGTGGCTGGGTGTCCACTTGGATGTCCAGGTCCAGGCCCGGGCCCGGGCCGCTCGCCGGCAAGGCCTCCCGAGGCCAGGCCCCGGGGCCCAGCTCCGCCTCGGAGCCCAGGCCCGCCGGGGTGGTCACGGCGGCCGAGCCCCAGACCCGCATCACTATGGTTACCTGCTCGGCGCCGCCGATTCAAACTGTCTGTTCTTTATTGACAGCAGCTTGGAGGACACGCGAACACTTGGGCTCCAGGAGGTGGATGGGGATGGTGACGGCGGCGCGGGGAACAATAAAGCTTTCTCCATTCAACAGCGCCGCGGCCGCCAGAGCGACGCCATCTTGAGGCTCGTGAGGGGAGGCGAGGCTAGGAGAGGGAGGCGGGGGCCGCGCGGGAGTCCGCGATTTCCACCGTCACGTGCCAGGGGCACTCGCGGACGCGGCGCCGAACTGCGGAGATGGGCCGAGAGAAGGATTCCGGGGCTTTGACGCTCTTTTAAAGGTCCCCAGCCCCACCCCCTGCGGGCTTCGTGCCCAGTTATAGCAAGAACCTGGCGGGGGTGGTGTTGGTATGGGGAGAAGGACCGGGCAGGGAGGGGGTAGAGACAAATGGCGGTTTAACTTAAACATTTCCTCCGAGCCTACGGGACACCCAGAATCGTAAAGGGTCATCCGGCGTCTGTAAGCAATAGAACGCTCCATTGGTGGACTGGTGCGGCCTTCGGTCTCATATGATTGGCTGAACGATTGATTTGTATCCAATCACTGCTGAGCACAGACATTCTGATCCCCGCCCCCAGGTTCCCTGGCGTCTTGGGCCAAAACAAACAGTCAAGCCCGCGGATCTTCAAAGAGGACCAACTTGCGCATCATTGCGCACGCGCACTCTCTAGACCGACCCGAGACTGCCAGACTTCCTGCTGCAGTATGTCAGACAGTCCGTCAGTCAGTCACTGACGCTTGAGCTCCTGCTATATGCGTGCATGTCTCTGGCAGCCCAGCCCCGTCACTTGTCACCCATTCAGTCCCGGTGACATATGTCCGGCCCGGTATTTAGTGAGCGCCTGCTGTGCGCACAGCTGTCCCTATCACCCCGTTCCCATAGCCTGTCACTTGTCACCTACTCCGTCACTGAGACTTATTCACTACAGTACTTAGCTAGCTACACTGTTAATGCACGCTATTGTGTGCACAGCTGTCCCTGCCACTTACTGCCTGTTACTGCCACTTGTCACTTGTCACCGGCTCAGTCACAAATCCAGGACAGTGTTTAGCAAGCTCCTACTGGGCGCACAGCTATCCTTGCCACCCCCTTCCTATCGCCTGTAATTTCTCACTTGCTTAGTTACTGTGACATAAATATACTACAATACTTAGGAAAGAGGAAGGAAAGGGAATAAGCATTTATATAGTGTTTACTGTGTCCAGGCTTTTAGAAATATCACTTCATTTGACCTCACAACAACCCTGGGAGATAGGTGCTGTTATTATCCTTATTTTCCACTTGAAGACACTGAGGCAAACAGAGGTTAAGTGACTTTCTTCCCATCACAGGGCTAAGAAGTGTCTGAGCCTAGTCTTGAACTCAGGTCTTCCTGACTCCAGGCCTTAGGGAGCTTCTGCTGTGTGTAGCACTGTCCTCATCACCCATTCAGTCGTACCTAAATCTAACACAGTATTTAGTGAGCTACTGTGTACTGCAGTCCCTGTCACTACATCCCTACCAGCTGTCTCAATGCTACATTCATCATCCTAATACACACCTACTACTCAGTTGTTGTCACACATTCAGGACAATATTTTCTGAATTCCTCCACAACTGTCCCAGTCCATCTTGTCACTGATTGTACACTCAGCCACTGTCACATGAGAACACTGTGGTGTGGATCTAGCTCCTGCTTCGTTCATGGCTGTCCCATCCTATCCAAGTCACCTGTCAGGCTCAGTCATTATCACATAAACTCAGTACATTATTTACTAAGTTTCTATTAGGCACATGATTATATCATCCACAGTCAACAGAATTTACTGATCTCCTACTGTGTGTTTGCCCATCATACTCTGTCCAGATCACCTATCACCTGCTCCAAAACTATTGCACACCACCATTTTTCTTCCTCACAGAAATTCAGTGAAATATTACCCTAATCCTAATGTACTATGGGTTGTCACACTTCTTTCTACTCACCACTCACTCACTTGGTCACTGTCAACCTAGTCTCTTGCATTGGCACACAACAGTCTCTTGTTTCCTTGGCTACTTTCATTGACTCATGGTTACTGTTACAGCCACATTCACTGGGGCAAATTCAGATGAGCCCCTATTGTGTGCGTGACTCTCATTCACTCTCAGACTAATATTAATGCACATGGAGCTCATCAAACAATTTAGATTATAAAAAGATGGGTACAAAAAGGCAGGCAGAAGAGTATAAATATAAAGATATGGTCTTGTAAATGTCAGGAATATTAAAACTCACAATAAAGTGAAACTTGTGAAAAAAGCTAAAGACAACAAAAAGAGGGGAGAGTGTGTCAAACTGTAGTGCGGAAAATGAGAAAAGGAAAGAAGGAATAAAGGTAGTGCTTCAAACTCTCCTGTCATCTGGGGACACCTCCAAAGAGAAAATTGGTAAGCTCTGCCGTCAAGGTAAGGAGTAACTCAAGAGATGGTCAGTAGAAGAGGCAGCTTCTTGTGAAAGAAGAAGGACAAAACAACATCTGGAGTGGGGAGAGCTGGAAAAGGTGGACAGAAACCAACAGGAGCATTGCCTTATCTGAGACAGCTGACCCCAGGCAGAGTTCTGACTACAGATGCTAAAGGCTGCTAGGACAATGACTGTAGATATAGCATAAGAAGTGGAAACCAGCAGCAAAAAAAATGTCCCAAGAAATCAAGGTCAGGACCAAAAGGAGTCTGACCATTCCATTTGAGACAATGGGAAGAGAAAGATCCTGGCTGGGGTACAAAAGCCCAAATCAGAAAATGAAGTTGGAGATAGAAGATGGAGAGAGAAGACACTGGCCATGTTAAAAAATATTATGGATTGAGATACCCAAGAGGTAAATGCAGAAGAAGAGAGGAATTCTGCAGTCACTACAAGCAGAGACAAAGAGAAAAACAACAACAACAAAAAAAATCATGGCTTGGCCAAAAGAGAAAAGAATACCTGGAAGGAATGAGGCAAGAGTTAAACAGTGTAAGTGAAATAAAAGTGATACAGGAACACAGAAAGAATAAATAACCTAGAACAGAAAGTAGAAAATCTTGCAAGTGATGGAATCCCTGAAATTAGAATAGGCCAAACAGAACTTAGTGATCCCATGAGACATTAATATTAGAAACAAAAATCAAAAGAATTTTTTAATTGAAGAAAATGGAGGTGGAGCCAAGATGGTAGAATAATAAGTCTTACAGGTGACCTTTCCTTTACAAAATTCCTCCAAACAAGTAGAAAAGGCATAAGACATAATCTTGATGGGGAGTTATGAATTCCCTATTTGTCCCATGTGCTCTCTCTAAGCTGGAGCCCACTTTCTCCTGGACTCTGTATGTACTTGTGGGAGAGTATTATAGACCATTGAAGGAGGGAAGGGGATGGTTTGCACCAAATGTTCTTATTGCACCTTCTTAAATATCCTTTTCTAAAGCTACTGAAGGCCAGCTGACTAATAGATCAACTGATAAATCTTGGAAGAAATTGCACTGATGAAGGTTGAGCCAATGGCATTAAACCATCACCCCTGACTCCTCAGGGATACCCCTAGAACCTGGATGGGACAGGTAATGTTGCTCTGGAACCTAAGACTTGTCTTTGAGAGTGAAAGTTGGGATAAGGACCCTTAGAACTACATGACCTTCATATAAGATGAAGGGGTTTGGCTAGACAGATTCCAACACCCTTTAGCTCTATATATCTATGATTTTATGGTGTCATAAGTATGTTTGTTATAGAGGTTCAAACAATGTCTTATATGAGATCCAAGGGTGATTACTAACAGAGAATTAGGAAGGGCTTCTTGGGGGTAACATTGGAGTTGAGTTTTGAAGAATAGTTTTAAGTTCACTGGGTAAATGGGAAGAGGATCGGCACTGAAAGCATGGGGAACAGCAGAAGCAAAAGTGCAGGCAGGAGAACTCGGTGTAAGGCACATACACAGTCACACACAAACACCCCTCTACAGAAATAGTTTCCCCTTTCTTGAGATTATCAGAGGTATACAAATCCTCTCAGACCAAGTTAAAGGTGATGGGGGAGAGTGGGCATCAAGGTAGCTAAAACCGTGTCAATGAGCATGGGAGTATGTGGGGGAGGGGGAGGGAGGGTCCAATGGGATAATGAAAGTCCCTGATTTGTCTCTAAACTCTAATGTTGGGTGATGGTAACTGATAAGATTTGGGTTCAAATACAAGATTAATTAGTAACTGACTTGTTAATTGTGGGAATTGAATGAACCACATTGACTCCATCTTGTGACTCAATTCTGGATCCAGCTTAGTTCCTTTCTATTCAATTGTGGGTCTAGTCCAATTTTTTTCTTGTAAGAAAATTTTATTGCATTGTTTGAACCCAGTCTTGCATGCTGGACCACCCCTACCTGTTGCTTAGAGATCCTTAATTAAGAATCTAGGTTATGCTGAACAGAAAATGAGTCAGATCTGAAGATTGATACCAGGAGTTTTCTCATAATTATACACCTCAAATAACCCATATGTGTTATCTGAAACCTGGCGCCATGCATGTTCAATCAGTTACTGCTTCTTTGTTCCTTTGATTAAATACAGCCACTTATGGGGAGGGGGGAGTGGGAATACCTTTTTTTCCTTCTGATTTCAGGGAATTGCACCTGTTCCCTCTCACCCTTCCAACTTGGAAAACCCCTAATCTTTCCTCCAATTTCAAGTCAGGTGACCTAATCCTGTATCCTGGTTTACATCCTGTTAATTGTTTTCGTTTAATGCATAAAAACCTGCCTCCTCCTGTATTTGGGGTCTAGTGCCAAGCTAAGACCAGGTCCCAATGTGTCATGCAATTGGCATGCATTGTTTAAAAAAATCAATATGCTTGGAAGCTTGAACCTTTGTTTCCTCGGTCATTTCCAGTTTCACCCATCACAGTTAGAACTTTAGGCAAATTCACTCGATGACTGTCCTCAGTTTCTTTATCTGTAAAAGGGGAGAGAATAATATAGGTCCCACTACCCCGACAGAGTAGCTGTGAGGGTCAAAGGAGATAATAAACATGAATTGTTTGGTAAATTTGAAAGTGCTACATAAACACCAGATATTTTCTAAGTAAGGGTAATGACAATTTCCACTGACCTCACGTAACACTTTGTTCATCTTCTGGGCTTTTGGCATTTATGTAGAATCGTAGAGCTAGAACCAGCATGGATTTCAGAGGCTAGCTAGTCCAACTGCCTCATTTTGCAGATGAAGAAACCAAGGGGGTTAAGGGACTCATCCAAAGGTAGAAGTAGTCAGCCAGAATCAGGATTTGAACCCAGGTCTTTTCATTCCAAATTTCTTTCCACTGAGCTATATGGTCTCCATATAATGTTGTGTATCTCAGCCATCTGTGTGTGTTATCTTATTCCCTGTTAAAATGTAGACTCCATGAGAAGAGCTACTGTGTCTTGTCTAAACCCCCAGAGCACATTATTCTGTATCCAGTATGTATCTAATAAATGTTTTTTGAACTTGAACGTGGTGTTATGAGTGGGACAGTGAAAGTGACTGAATAGGTGGTATCTATTTACCACATGGGAACTCCAAAAACGCAGAGTTCAACTTGTGGGCCAGACAGAGCTTCTGTGTGCGATAGGAAAGTGGAAACCATTGAGATGGCTGTGCACATAGTGGGTCCTTGGAGAATATTATACTGAAGAAAGTTGGGTAACACTGTGAGCCTGGCATTGACCTGAAAGTGACTGGGAGTGAGGGGGTTGGCCTTGGACAGTCATTCTCCCAGCAGTCACTGGATAACTATGTTGAATTTGTGTGGCAACGGCGAATAGCCACGTGGACGATGACAGCTGAGTGTGACAGTCATGCCTGCAAGCAGTAAGAGCTCCATCAACCCCAGCTACCATTTTCTGGGAGGGTAAAAATGGTTGGTTGTGACATTGCAGAATCACAGAATCCCTGAACTGAAAGGGGTCTCAGTAGTGATCTAGTCCCAACTTCTACCTGAGCATGAATCTGCTCAGCAGTATCCCCAATCAGCTGTCTTCCAACTCCCACTGGAAGATCTCCCTCTCGGCTCTAGGCACCATGTGCCCTATGCCTTTAGCTAAGTCACACATTAAAAAATCAAATAGCCAAGACCGAGCACAGAGCCACAGCTAGCATCCAAGCAGTAATGTTCATTTCTTGGATATGGCTATTCAACCTCTTCTGAATCTACCTGACTTCTCTACAGTCTAGGCTTGATCTTTCTATCTTATCCACAAGAACAGCATAAAGAGGTTTTGTTGAATGCTTTGCTAACATATCTACAGCTTGCCCTGAATAATAATAATAGCTAACATTAATCTAGTGCATTGAAATGTCTTAAGTACATTACACAGAGTATCTCCTTTCTACTCAGGGGAGGCGGAAAAAGCAAACTAAACCAAATGATACTACAAGTATCATTACTTACATTTTACAGATTAGAAAACTGAGGGTGTGGTAGATGAAGTGCTTTTTCCAGCATCACACAACCAGTAAGTCTTGGATATTGGATTTGAATCCAGATCTTCTCAATTGCAAGTCTGGTACCCATCCATTATATTGCACTGTCTTTAATTAGGTTGGTGTGACATGACTTAAGCTATACTAGCTTTGGGTGAGCACTGCTTCCTTTTCTAGCCTTTTACTACTCAGATAGAAGTAGCACAGAGAATAGAGTGCTTGACCTGGAATCAGGAAGACCTGAGTTCAAATTCGGGCTCAAATATTAACTGTATGACTCTGGACAAATCACTTAACTGCTGGCTGCCTCAGTTTCCTCAGCTGCAAGATGGAGATAATAATAGCACCTGCCTCCAAGGGTTGTTCTGAGGATCAAATAAGATAAAATATGTAAACTGTTCTTGCAGGCCCCACATGATATAAATGCTGCTTTTTATTGTTATGACTACCACCAGGATCGAGTCCATGGATCTCTGTTCTCCCCTCAATGATGGGGATCACAACCTGTCCCTGAGTGACTCTTTCCCAAGCCTACACTGAGTATGGGGCTGTTTTCCCTTTTTGCTTGTATTCATATCCCCAAAACTTAGCACAGTGCCTGGCATTCAGCAAGTGTTTAATAAATGCTGATTGCCTTCTTATCATTAATATTCTTCCTGTGATGCTTTATGATTGCAAATATGCAGCAGTCTCTGAAGAGGAAAGGGGAAGGGCCCCTCTGTAGGTGGCCAGGGAGGGGTCTTTTGGTTTGGAAAGTCCTTGGAATGGAATGTGGAATCCTGGGAAAATTTATATTATAATTATATATTAAATTGTGTCTTATTTACATATATAGAGATATGTAATACAATGCATATATGATGTATATTATATATTAATTGTAACACAGTTATACATATATGTCAATATGTGTGCACATGCGTGCATATGTGTACATACACACATATACATCCATACATGTGTGTATGTGTGTATGTATATGCATATCTATGTGTGACCCTGGGCAAGTCACTTAACTCTGTTAGCCTCAGTTCCTTATCTGTAAAATGAGCTAGAGAAGGAAATAGTGAACCACTCCAGTATCTTTGCCAAGAAAACCCCAAGTGGGGTCATAGAGAATCAGACATTACTGATATGACTGAACAACAACATATATTATATGTGATATAACACAGATATGATATATAACATATAATACATGCATATGCATAAATATGCACACATGTGTGCATATTACATGTACACACACATGCATGCATACACACATACACTCCCTTTTCAGGACCTAAGTACTGATTTGATTATGTTTCCAGAAATAGAAAGAGAGATTGGAGGATGGGAGCCTGTGATACCTGCACTTTGGTAGGAGAGGACCGGTGAAAGAAGCATGGTAGCCAGTGCCTTGTGAGGTACCGACAAATTAGGACCTGAGGGAGTTCCTGAGCTGAAAGTGTTAAGTTCTCCAGGATCTTTGGGAGGGGATACAAGAGAAGGAAACAAGCATTAAGCGCCTACTATGTTCTAAGCACTGTGCTAAGCTCTTTATAATTATACCCTGGGAGGCAGATACTACCATAATGCCCAATTTACAAATGAGGCATCTTGCTCAGGATCACATAGCTAGTAAGTGTTTGAAGCTGGATTTGAACTCAGGTGCTTTAACCACTGCACCACCTAGCTGCCTCAGGGATAGGGCAGCTGGTGACGAGATGGCTAGAATGATCTTTCGGCTCTACTCCTCTGTCTTATAGAGCAGGAAGCTAAGGCCCAGAAAGTAGAAGGGCCTGGCCCAAGTTGTCAATAAAGCCCAACTTGACCCAATACTCCTGATTCCTGGTCCAGTTGAGACTGGGGTCCAGGTCTTATGGCTCTGAGTTCAGTGTCCCCTCTAGTTCTGGCACTGTCTGTTTGCAGGCGCTTCTGCTCCCTAGAGCCCCTCTACATATACTTGGGAAGCTTTGGTTCTCTTGAATCCTGAGCAGCCTCCCCTACCCCACTCTAGCTCTTGGCTGCATGTCAGAGTACTCACTAGGGTAATCTGTTGCTGCCTTCTCCCACTGGGAACCTAGTCTACATCTCTATGCACTCTGGGCTCAGGGTTCTTTAGCCTGATTCTGCCTGCTTTGTGTACTTATGGGAACCTTTCTTCAGCTCAGCATGAATAGAGAGCAATTGCTTCAGTTTCCTGCTGTCATCTATATGCCTCACTAGGGAGCAGAAGGTAATAATAGGTAGGAATAGACTTCAGGAGAGGGAGAGATGTAGCCAGTCAGAGAATGTCAAAGCTCAGAGGGTTCTGCTCTAACAGTTGATGTTCTAAGAGCCCTCCCAGCTCTGACATCCTGTGTTCTAAGGGCCCTCCCAGCCCTGACATCCTGTGTTCTAAGGGCCCTCCCAGCCCCGACATCCTGTGTTCTAAGGGCCCTCCCAGCCCCGACATCCTGTGTTCTAAGGGCCCTCCCAGCCCTGACATCCTGTGGTCTAAGGGCCCTCCCAGCTCTGACATCCTGTGTTCTAAGGTCTCTCCCAGCTCTGACATCCTGTATTCTCAGGTCCCTTTGACTTTATAATCTTTAGTTCTAAAGAAATTTTTCAAAATCCTTCTAGGTCTAAACATATTAGTGGAAACTATTATTATTAATATCTCCTTTTTTCTTGCTGTCTCCACTGCACCCTGTTTCCTGCTCCACTCTAAATCCTTATGTTCCTGCAGTACTTAGTTAGATGGTATGCTATTCCTCCTGTGCTGTTTTCCCAGGAAAATCTGTTCTACCCTGGAGCGTCTTTCTGTTTTCCCCTTTGTGTTTCCTTGCTGTCCTCTCTCCCTGCCTCCCCCACAGAGATCATTTCCAGGATCTCTATCAGCTTCGCTGCCTTCTGTAAATAGCACCTTCTGTAGGGACTGCTGACTGGTAGGGACTGCTGACTGGTCAAATGTTCCTGTAATTCCCTGTGTCGCTGGTGTCATTTGTAGGGAGCCAAAGTCAGGTTTGCCGTGTGCACGCCATATGCCTCATATTTATCAGAGCTGGCGTCTGGGCCTTGGCGTCCCATTCCCTGATATTCTAATTATGAGACCAGCTCGGTACTTTTCTGTAGGCCAAGGGAATTGGGGCTGGTATTGCTTTCTTCAGAGCCTGCTTGGCAGAAGCCAGGAAATCTCAGTGGTGGAGGCTGTAGGAATTTGCTAAATGAAGCAGAAAGGTCAGTAGGCTTCCCATCCATTTCAGGTGCAAAAAGGTTGGGATGAGAGCAGCTGCCAGCCTGAGACTTTAGAGATTGATACTCTCTGATAGCCACGCATGCCTTCTTTTAGAAATCAGAGAACTTCAGAGCCAGAAAGGGGCTTAAAGGTCGTCTGGTCCAGTGCCTTCATTTTAAAAAGGAGGATTGTGAAGCCCAGGGAATGGAGCCAGTTGCTCAAGGTCACACAAAAGGTTTCATGGCAGACCTGGAACAAGAACCCAGGTCTCCTGACTCCTAATTTAGCTGGGTTTCCACTAGAGCATGAGAAAAACTTGTACTACAGTAGGTTCTCCCAATGATGCTTCACTGTAGTGTGAAGGTGACTCTGCTTTCACAATGGTCAGGCTACAGCAGGTTTTACCAAGTTAAAAAGTCTTTGAGCACAAGCTCAGACTCGTGAGTGTTGCACATGGAACGTCCTAACCAAGGTCAAAGAGGCTTATTGTCCAATTGGTCCATAGGACGATGAATGTTTTGAACCACAATGACTCAAGCAGTTTATTCATCAAAGGAAGGAAGGAAGGAAAAAAAAAGGGAAGGAGGATGGAGGAAGGAAGGGAGGAAGGAAGGAAGAAAGGAAAAAGAAAGAGAGGAGGAAAGGAAGGAAAGGAGCATTTATTAAATGCCTACTATGTGTCAGGCACTGTGCTAAGCATTTTACAAAAATTATCATTTTTGATCCTCACAGCCACCCTGGAAGGTAGGTGCTATTACCCCCATTTTACAGTTGAGATAACTGAGGCAGTTAAGTGACTTGCCCAGGGTCAAACACCAAGGAAATGTCTCAGGGTGGATAAGAACTTTGGTCTTCTAGATTCCAGGCTTGCACTGTGTCCACATCCACCACCTAACCACAGAGTGGTCTAAGGTGTTCACAACAAAGAAGTCACACATCCTTGAAGCCAAAGCAGAAGAACAAGCTCCCCCAAACCACACACACACACACACACACACACACACACACACACACACACACACACACACGGCTTAGTGAATCTCTCAGTTAGAAAGAGTTTTAGAAGTAATTTCATCCCACCTGCTCCTGAATGTAAGAATTGCCTCTGCTGATTATCTCCAATTAATTGTGTGTATATGTGTATATTTACCTGTGTGTGTGTGTGTGTGTGTGTGTGTGTATACCCAAGATATTGGGCAATACACAGCATGGTCCAATGTGTGTGTGTATGTGTGTGTGTGTGTGTGTGTGTATTCAAGATCTTAGGCAATATACAGCATGATCCAATGCACAGGCCTTTCCCCAGAGATATTCACAACACAGGAAAATACAAATAGGAACACGTAGAGCCACCCACACAAAACCATACTCTGCAGAGCCATGGAGCTCTGCCATAATGAAGACACCATGTCTTAGAGGTGGCTAGAAAGTGCAGTAGATTGAGCCTGGAGTCAGGAAGATCTGAGTTCAAATACGACCTAACTGTGTGATCTAGGCAAGTCTTTTAACCTCAGTTTCCTTGACTGTAAAATGGAATGATAACAGCATGTACCTTGCAGAATTATTGTGATGATCAAATGAGATAATGTTTGTAAAGCGCTTAGCACAAGGCCTGGCACACTTCTTTTCTTCTCTTTTCTCACCCTCTCCTATCAACACACTCAGCTCCATCAAAATAGTTTTGAAGGGTCTGTTTATGAGTAAGCAGCTCCAAAGCCCAGCTCTTCCAAGCTTTTTTCTGTTGCTCATTATGTAGCCTTGAATGGGAGAGAGGCTGATGGTCTCATTAGGCTTATTGACCCAGCCACTACCTTCCCTCTTCATACAAAGCCCAACTAGTCTGTTCCCCTGATTGTGTTAACAAGTATTATGTTCAGTTCTGGAAACCACATTTTAGGAAGGACATTGACAAACTGGAAAACAGCCAGAGGAGGGTGAACAGTGTGATGAGAGAACTGGGAATTCTGCCATACATGGATCAATTGAAAGAGCTGGGGATGTTTAATCTAGAAACATGGGAGCGAACATTTGAAGGCTTTCATGGGAAAGAGATAAGACTGTTTCTACTTGGCTCCAAAGGGCAGAAAGAGACCAATGGGTAGCAATTGCAGCTAGGAATATTTCAGCTTCATAGATGGAAAAACTCACTGATTTTGTTGTTATTCTTCAGTCATTTCAGTTATTTCTGACCCCATTGGGAGTTTTCTTGGCAAAGATACTGGGATAGTTTGCCATTTCTCCATATCATTTTACAGATGAGGAAACTGAGGCAAACAAGGTTAAGTAGCTTACCCAGGGTCACACAGCTAGTAAGTATCTGAGGCCAGAACTGAACTCACAAAAATGAGTCTTCTTGACTCCAGGTCTGGCATGCTGTACACTAATTATCCACCTAGTGGATAATTTCTACTAAAAGTGGGATGGGCCACATAGAGAATGTCATGGGTTCCAACCATTTGTCCAGGATATTGGAAATAGGATTTCTGCTTAGGTCATTATTGAATTAGCTGTCTCCTAAAGTTCCTTTCAAACCTAACTATGACTCTGGGACCTGTAAGAGGCCACTTCCCCAAAGATGGGAGCCCTCTTCCAAGTCCCAGAACCACCAGAAACCCCAGACCCACTCAAAGACTCCTGATCTTACCCTGAGCCTAGTGCATTCTCCACGTATGGGATGTCTTCTGAGTAGGCTTCATTCAGGAACTGATGCTGAGTGTGAGCCAGAAACCTCATTACCAAGTGTTTACTGGTCTGAACACTCAACCTAGCCCCTTCCTCTGACACTTCCATCCTTAGCTCCCTGATGGTTGGATAAAGAAGACATAGAACCAACCATTGCTCTCACATTTTCCTATTCAATCTGTCTATGACTTGTTTGTATGTATTTTGTTGTTGTGGTCTCCCTTGTTAGACTGTGAGCTCCTTGAGGGCAGCAGCTGCCTTGCTTCTATTTGTGTCTCCAGGACTTGGCACAGTGCCTAGCACATATTAGGTACTTAATAAGTGTTCATTGGCTACTCATTGACTGACAGCATCCTCAGTGACGACAGTGGGAACTTTCATGTTGGAACTCTGATGATTTAGTTCATCTATGGATAGAAAGCAAACTGGCATTTCCTGTTGCTGCCTTAATCCCTGTGAATCAGAGTTGCCCTTTGTTGACACAAAACCCTTTCCATCTGCTGCCTATCCCTGAAGTCTCATTTCTACCCAGCACCCCTCTTGGCTAATACATATTAAAATGATCTATATCATCTGGTCCCAGTGTCATCTACTGGTCACATCAGGTCATAGGATCCTAGCGCTAGAACTAGAAGGAGTTCCAGTCCACTCCTCTCATTTTAGGGGGGAGGAAACTGAGCCCCAAGAAGGGAATCAGTCTGCTAAGGGTCACACAGCTGGTACTATCTGAGGTATGACTCACCCTATGTCAGCCTTGACCTCAAGACTTGTGCTCTATCCACTATACCACACTGCTCCCTCCTGTCTCAAGGAGTTTAACTTGTTCCCATCTTCCTTTCTACCTCATCATTTGCTCTCCCCCTCAAACTCTGGTCTCTATGGCCATTAACTTTGGCTCTCCCCACATCTTTATTCCACCATCTACAAGGATATCCATAGCTTAAATCTCACCATTCTCCATTACTGCACCACCTGCATGATCCTGAGCTGAGCATCAAGCCCTCCCGGATCATATTTTCCTAGTTTTCCAGTCCTGCCTTTGCCTCACCCCTGCTTAACCATCATGATTCCCAATCCTTCCATCCTTCTGTGTTCTCCTAATCCACCTCCCTTGCTTTGGCGTCTCTTCTAAGTGTTTGCTCCTGTCCCCAAGGCTGAGGTGGCCTTTCACCTGGCCAGAGCCAGCCTCTTTGCCTGTGGGGCCCTTGATCCCTCTCCCCTCCTGTCCCCTTCCCTCCTGTCTCCTTCGGGAGCTCAACCCTTTGATCACTGCCTCCCTCTCATCTTCAGGTTTTTTTCATTTTTACTTACACCTTTCCTGCAGTCTCCAAGCACGTCCAGCTCTCCCTGCAATTTAAAACACACACGCGCGCGCACACACGCACACACACACACACACACACACACACACACACACACACACACACACACACACACCCCCTTCACTTGTCCCTACTATCCCCTGAAGCCATTGTCCTATATTTTTTCTGCCTTTCACTGCCAAGCTTCTAGAAAAAAAATTGTCTCTTCCCACTGCCCTTATTCCCTCACTACTCACTCTCAACTCCTTACAGCATGGTGACTACATCCCTCTAATGACATTCTTCTTGTATCCCCACTGACCTCTCAAGGGCTTTTGACATGGCTGACCATTGCTTCTGCCCCCAACCTCTCCGCTTCACTGAACAGGTCCTCTTAGATCCTCCTTAGGTTAGGAGCCTTCATTCCTCTCCAGGCTCCATTTGGGTCTTTCTCTGTGACTGGGTATGCTGCTCCTCCCCACCCCCACTCCTTTGTATGTGTTGTCTTCTTCCCCTCTTAGAATGTAAGCACCCTGAGGACAGGGATCCTTTCCTTCTGCTTTCATTTGTATTTCCAGCTCCTAACCAAGTGCTTAGCACATAGTAAGGATTTAGTAAATGTTTGTTACCTGGCTTCCTTCATCCTAGATATTTTCTCCTTCCTTGGCTCTTACCACACCACTCCCTCCTTGTTCTACCATCTGATATAATACATGTATGTGTATATATATATGTATATATGTATGTATATGTATACACACATATAGACATATATATACATGTGCGTGTATCTGATACAGTCGCCTCTCTGATGGTTCCTTCTCAGTCTCCTTTGTCTGATCGTTAGCCATATTCCACCTTCTAAGTGTAAGTGGCCTCCTCTCTCTGTCTGTCTGTCTGTTTCTGTCTCTCTCTGTGTCTCTCTGTGTCTGTCTCTCTTTCTGTGTCTCTCTGCCTCTCTCTGCCTCTCTCTTCCCTTCCCACTATTACATGTTAGTTATATATATGTTATATATTAGTTATATTAGTTATTTATATGTATATGTATACATCTATATCTATTCATCTATCTATCTATCTATCTATCTATCTATCTATCTATCTATCTATCTCTCTCTCTCTCTCTGTCTCTCTCTCTCTGTCTCTGTCTCTGTCTCTCTCTCTCTCTTTCTCTCTCTCTCTCTCCATCTATCCATAAATAATCTCCAGGGCAGCTAGATGGTACAGTAAATAGAGCTGGGCCTGGAGTCAGGAAGACTCATCTTCCTAAATTCAAATTTGGTCTCAGACACTTACTAGCTATGTGACCCTAAGCAAGTCACTTAACTGTGTTTGCCTCCATTTCCTCTTCTATAAAATGATCTGGAGAAGGAAATGGCAAACCCTCCAGTATCTACCAGAAAAACCCCAAATGGGATCATGGAGAGTCAGACACGACTGAAACAACAAATGAGGCCCTTCACCATGGTGGTCACTCTTGCTCTAGCCACTCCCTTGTTTATCAATGTGTTTTCTAAAATGTGACCCCCAGTCAAGACACATCAGATCACAGAGTCTCAGGATGACAGCCACATCTTTTGTGGTCTGATTTCTATTGAAAACTTAGTTCTGATGCCCCTCTAGGACCTGACTCCTTCCTTTCTCCCTAGCAATTCTTTCTGTTCTGACCAGAGACCCTAAGGGTCTTCTCCTCTCTGAGTGATGTTTTTTAGTAGGTAAAAGAGGCTTTTTCTTTGGCCTCATTTCTTACCTAGCCCCCATCACTGAATGTGTGTTGCCTCAGACAAACTGAGAAAAACCTTAACTTAAAAAGGCTGAGGTCTCCCACTACATCTGGGGGCTAGCTATCGTCTTGACCCATATCTTACCATTGTACCCAGATGTTTCTGGAGGAGAAAGTGAGGCTGGTGACTTTGCACAGCCCTGCCTCACTAAATCCAATTCACTTACAAGTCAAGACATTACCTTCCTGATGCCATGGTCCTCTTCCAAAAGAAAGGACAAACAGCAACTACCACCACATTCTCAACTGTCTTGGACCTAGAAAGAGTCTAGATTTCTAAATGAGCACAAATTATTGAGCAGCATCTAGAGAAGGGCTCTCCTGGAGGGGTTAGTCCCAGACTGTTGATGACAGAAAAGGTCAAGGAGTATTGACAGCTTCCTAGGGACTCCGAGATCCTTCCAGTCGATGGAAAAGCCAGGAGAGTTGGGTGACAGATGTCCATGTGTGCTCTTCGATAACCAGAGACAGCAGAGCTGGTTTGTAAGTACAGATGAGTCAAAGTTCTGTAACCCAAGCATTGTCTGACTTGGAGCCCACACATCTGGATTCAACAATCTGCTACTTTCTCCCAGACTGTGGACATGTGACTGGACCTCCCCAGATAGGTTTCTCCATCTTTACTAAATAGAAGGGTGGGGTTGGTGGACTTACTTGTCACCTCACCTGATTTAAAGTGACAAGGTGCCCTCATAGCTTAACAAGGTAAGGGCAAATCTCAACCCATTTCAGTTATGGGCTTTAGTTTCAATTAATCACAGGCTTTATTTTTTAAAAAATCCTTATTTATTTATTTTTCACATTCTTTTTTTCCCTTAAATTTTGAGTTCTAAATTCCATCCCTCCTTCCAGCCCCTACTCCATCCATTGAGAAGACGTGCAATACAATATTAATTATACATGTGGAATTATGCAAAACATATTTCCATATTGGTTACATTGTAGAAAAAAGCAAGAGAAAGTAAAAGAATTGTATTTCAGTTTGCACTCAGAGTTCATCTGTTCTCTCTCTGGAGCTGGATAGCATTTTTCATCATGAGTCCTTCGGAATAATCGTAGGCTTTAGATTAAATATAAAAAGTATTTGGAAATATTACAGAGGAAATATAAAAAGTCTTTGGAACATTACATTGGGCTGAGAGGAGGAAACCTGGTCATGTGCTAGCACTCAACTATAAATTATCAAGCTAGGTTAGAACTCTGGTCATTCCTGAGTTTGGAGCAAGTGTAGCATTCCAGCTAACTCCACTGAGGAGGAAAGGCCCAGGCTCCAGTCTCAGCCTCAGTCTCCTTCACTGTCCCCATCCAGTTTGGACAGAGAAGACCCCCGTCAGCCTCAAAGGGTCTGAAGGATTCTGGACTTCTGCCTTCCCATCAGCATCCTTGCACCTTCCCCAGGTCAGCTGAAAGTAGTTCCACAACAGAAGCCAAGGAAAGACTAGGCAGCATTGTATGACTCCAGAAAGAAATTGTACCATGTCTAAGGAAGACTCTTAATTATCCCCATGAAGGGGAAAATAACTTTAACAATGGATAATAAATATTTATATAGCTCTGATTAAGTGTGCCATATAGTATGTGTAATTACTCTCTCATTTTATCCTCATAGTAACCCTGGGATGTAGGTGCTATTATTAACAGGAAGAAATTAAGGAATTTGTGAGTAAAGGTCTGGATTCAGGTTTTCCCCATTCGAGGCCTAGTGCTCTAGGCACTATGTTGCCACCTAGTGGCCGAAGGGCTTCTAGTAACCAGAAGCTACGAGTTACCCCTTTCCACTGTGGGGCCATTCAAGCTTAGGCCTACTTTCCACTGGACTCAGGATGTACTTGTTGGAAACCTTAGACTAGGAGGGGCCGGGGAGGAAGAGGTGGAGAATGTTTTTATTGTACCACTTTTGTAAAGACTCTTTTCTAAAAACAAAATAGGTTAGCTAAGTGGTGCAGTGGATAGAGCATCAGGCCTGGAGTCAGGAAGACTCATCTTCTGGAGTTCAAATCCAGCCTCAGACACTTACTAGCTGTGTGACCCTGGGCAAGTCACTTAACTCAGTTTGCCTCAGTTTCCTCATCTGTAAAATGAGCTGGAGAAGAAAATGGCAAACCGCTCCAGTATCTTTGCCAAGGAAACTCCAAATGAAGTCACAAAGAGCCAGACACAACTGAAAACGACTGAAGAACAATGACAAGAAAAAACAAACTTGAGTCTGGCTGGCTCAGTGATAACCCATCATCTCAGGAGCCACAGCCAGTATCGCTGTCCTGTCCTCAGGAGTCCCCCTTGAGCTCCAGGATGGAGACACAGCCAGCCTCTGTCTGGGAGAGTGAGTCCTCAGAATGCCCACTGTGAAGAATGGGTGATTGGATTTGCGTGAGCATCTGCTCTGCCCATGCAGTGCCCCGTCCTCCTGTGCCTTAGGAGACCATTTTAGGAGTGACTCTCATTCTTTTGAACCAGTCACCTGTTGTCCAACTCTCTGGTGAGCCTCTCCACATTTAAAATAGTTGGCCTGGTCCTTAGATGAGAAGAACACGGCCCCTGGGGGGATGTGGGAAGGGAAGAAATTGCTTTTTTCCCAAACAGAGATCTAGGCAGGGCTGACCATACTAGAGATAGATTCGGCAATTTAAGTGACAGAGAGAGGCAATGGGGGCAAGCATAAGGGAAAGAAATTGGACCTGGAGTCAGGACACATGGGTCTGAATAATAAAAATAGCTTACATTTGTATAATACTTAAGGCTTTGCAAACATCATCTCATTTGATCCTAACGTTTAGGGGAGATATGCTCTTAAATATCACCATTTTACAGATGAAGAAACTGAGGCTGTGTGACCCATGGCAAGTCAATTAACCTGTCTGCCTCAGTAAAATTAGGGTCATAAGAATAAAAATGAGATCATATCTGCCAAGTGCTTTGCAAATCTTAAAGAACCATGTTAATATAAACTATTGAAAAACAAAACAAAACAAAACAACTTGAACTTCCCAACTCAGCTTATCTCACTTATAGACAGATTTGATTGTTAGGAAATTTTTCCTTTGCAGTTTCCCCACATTACTCCTAGGTCTGTGCTAGTTCTTCCAAGGAGAATGAATCAATTCCCTTTTCCCCCATGATAGTCCTTCAAATACTTGAAGGCAAATTTCATGTCTCCCCTCCCCCACCCCTCCCCAGTCTTTACCTCTCTTGATAACATGTCTGCACTTCCTTTAGCCAGCTTTGAAGCTCTTTACCATCTTGGTATTCCCCTTCTACATGGTATCTAGTTTCTGTCAATGACCTTCCTAAAATGTGGCACCCAGAAAATGAGCCCAGGAGTTCTCATGCAGTCCGGTGAGGGTAGAGTACAGGACCATCATCTCCGTAGTCCTGGCAGCTCCAAGATTACAGAAGATTTGTGATCTTATCAATGAGGGCATTCCCCCCAATGGTGTAGATTGCAATCCTTCTGTAACCCAGATTGCTTGCCCATCCTGTTTAATTCCTATCCATATCCTCCTGTAAGATTGCCATGGGCACGCCACCCAACATACCAGGGAGTCCTCCTCTTGTTCTCTTGCCATTGTGAGGATACCAGTAGAACACATGGACCTTCCAAAGATAACACCTCACCATCCCCATATGCCCAAGCCTCCTTTTGATGGCATGACTTATCTGCAAGGCTGTGTGTGTTACCTACGAAGGTTAGGTGTCCACATGAGTCAGTTTAGATGTGGCTTGAAGGGAGGGATGAATCAATTTAGAATCTCCACCCATCCTTCTCTCTTTTTGAGGGGGAGCTCCCAAGGATATTGATTTATTAAGCCAATTGCATAATAAATCAGGACCAGACACTGGACCCCAAATATAGTCTACCCACTGTGCTCAGAGTGAAACCTAGATTTCTATCCAGGAGACTCATATTAGAGACTGGCCATTCTCTCCTTCTCAGGGACAGGGGACCAGATTAGAATTACATCTATCTTCCCCCTTTCTCTCTCCAAATATTGTTAATCTAGGGGAAATAAAGGGCAACTAGATGTCTCAGTAGATAAGAATGCTGGGCCTGAAGTCAGGAAGACCTGAGTTCAAATCCAGTCTCAGATACTTACTAGCTGTGTGACCCTGGGCAAGTCATTTTACCCTGTTTGCCTCAGTTTCTACATCTGTAAAATGAGCCAGAGAAGGAAATGTCAAACCACTTCAGTATCTTTGCCAAGAAAACCCCAAATGGGGCCACAGAAGAGTTGGACACAGCTGAAACTACTGAATAACCGCAACAGCCTCCTCATACCCATGTTGCCTTTGGATAATCCTTAATCCTACTTTTATGGGAGACTATGGCGCTCTTTTGAATCCAAACCATACAACACCATTGGACAAATGTTAAGCTTTCATTTCTTGGAGAATCTGGAAATCATTAAAAGAACGATGTCCCAAAGGCAACCCAGACTAGTCTTCTCTTTCCATTCAGTTCTGAACCTAGCTCATCATCCATCAAAAGCACTGATCAAAGTCTCAAATACCAATGGGTTATCTATATGGACAAATTGAACAATGGGCATTTTTCATCCACTTGAATTTTACAGTATAGATAGTTAGACCGAACTCTTCTCAGTGATTATGAATCTTACTTAGGAGGCTTTGGAGTATTTTTGAGCCTGATGAGACCAATACAATGTCATATGCAAAAAAGGAACATCTAGAGGTCCTGATTATTTATCTTCAAGGAAACTTCTGGGTTGGATCTCCCCCATGACACTGGTGAGCACCTTTTGTGTCCTGGATGCTCTACTTCTCTTAATACAACTTCGAATCATATTAGTTGTGGGTGGGTGGGTGGGGCTGCCATATGACTATTCATATTGAGCTTGTGGTCTACTAAAACCCCAGTGGTTTTCAGGTCAAACTGCTTACTAGACACATATTTCCTGTTTCTTATTTGTGAAGTTGGTTTTTTGGACCTTATTTACATTTATCCCTGTTAAAATTCATCTTTTTAAATGCAAAATATTTCTGACAAGGATACATGGAATCTTTAAGGCCTAAATTCCTTTTATCAGATAGGATGCTTTTTTTCCCCATTAGAACCCTATGAACCTGGGAGATGTTGGGGATGGGGGCCAGGTTGGCCCTTTGCTCAGAAATGTCTAGTTTTTAGTCTAGTCAAAATCGACTGTATTTTCTAAGCACTTGGAGAGCGGAAGTGGGGGAAGAAACAATTCATTTAATACTGCCACAGGAATTGAGAAAAACTTGCTTTGGCTCTGCTGCTAACTTACAGGGTAACTTTGGGCATGTTGCTTTGTTTCTCTGGGTTTCAGTTCCTTCTGTAATCACAGAGTTGGAATACAGGACCTCTAAGGTCCCTCCTAGCACTTACATTTCATCCTTCCTTTCCAGCTCTGACATTCTTTGTTCTCTAATTTCCACAGGGTGAAGATTGAGCAGAATTGTGTTATGGTGGGAAAAACAAATCTGGTTTGGCTACTGCTTTGCATAGATCTGACGGGGTATGGCTCAAGATGAAGGGAGTCAGACACAGAGGAAGACTTGCCATGGCAATAACTCTTTCGGTAGCTGGTCTTCCTCCATATGCTTCTCCCTTTTCTATGTATTGACTTTCAACCAAGAGACTTTGACTTGGTAGTTGCACAGTTGGGAACTGGGAGCATTCCTCCAGGGGTGGGGAGATGGATGAATATAGGATCTGTAAACAGGATAAAAGGATGTTTTCTCCCTCCCATGCAATGATAAAGTAGGGGTAGGTTGTTTAATCCAGGGACCTTGTGGCCACCTTTTGGAGGATATAATATGAAGAAAAATCAACCTTCACAATTTCACACTTTCTCCCCCATGATGACTAATCATTTGGTTGGTGAGTTGTGTTTTTTATTTTAATTTTTTTTGCTTCATTTTAATTTAATTTTAATAAATATTTATTTTCACTATTTCCTTCTCTCCATACCCTGACAGAACCTAATGAAAAAGAAAAGTCTCGTAACAAATTTGCATAGTCCAGCAAAACAAATTCCCACATTGGCCATGACCAAGAATGCAAGTCTCTTTCTTCATCTGAAGAGAATCAGCTCTCCAGCAGGGGGTGAAGGGGGCATAGTGTCTTCAGTCCCAGGAACTGAAGTGAATCATTGCATTGGTCAGAGTTCTAAAGTCGCCCCAAGTTGCTTTTCTTTGTCATGTTGTTATTATTGCATACATTATTCTCTTAGCTCTGCTTGTTTCATTGCATTAGTTCATAGAGGCCTTCCTAATTTTCTCTGGCAGACCCTGAATACAGCCTGCCACACATCTCAGTAGAGTCTAGAGGTCTAGGAGAAGCATTAGGAGACTTTCAGAATGACTTCTTCTGGAACACACATTCCCCCAGGGATGGTCATGCACAGAGAATAATGTTCCACTGGATGCATAAAGAGCCTAAGGTAGCTGACACCAGCAATCTTCAGATATGGAGCAGGACGTAAGGCATAAGTTTTTGTGTGCTGTGTAGAGGTAGAGAGAGCTAGTTCTTGGGGGGAGGGGTGGTGCCTTTCAACATGGTGAATGCTCGTCTGGGTCTCCAGTGACTGCCACTTTCCCCTAGGGCAGCTAATTAACTCAGTTTTGGGAGATCCCCAGTCTTGATTAAATGTTTTTATGAGTGAAGACTCATCTCAACCCTCCAAATTTAGGTGGCTTCAGACCCTGCTTCACATCCCATCTAACTGTTCATCAGGGGTCCAGGCCTATTGCCAATAGATACTTCCCCTACCCTTTTTACTTTCTACTCTTGTTTTGGGGAACAATAAATATGGTACCCATTCTGGGGTACTTCCTACAACTCAGCTTCTTACATTTCACCTCAGCTCCACACTGTCCAAACAATTTCCTCCAGGTCCATGCCTTATAACAAGCCCAGCCATGGGCTGAGTTCTTTTGCCCCTTGGTGGTCTTCTTTGATGTAGAAACTCCTACATCGTATTCATTCAGCTGTGACCGTCAGACGTGGAGTCTCCAGATCTCTTGAACTCCCAAGCTTGCCTCTAAGGCTGGATGTGTCCATCTTAGGGGTTGCTGTTTAGTCACCTTTGCTTAGGAAAGAGATAGTAACAATAATCATAGCCAACACTTATATAACACCTACTATGTGCCAAGCATCATGTTGAACATCTTATATTGTCCCATTTGATCCTCACAACAACCCTTTTGGCAAAGGTGACTTTATTATTCCCTTTTTACAGCTGAGAATATAGGAAGACAAGTTGGGTGATTTGCCCAAGGTCACATAGCTAGTAAGTATCTAAGGTTTTCTTGACTCTTCACTGAGCTTCCTAACTGGTGGGATTTGAACTCAGGTCTTAGGATCATTGGATGATAAATAGAGAACTGGAAGGATCTTTAACGGCCAATTCTCTCTTAGATTTTTGTTGTCATTTTGTTTGTTTGTCTGACTGCTCTCCTGTGCTTACCATTTCTTTAGCAGCAATAAGAAACAGAGAAATTTTGTAGAAAGCCTGTTGGGAGGTGGGTGAGGACTAAAGGCTTGAGCTGCCCTGTTTTGTTATCTGCCAAAAAGGAAAGGATAGAATGATCTGAGATAGTGGGGGAGGCAGGGCTTATCTTCAGAGCCTTGGGGGATTTGTGCACAGACAGAGTGAGGGGAAGAGTATTTCTGGGGAAAGGATGAGCCCAGATCAGAAACTAGGGTGCTTTTATCTTGTCTTGTAAAAAATGATATATTTCTGAGTCTATGTGGAATTTTGTATATAGGCATGTAACCCATGGCTCAGGTTTGCTTCCTCCTCCCCCTGCTCCTCCCCCACTCCATGACTCTGGTATCACTAGCATTAGGTCTGGTCTTGGAAGCTGACCCCAAGACGCTTATTTTCTCTGTTAGTTTATTTATTTCCCTCACCTAGAGTTACTGTAGGAAAATCTCTACATTTAACTTATATTTGACTTATGTCTGTTTCTTCAAGTGGGTAACAGGGGCGCATGGCTACCATACAGTCCCTCATGATAGCAATGTATATGAATAAGGCAGTTTTTATTTCACTCCTGAAATAATGCAGAAAATGCAAATGATTCCAAGGAGCCCATGAACATGCATAGAAACACATATAGACTACTCAAATCATCCATCAGCTGCCCTTGGAAGGGAAATGAACTTGGGGTGACCCTTTGACATTCTGGGGAATGTCTATGCTTCCCACAACGTCCTCTATGATCCCACCCAGATTTGTGTTATCACCTTTTGGTTTGGTTTTCCCAAAGACTCATTTTGGATTTCTGAACAAGCAAACCCCTTCCCCTTGGACCAGATAATTGGATGTCTGGATAATTTTCTGAGTTTGCTTTCTAAGTAGGACACTACTCATGAACCATGGACGTGATCCTTCTTCACCCTCCCTCCCCCATCCCCCCCAAGAACATACTACATCAGGAATTACTTTCCATTCTTTAGGTCTGATCCTTGAATTAGGACTGTAGATTTCAAGCTGGAAGGGACCTTGGAGGTTAGTGTTTGCAATCTCATTTTACAGATGATGTAGCAGAGGTACAGAGAGGTTTAGCCCAATATTGACTATCAAGGAAGAGTCTAAGGTGGAATTTGAACCCAGGCTACAAGACTAGTACTTTGTCCCCCACATGATGCTTCCTCCCAATTCTCAAACTTGGGAAATAGAGAACTCAGGGTTACCACAAGACTGGCTCTTTCCAGAAAATCAAAACTTCCTTTCCTCTGCATAAGAGTTTGGCTTCTGGAAGACAGATGGAAGAATAAATGAATGAATGAAAAAGCATTTCATACAAAGGACTATGGATACAAGTAGAAAGCAAGATAGTTCCTGCTCTCAAGATGCTCACATTCTAATAGGTGGAGACAACACATATGGGAGGTTTCAGTTGTATATCGGATGGAAAAGCCTAGAGAAGTCTTTGGGGTATAGCAGCAAAGTCGATGCAATGTATCTTCCTGATTCATTCTTCTGAAAGTTAGCAGGGACTTCAGCCACCATCTAAACTGATTTGAATTTATTGTATATGGAGACTACTAAGTGGGGCAGTGGATAGAACCTGGAGTCAGGAAGACTTGAGATCAAATTTGGCCTTAGACTAGCTATGTGACCCTGGATAAATCACATAATCTCTGCCCACCTCAGTTTTCTGAACTGTAAAGTGAGGATAATAATAACATCTAAGTCCCAAAGTTGTTTTGAAGATCAGAAGAATAATTGTTATGATATGCTTAGCACAGTGCCTAGCACACAGTAGGCATTTAATAAATGCTTGTTTCCTTCCTTCTCCTTATGTTACAGTAGGGATTCCTTTCAGTTATGGGTTAGATTAGGTAGCTATTGAAATACCTTTCAACTTTCAAATTCTGTGACTTTTGTGATTCTTAACTGAATCTGTTAAGCCTGAAGAAGAGATAACTTGGGCTGGGAGGTATGGTACAGCAATCTTCAGGTATTTGTAGGGTTATCATGCAGAAAAATGATTAGATTTGTTCCATCAGGTACCAGAGGGTCTTTTTTCCAGACCAAGGAGCAATGGGTGGAAGTTGCTAATAGCCAAATTTAGCCTTGCTATAAGGGAAAACTTGCTAACAATTAGAACAAGTAGAACAGGCTACTGTGGGAGGCAATAGGTTCCATCTCATTGACAGTCTTAAATCAGAGGTTGAAACCTGTTGAGAATGATCTGGAAGAGGTTTTTGGTTAGGTACAGGTTGCACAAGATGGAAAAGAGATTCCTTTTTATTCTTAGATTCTATGATCCATTTGGCTGAATATCAAAAGAGGGAGAAATAGAAATGATATCACTTTCTAAATATTCTAAAGACTGCCTGACCAGATGGAAGATGTGGATAATGCCTTCCTTATATCAATGTATGCAATGCACAAAACTGACACAGAGGCATTGGACTCAAGGAAATTCCAGTGATTTTAACATCTGTTGGGAATCTGCTTTTGCTAAAAATAGATTATTTATAGATTCAGCCAATAAACATTTATTGTCATTTATTATGTGCCAGACACTGTGCGAAGTGCTAAAGATAAAAAAAAAGGCAAGATGTAAGTTCTCAAGGCCCTCAGATTCTAATGGGGGAGACCATATATAAAGAATTGCATGCATTCAAGATATATATAGCATGAATGGGTGGTTAGCTCAAAGGAAGGGTCCTAGTGAGGCAGGGAGAAGTGGGAAACATTGAGAAAAGTCTCTGGCAGAAGGTGGAATTTAAATGGAGTTTTAAAGGATGTCAGGGAAGCCCTGAGGTAAAGGTAAGGAGGAAGAACATTCTAGGAATAGGGGACAGCGAGTGAAAGGGGAGATTTACTATTAGGTGTGAGGAAGAATAAGAAGGTCAGTGTGGCCGAATCATGGAGTACGTGGAGGGAGGTAAAATGAAACAAGATTGGAAGGGTAGGAAGGGTTCAGGTTGGAAAGGGCTTTAGAAGCCAAACAAAGATTCTGGAGATAATAGGGAGCCCCTGGAGTTTATCAAGCAGGGGGATGATACAATCAGACCTGAGCTTTAGCAGTTGAATGGAGGATGCATCAGGGTGGGAAGAGACCTGAGGCACAAACACTTTTGTAAAAGAGGCTATTGCATTAATATAGGCATGATTTGATAAGGGGCTTTTCTCACTGACTTTCTTTTTATAAATTTTTTATTGACATCTTTTATTTTTACATGATCTCTCTTTTTGAATATATAATTCTCCCCTTCCTTACCAAGGGAACCATCCTTTGTGAACAAAGAAAAAAGAAAGCCAAAAAAAAAATCCATTTAACAATACTAACCAACCAAGAATGACAGTGTTTGCAATATTCTACACTCATAGTTCATCCATCTATGAAAAGAAGGGAGTGAGATGCTTTTTCTCATCTCTTTCTAAGGCCACGTTTCTTGTTCATTTTAATTACACAGTATTTTGTTTTATTTCTTTAGCCTTTCCATTTCCATTGTCATGTGCGTGGTTTGCTTTGGCTCTGCTTGTCCTTCTTTCACATTATAGCTCTTCAAATACAAGGTAACTGTTATCATGTCCTTGCCTCTTCATCCCAAGTCTTCCTTACCCCAATTTTATAAATAAACACCCCCCAGTTTATCTAACTGATTCCCATGTGGCATGGTCTGTAGACCCCTCACTATTCTGGTCTCTCTGCAGAGGCTTTCTAAATGGTCAATCTCCTTTGTAAATATGGCACCAAAAATGAAAACTTCCCAGGGTCTATGTCAAGACTTCTTAACTTTGGGGTGAGTCACAGATAGCCTTTGGCAATCTGGTGAAACCTGTGTATGGATCCCTTCTCAGAATAAAGTTTTTAAATGCATAGAATAAAATACTGAGATATAAGGGAAACTATTCATATTGAAATATTGATCAAAATATATTTTTAAAAGATGACCAAGTTCACAGATCTCAGGTTAAGAACCTCTGCTCTAGAGGCTTGAGAAAAGACCCCAATTTTCACTCCAGGGGTGGAATTTCTCTTGGGCTAATAAGAATGTATTATTATTCAAATTATTTGAGTTTTCTTCTCATAATTTCCATAAGATGTTTGTTGTGTATATGGGGGGAGCCATTACTGCCTCCCTCACCTCACTTCTACCTCCCTGTACCACCATGCACCAGCAGATTCCCAAAAGAATGCTACTGTGAACAGCTTTTAAGATTTGGATTACACAGTATAGTGAACACTCTGTTTATTCCATTACAAATCAAGGCAAACATTCACAATATATCACAATATAATATTCACAACATTACATCTTATCACAGAAAATCACAATATAGTGTTCGTAACAGCTTAACATTAGAATGGCCACACGTTTTCACTACAGTGGCCACAGTATTTAGAACAAAGCATTCAATCAATTCACAGTACAATAATCAGTCTTCCACTCATGGGGCAATCATACATCAACTCAGTCACTTATCTAACAATCATTAGAAAACCACACAAACTCTTCACACATGCACGCACACACACATACACACCCATGTCCAGAAAACCTCAATTTCATCCAAGGGGAGGACTTTTCTTCATCTTGACTTGAGGTGGTCTCTCTGATTCCCTGGATTCCCTTCCATGGTCCCAGCTCCCTCCTGAATTCACCAAACAGTCACCTGGATTCAGAAGCAGCCAGCTCCCAGGTCCTCGTCCAGTCCTCCAGGCAATCCCTGGTACACAGTGAAGTTCACAGGGTCGGGCACATCTCAGACCCTTCACCACTTCTGTTGCCGGAACTCAAGGATCAGCCAGGCCACGAACAAACAAAGGCTTATCCCGGTCATGCTTCTTCAGTCCTCCAGCAGCTCAGCTGACCCTAGGACCCAGGAGAATCTTGGCCTTCCAGGAGGCCTTCCAGGCAAGCCCTCTTAGCCTCCCAGGTGGCCTTCACCAGATTCTGGTCTCAGGAAAACTCCAGCTCAGTTCTCAGTAAGCTTCCAGATGCTGGGAGAGAAGCTCTCTCACTCTCACTCTCACTCTCACTCTCACTCTCTTTCTCACTCTCTTTCTCACTCTCTTTCTCACTCTCTTTCTCACTCTCTTTCTCGCTCTCTCTCTCACTCTCTCTCTCACTTTCTCCCTTCCTCTCTCTTTCTCTTTCTCTCTTTCTCTCTCTTTCTCTCTCCCTCTCCCTCTCCCTCTCTCTCTCTCTCCCTCTCCCTCTCCCTCTCCCTCTCCCTCTCCCTCTCCCTCTCCCTCTCCCTCTCCCTCTCCCTCTCTCTCTCCGTCCCCCCCCCCCTCAAGAAAACTCCAACTCACTTCTTCAGTCCAGCAGCCCAGCTCCCAGATGCTGGGACAATCCTGCTTCTTCCAACAGGAGCCAACAAGAGGAACATTCCAATTCTGTCTTTCTGTCTCTAGAACTC
>CM053588.1:56114198-56158542 GCA_028646515.1 Pseudochirops corinnae | reverse complement strand
CCCCCCCCCCCTCAAGAAAACTCCAACTCACTTCTTCAGTCCAGCAGCCCAGCTCCCAGATGCTGGGACAATCCTGCTTCTTCCAACAGGAGCCAACAAGAGGAACATTCCAATTCTGTCTTTCTGTCTCTAGAACTCTTCTTATATACACACTGGCCTCTTGTCTCAGCCAATTCGCTTTTTCCATGTCAACAGGGGAGTTCATGCCCTCTCAATAGGGGACAGAGTTCACACCTTCCATACTGAGCTCACACCTTCCCTACTGAGCTCACACCTTCCATACTTAGCCCTAAGTGTTACTAAGGGCTAAGTATCTGCTAAACTGATTGCTATTACACTTCTGGAGGATGAAAAGTATATACTCTCTACTAAAAACATAATACAATGTAGTGTGTAGTGTGTAGGGGGTAAAAGAAAGACTCAGAAAGAGATCTCCAGGAAAATTTGAGAAGGAAGAGACCATTTCAGCCCAGGGAAGGCTTCATGGAGAAGGTAGTACTTGGACAGGTCCTTGAAGCAAGGGAAGGATTTCAATGAGTAGAGAAGAGCAGGTAGTGTTTTTCCAGGCACAGGGAATGTCTTTTGCTAATGCATGTGGGCTGGAGAGGGTGGGCCAAGTGCCCTTTGACTAGTTTGGGGGGTATCTTTGGACAAAATCTGTGGACTCTCTAACTTGACAAGTTTGGGCTCTGGGAATATATCGAGAATTTGTGATTATGTTGGTATAGAATTCCTTCCACAACTCACTACCTAAACCATTTCTGACAGGAGAGAAGAACAAGGAGTAAGAAGACTAGAAAGGTAGGAGGAGGCTAGGTTATGAGGGTCTTTGACTGGCCAAATAGAGCATTTTTTGTACTTGATCCTGGAGGCAATAAGAAGTCATTTGAGTTTATTGAGTAGGAGAGGAGTGACAGGGCCAGACTTTGCTTTAGGAAAATCACTTTGGTGGCTGATTAGAAGATGGACAAGTCAAGGCAGTAACCATTTATTAAGCATCTACTATATCCCAGACACTAGGATAAGTGCTGGGGATACAAAGAAAAGCAAAGGACTGGTTCTACTTCCAAGGAGCTCATAGTCCAATGAGGGAGACCAAAGGTAAACAACTATGTACACACAAAATAGAGACAGAATAAATTATATAGAACCTTAGAGAGAAGGCATGAAAATTAAAGAGGATTGGGAAAGGCTTTTTTTGCAGAAAATGGAATGTTAGTTGGGAAGTAAAGGAAGTTAAAGAAGCCAGGAGACAGAGATAATAATATTAAAATGACAACAACAACATCTACATAGAGCTTGCTATGTGCTAGGCACTGTAATAAATGCTTTACAATTATCTCATTTGATCCTCACTAATTTCAACTCCATCCCCATTTTATAGAGGAGGAAACTGAGGCAAACAGAGGTGAAGTGACTTGCCCTGAATCATACAGCTAGTAGATGTCTGAGGTCAGATTTGAACTCAGAACTTCCTGACTCCAGGCCCAGCATTCTATCCATCATATCACATAGCTTTCCCAAAGTGGAACAGACTACCTTGGGAGTAGGTGGCTTCTCTTCGCTGGAGGTCACCAAACAGTAGCTAGATCACCACTTGTTGGGTATGCTGTCATTTCAGTATGACTGATGAGGAGGCAGAGCATTCCAGGCATGAGGGACAGCCTGCGACTCTCTTTTCAAAAGAACTTAGGCATCTGCTTTAATGCTAAAGACCTAAACAATTTAGCTCATCTTCCTTCCTTTTTCTGATACCAGAAGATGGAAGGAAAACACAGAAGAAAGAAAAATCCTACCAAGCAGGGATGACAGTAGCATGGAGGGCACCTTAGCTTCTGGAAGGCTGTGCCAGGAGGAATGCAAAATTCTGGCAGGTATCATTGCATTGGAAAAGCTTCCAGGGGGAGTCCTGTTACAGGCTGTGTGAATGACCTCTTTGGAGCAATCTAATTCATGGCAGTGGCATCCAGTGGCATCACCATGCCCAGATCGTGAGCTATGGGCAGATGACTTGCTTTGGCCACGACAATTTGCCAAGCTCATCCAGTAATGTGTGGAGAGGTACTTGTTTGTGTTGGTGGAGGAACCAAGCTTGTTGATGAATTATAGATCTTTTGTGGTAATGAAAGATATTAGAAACACAGAGCTATTTATTATTTACTGTGAACAGTACTAAGAAACGAACAGGAAACAGGTGATTGCAACCAAAGGAATAGGGGACAGTGAACATAAGGTCAGCAAGGTCTCCTTATTAATTACAGGATGAAATACAAACTCCGCAGCTATTGAGTATTTTAAACTGTCTTTTTTATTTATTTTGTTAAATATTTCCAATTATATTTACATTTTTTAAAATGTTCATTTTTTTTTAAGATTTTGAGCTCCAAATTCTCTTCTCTTCTTCCCTTTTATTCCTCCCCATTCCTTGAGAAGGCAAGAAATATGGTATCGATTATATATTTTTACTATATTTTCTTCATTATATATACGAATCCATGTAAAACATATTTCTATATTAGCTATGTTGCAAAAGAAAACACACACACACACACACACACAACAGGAAAAACATAGAAAGTGAAAAAGTATGCTTCCACCTATACTGAGAGTTCATCAGTTCTCCCTCTGGAGGGATAGCATTTCTTATCATGGCTCCTTTGGAATTATCTTGGATCATTGTCTTGATCAGAGTATCTAGATCTTTTACAGTTGATCACTGTTACAATATTGCTGTTAGCATATACAATGTTCTCCTGATTCTGCTCACTTCATTTTGCATCAGTTCATATAAGTCCTCCTATATTTTTTCTGAAACTATCCTGCTTATCATTTCTTATAGTACAATAGTATTTCATCACAGTTGTATACCCCAACTTGTTCAGTTATTCCCCAGTTGATGGGCATCCCCTCTATTTCCAGTTCTTTGCCACCACAAAAAGAGCAGCCATAAATATTTTTGTACAAATAGGTCCTTGTCCTTTTCCTTTGATCTTTGGCATAGAGACCTAGTATTGGTTATTACTTGGTCAAAGGGTATACACAGTTTTATAGCCCTTTGTAGCCATGGAGTATTAAACCAGTTTCAAGACATAAGTGCTCCCTTAGCCTACCCAATTTAACCTGCACAGAAAGAATCTCAAGGAATAGATAAGATGAGAACCTACGACTATCACTGGTGTTGTAAGTCTGAGCTCACTGTGCCCTTTCCCCCCTAAGACGGAGAAGTAGAGGGATAAATGAAGACCACGAATATCCCTGCCCTGAGGTCCTGGAAGATAGCGATCATTTTCTTCTAGGGTGTTGAGAATGCCAACTACCTTCTTCAGTTCCCTGTTATTTATCTTTCTATTTTACCTTAGTTAAATGTATTTTGTCTTCAAAGTCACGTGTCTTTTGTGTGACCTGGCGTAGCACTGCACTGGTGCCTCGCAGCACGGTTTTGAATAAATCATCGCCCACAAGTGCCTTGACTCAGAGAAGCAGTGAGGGGTCACAGAAATAGGAGGGCGTGGGTGACATACCCAGCCTTACATAACCAGGCCAGACTACAAGCTATTCCTCAGTTTTTGTCCTGCCCTCTCCCGCCTGTGTATTCACACAATCCCATTTTCACACTGATAAAGCCCTTGCTTCTGCCTCTTGGTTCCTTCTCTTCCTTTGAGGCCAGCTGAAGCTTTTGCGATGAAGTCTTCCATGCTTATCACCCAAATGAAAGTGTTCTTTTATTTTCCTTATTGTTGTTCAGTCCTGTCTAACTCTTTGTGACCCTTTTAGGATTTTCTTGGCAGAGATACTGGAGTGGTTTGCCATTTCCTTTTCCAGCTCATTTGACAGATGAGGAAACTGAGGCAAATAGGGTTAAGTGACTTGCCCAGGGTCACACAGCTAGTGTCTGAGGCCAGATCTGAACTCACAAACAGGAATCTTCCTGATTCCAAGCCCAGTGCACTATGCACTATGGTGCCACCTAGCTGCCCTATTATTTTCCTAGGACACTGAAATGTGGATCTCTCTGTTGCCCTGTTGCCTTCTACTTTGCATCGTGATTAGCTATGTATCTGTCTTTTTATCTCCTTATTTCTTTCCCCACTCCCTTCCACCCATATTATATATAAGGTCCTCCAGGGCAGGGACTATGTCCCTTTTCATCTTTTTATCTCCACTTTTTATTACAGAGCCTGGGAAACATGAGAGGCTTAACTACTGTTTGTTCACTTGTTTTTGTTGAATGTTGAGTTCCTATATGGATTGAAATGAGATTTATGTTGTCAAAAGTATTCATGTTTTCACTTTTTTGTATATGCCATGGGGCTTAGCACTTAGTACCAACTCACTAAACGTTTATTGAATTGTTTATGGAAAATTTGTCCCATGAGTGGGCCATTTAGAACATCGGGAACTGTGTAAAAGTGGAAGTACTTCATCTGGAGTCATAAGGCTTTGAATCCCAGCTCCGCCACCAGCTCTGTGACCTCTGTCAAGTCATGTCCCCATTTTGTGCCTTATGTACCTCATCTGTAAAATGAACAATTTGAATTAGTCATCTCCAAAGTACCTTCCAGTTTCTACATTGTCAAATTGATCTTCCTAAAGAGCAGATCTGACCATGTCACCTCTCTATTCAATACACTGTCCTGTTGTTGTTCTGTCCTATCCAACTCATCATGATCCCACTGGTGGTTTTCTTGGCAAAGACACTGGGAGTGGTTTGCCATTTCCTTCTTCAATTCATTTTATAGATGAGGAAACTGAAGCAAAGAGGGTTAAGAGACTTGTCCAGGGTCACACAGTTAATAAGGTCTGAGGCCAGATTTGAACTCAGGAAGATGAGTTTTTCTGAATCTAGGGGCAATACTTTATTCTCTTGCGCCACTTAGCTGCCCTGCAGTAAACTCTAGCAGCTCCCTATTATGTCTAGGATCAAATTGTAAACCCTCTGTTTGGCTTTTAAAGCCCATCATAAACTGGTTCCTTACTACCTTTCAGTCTTCTTACACCTTATTCCCTTCCACTTAACCTAAGATCCAGTGACACTTGCTGCTCCCCAAACAAGACACACTCAGGAAACACCATGTTCAACTTCGCATTTTCATTGGCTGTCTCATGGCTAGAATTCACTCCCTTTTGACCTCCATCTCCTGGTTTCTCTGACTTTCAAGTCCCAGCTAAAATATTTTCCACAAGGAGATTTCCCCACTCCCCCTTAATGTTAATGCTCTTCCTCTGTTGATATCGCCCTGTCTTCCTTTAAATCCCACATGTAATCTTACCTTCTACAGGAAGTCTTCCCCAACCTTCTTAGTTCCAGCACCTTTCCTTTGTAAATTGCTTCCTATGTAGCCCATAGATAGCCTGTTTTGTGTAAATTTGTTTGTATGTTGGCCCCCTGCCCCCATGCCACGTTAGATTGTAAGCTTCTTGAGGGCAGGGACTGTCTTTTGTCTCTTTTTATATCCCCAATGCTTAACACAGTGCCTGGCACATAGTAAGTACCTGATGAATAATTGTTGACTTGATTTTGGTAGGTTACCTTAAAGGGGGAAGTAAATCATTAAAGACCATGAAGGGTATATTTCTTCCCAGAGCAGGAAGAAAAAAAAAGACTTTCCGAATGACTATTAGAGGAAGACTCATCTTTGTGAGTTCAAATCTAGCCTCAGATACTTACTAAGTTGTGTGATGCTAGGCAAGTCATTTCACTCTGTTTGCCTCAGTTTCCTCATCTGTAAAATGAACTGGAGAAGGAAACGACCAACCACTACAGTATCTTTTCTAAGAAAACCCCAAATGGAGTCACAGAGAGTTGAACATGACTGAAAATGATTGTGTTTATTCCATGACAATAGGCAGAAATAGAATTAAAGGGCATAAGTAAAGTCTCAGAGGCAGGAAAATGCAGCCTCTCTGGGAAATGCTGTCCATCTGGGCTTGGACATAGGATATGTGTGTGGTAGCAATAAAAATTATACCTAGAGAAGTACAATGTAGGGAATTTTTTTTAAAAGAATGATTGTTAGACTAGGAACTAAGAAGTCAAGCACAAAAAGAGGAGGACAGAATGGGGATAGAAGGATTAAAGTTGACATGACCAAGGGACAAATTCAGGGGGGAAAAAAGGTGAGAGAGGAGATGAAATTGTAGTCTGGGGAGGGGTGGATGAGGAGCCCAAGTTAGAGAGCATGGCTGGAAGTGCTAGTTTGGAACAAAAGAATTAATCAATTAATAAGCATGTATTAATTGCCTACTATGCACAGGACAGTATGCTAAGCAACGTGGTTATATTCCAACTGGAACGACAATATGTACATATGTAGGCATAGACACTGATACAAAGCTGACACAAATTAACTTTGTGGGAGGGTAACTAGTAAATGCCTCAAATCTATTAATGTTTATTTGTTTCAGTTGGGTCCAACTCTTTGTGACCTCATCTGGTCCAACTCTTTGTGACCTCATCTGGGATTTCTTAGGCAAAGACTAGAGTGGTTCACCATTTCCTTCTCCAGCTCATTTTACAGATGAGGAAACTGAGGCAAATAAGGTTAAGTGGCTTGCCCAAGGTCAACACAGCTGGTAAGTGTCTGAGGCTGGATTTGAACTCATGTAGTTGAGTCTTCCTTATTCCAAGCCCAGCACTCTATTCGCTGTGCCACCTATCTATAGGCTAGATTGGATCCCTTCCTGTGCTGACTTGCTGATGCTCCTTCAGTAAAATGTGACCAAGCTTGATAGGGCACATGATTTGAAAGGCAACATAGAAGACTCTCACCACCACCATGAAAATGATGCCATGGATCCCCAAATCGCTCCCAGGAGAGCTAACACCGAAGAAAAATTGTACAAAGTCCTGGGGTCAGTAGTTCTAGGTCCCCATCCCACCATTCTTCCTCCCTCCCCTCCCCCCACCTGCTTTGTGGCCTAAGGTCAATTCTTTAATCTCTCAGAATGTCATGTTCTTCAGTAAAGAAAGGGGGTTGGAAGGGTGGTGCAGTGAATAGAGCACTGGCCCTGGAGTCAGGAGGACCTGAGTTCAAATCCAGCCTCAGACACTTGACATACTTACTAGCTGTGTGGCTTTGGGCAAGTCACTTAACCCCAGTTGCCCTCCAAAAAGTAAAAAAAAAAAAGGGGGGGGCGGTTTAGATTATATTGCTTCCTAAATTCCCTTCCAGAAATGGTATTTGGAGGAAAAATCTTTTCATCAAATATTTCTGCTGAAGCTCTGATATACATTTTATAAATGGAATTAATACAACCAATTAAGACCAAAAGCCGTTCCCCAGATATTAAGTAGTTAAAGGAAATGATCAGTTCCTCAAAAAAGAACTGTCAAATTAAAGATTGTTCCACATTACTAAGGACAAACAACTAGGGAAATATACATCAACATAACTTCATGGTTTACTTTTACAGCCACAGAACTGGCAAAGATGAAAAAAAATGAATTGGAATAGTTAATGATGGAGGGGCTGTGGGAAGACAGGCACACTAAAACAGTCTTGGTACAATTGCAAATTGGTTCAATCATTTTTGAAAAGTAATTTGGAATTCCATTTAAAAAGTGCCTAAAAGTCCACTTTCTTTGGCCCACAGATTTTACTGCTTGGAGTATACCCCAATGAGGTCAGATAGCAAGAAAGGTTCTATACATCTTAAACTATTTGTACCAGTGCTTTTCCTTTGTACTTAGATACCAATCAATGGAGGAAATGGCCTAATAAGTTGTGGTACATGAATATAATGGAACAGCATGGAACCATGAGAAATAATGAATATAAAGAAGAGAGAAACCTGGGAAGACTCATATGAAGGGATAACAACTGAAGAAAACAGAATCAGGAAATGAAACTTAAAATGACAAGTGGTAAATTGGAAAGAAAAAAAATTGCATTCTGTAGAATTATAGTGACCAAGCTTGGCCTTGTAAAAGTTTAGAAAATGTACCTTCTTCTTTTTAATTGGTCAAGGTGGGGGACTATGATTGTATGTATTGACCAGTCAAGTGATTGTTGATTTTGCAAAACTAATTTTTTTCTTCTTTTTAAAAGATTTGTTAAAGTGAAGGTTTACTGTGGTGGTGGACAGAAGAGAAATATTTGGGAACCAGTGTGATATAAAAACAAAAATATTAAGAAAAAAGTCCCTTTAAGTTGTAACAGTTCATATTCTAAGGTGGCATATAATAAATACAGTGGAAAAGAGCATTGTATTTGTAGCCCAAAATCAGGTTCAAATTCCTGTCTCTGCTACTTACTAGCTCTGTGGCTTTGGGTTCTTCATGCTTCCAGGCTTCAATTTCCATATGTAAGATGAGTAGGTTGGCCTAGACAAAGTCTGAGGTTCCTTCTAGCTATAACTGCTATAAACTTTTATCTTTTGGCAAATCCTAACATTCTTTGTTCTAAGGGCCCTTCCAGCTCTGACATTCACTGTTCTAGGGCCCTCCCAGCTCTGACACTCTGTGTTCTAAGGGCCCTCCTAGCTCTGACATTCTCTATTCTAAGGGCCCTCCCAGCTCTGACATCCTGTGTTCTAAGATCCCTCCCTCCTCTGTCACTTACAACCTGTATGACCTTGGACAAGTCACTTCTACCCTTGGCCTCAGTTCCCTCATCTGTAAAATAAAAGGTAGGACAAGATAACCCCTTAAGGTCTCTCTTAGCTCTAAGGGTCCGTTCCAACCCTGACATTCTAGGATTCTAAATAAATTCCTCCATCTCTTTATCTAAGAAGAAGAAAAAAGCCTGCCAGTTTCAAGAGGAGATCGGGCCTGCCCTTGCAGTGACTTGGTTGTCACTGCAGATTCTGCAAAGCAGGCATTTCTGAAATGCTCAAAGCTCTGACAACTGGGATTTCCTTTCTGTACCAAGAAAACCGAAGAAAATGTCATCCAACAAACGGCCGCAACCCAGCACAGGCTTCCAAGCCTGCGATGCCCTTGGCAGCGACCTTCAGAGAACGTTTCTGGTGCGCGCAGGGTTTTGGAGACAGCCTCCCAGCTCCGGCGTTAATGCCGCCGCCGCCGCCGCCATTCTGCCGCAGCCCACTTCAAACAAGCCAGGCAGCACGGCCGGGGACGCCTTGGTAGCAATTAAAATTCTTCTGCCAGCACCTCCATCGGCTTTTCTAAGATGAAACTGATAAAGACGGGAGATCAAGCCTGAGTCGCTATCAGCTTCATTATTTCTGTTCTCTCTGGACCGAGGGGAAAATGAGGCTGTATTCAGGGTGCCTATTTCTGGTTAGAAGTTTAATTAGTATGAAAGAAGGCACGCGGATGGAAAAAAGGAGAAACATACATGCGCGAATTTATTATCGTTATGGCAAAAGAGAGAGAGAGAGAGAGAGAGAGAGAGAGAGAGAGAGAGAGAGAGAGAGAGAGAGAGAGAGAGAGAGAGAGAGAATAGCTTGAATTTCTATAGTTTGGGAGGGAGATGAGCACTGAAATCCCTGACCCCATTTTACAGACGAGGAGGCTGAGGCTGAGAATGGGCTTTCTGGACCCAGGGTCACATGACCAGGACCTGGCAGAGCTGGGTCTCCAGCTCAGGTCCTCTGACTTCCTGTTAAGGCTTTTTTCAATTTCCCCCTCAAGTTTCTGTTCACTTCTGCCAGGTGGACAGGACATTTTTGCTCTGTTCCTTTCTTTAGAGTTTAAACAAAAGGATTCCATAAATGGAAATCTTAAGAAGCATTTGAGCAATTTGGACTCACAGGACCTGAGTTGGAATCAATCAATGAATCAACTACCATACACTAAGTGACTACTATTTGCCAGGCACTGTGTTAGTCTTTGGGGACAGAAAAACAAAGGAGGAAATATTTGCACTCTTGGGGAGCTTCCACTGTAGCAGGGAAGACAAGAAACATACAATCGAAGTTGAGGGGGCACAGGGTGTAGGCAGATCTGCCCTTCCGTATGGGTTATACAGAGTTTGCCCTCAATCTCTGCCCGCTTCTAATCTACTCCACTGACTCCCTTTCACACAACCTCGTGATGATGGAGCGCCCTGATTGGCTGCTAAGTCAAATAGCTGATGGGCTCGAAGATGCCATGAAAGCAAGACATTGGGCTCGCAGAACTCAATTATTTGCCTTCTTTTCTCTCTGATTATAAGCCTGATGACTTTTTGAGCTGGGCTGAAGATTCCAGTGAGCGCTGGCGAACCTGCACTGTGTCCCACCTGACCAACAGGTAGAGATGCTCTGCTCATGCTCTGTAGGGCCCCTCTGGAAGGATAGGCTTGAGCATGCTCTGTAAGTCTACACAGAGTAAATGTAAAGAGAATCAGTCTTCTTTTCTGGTGACCGGGCAGGATAGCTCCTCCAAAGAAATGTGAGGAGAAAAGGAAGGGTCGTTCTATTATCCATGAGTATATACCAGATAGTATATACCAGAGAGTATACCATCAATATTCACAAACATATCCTTGGAGTAGCCTTCAAAAACCAAGCTCCTCAGGCCCTGAAGGAAATCTGAAAGTTTGTCATGGGAAAAATGACAACTCCCCACGTAGACACTGACACCAGACTCAACAAAGCTGTTTGGGTCAAAGGCATAAGAAAGGTCCCATCCTTTTGTCCAGGAAATTCGATGACACCAAACCAGCTGATATGTTGGTTACATATGTGCCTGTTACCACTTTCAAAAGCTTACCATCAATGTGGTTGAAAACTAAGCCGAACTTCATTTAAATAAAGTTATAAAATGTAAAAAAAAAGAAACAGTAGGAAAAAAAATATATATATATGATAGTCAAATACAAGATAGGGAGTAAGGGAGGACACTAGTACTTAGGGGGATCAGGAACGGTTTTCTGTGTCTTAAAGGATGAGACAAAGGGATGCTCTGAGGCAGAGGAGGAAAGAGTATTTCTAGGCAAGGGAGGGGTCAGTGAAAAGGCCAGAGAAGATGGACAGATTGATTCCAACACTGAGATTCTGTCAGTCTACACTGACCAAAGGTTTCCCCAGATTTCCATTGGAAGGGACCTCAGAAGTCATTTCTTCCAACCTACTCCTGCACAAATATGTCCTCTATGATATCCCTGACAAGTGGTTAATCAGCCTCCATTCAAAACAAACCCTGAGAGACTGGGAACCCACACAGTCAAGGTCATGCAAGTCATAAGTAGCAGACCTGGGACTGGAACCTAGGTCCTCAGACCTACCACTCTTTTCATGGTACTCAACATTTTTACTATGAGAGCTGAAAAGAGCCTTAGAATAGAAAATATTAGTCTGGAAGAAGATTGTTGAGCATTGACTTGGAGAGCTAGAAAATATCTTAAAATACAGGATGTCAGAGCTGGGAGGTCCTTAGAACACAAGATGTCAGAGCTGGGAGGGTCCTTAGAACATAGAATGTCAGAGCTGGGAGGGCCCTTAGAACACAGAATGTCAGAGCTGGGAGGTCCTTAGAACACAGGATATCAGAGCTGGGAGGAGCCCCTCATTTCACAGAGGAAGAAACTAAGGTTCAGGAAAAGCTCAGAGAACAATAAGGGGTTGTGGCTGAGTCAAAACTTACCCCCAGCTCTTTTTGAGGCTAAGTCCCATTGAACTTTACACTATGAGGGTTGCCATGCCATACAAGTGCCAAGTTAGTGTTGTATGTGGGAATAGCACTGGCTATGGAGTCAGAGGACTGCTGTCCATGACACACTGCTGACTCTATGTGACTCAAAACAAAATATTTAATTTCCCTGGGTCTCAGTTTTCTCATCTGAAAAATCAATGTGTTGGTTTCTCTAGTTAAGTCTCCAAAGTCCCTTCCACCTCTTAGAGTTTGGGCACTTCATCTGCAAAAAAGCAGGTTAGATGGTGTGGGAGGGAGAGACAGAGACAAAGAGATATGGAGACAGAGAGAGAGAGAAAGAGAGAGAGGGAGAGAGAGAGAGGGAGAGAGAGAGAGAGAGAGAGAGAGAGAGAGAGAGAGAGAGAGAGAGAGAGAGAGAGAGAGAGAGAGAGAGAGAGAGAGAGAGAGACCAAGATAGAAAGGGGAGGGGAGAAGGAGGGGGAGAGATTGTTCAGAGAAATCCCTCTACAATTATCTTGCTGGAAAACCCAAGGCTCTTAATTCTTCCAGTTAACGTGGTGTTAGGCTCCAACACATTCACTTTCCAAGGGCGCCATCTTGTGTCAAATTCTTCACTGCCCAGGACTCACATTAGTAAGAAGGCAATCGATGAACTTCCTACCCAGGCAACTTCGAAGGAAGTTCACAAATGTATTTTTGCTTGCTAGGTTCTAAGCTCAGTCTTCTCTACCTACTGAAGGTATACAAGTACAGTCAGAATCCTTGACTTTGTTCCATTTATACCAGCAGTTGTTGATTGCGCACCTTACTTATCTCTAAATTACATACATGTATTACTGAACTTTTAATTATGTATATCATAAAGTCAGTGAGGTGACACAGTGGATAGAATGCTAGACTTGGGCTGAGGAAGACCCAAATTCAGATCTTGCCTCAGACACTTCCTATCCATGTGATTCTAGGCAAGTCACACAACTAGTCTGCCTGTTTCCTCATCTGTGAAATGGGGATAATAACATTAGCATTTACCTTCCAGTGTTGTTGTAAGGATCACAAGAGCTTGGCATAATGCTTGGTATAATGTCTGGTGTATAACAGACCCTTAATAAATGTTAGTTGACTGTCTGAAATGAGATACCATATATAAAGTACAGTGCAAACCTTAAAGAAATACATACATGCTAGCTATTATAAAACACACACAAATTTAAATTGTTAAAGGATGAAATGAATATTAAATAAAATTTGATTTTGAGTTGATAGATGGGCGTTTTCAGTAGGGAGGTGACAAGGTCAGACCTATACTTTAGGAAAATCACTTTGGCGGAATGATTTGGAGTGGGGAAAGACTTGGGCAAGAGGGCCAAAGAGAAGGCTACTGAAAAGCACTTTATGTATGTTTATAGTTTATTAATCCTATAACTCATGACTATGTTGTCAGGAATAAAGTGTAAGGCTTATTCTCTTCCCATTTTACAGATGAGGAGATCGAGATTTAGAGGGAGGATGTGATTTGTCCAGAAGACTTTCCTCACAACAACTCTTCAAGATAGGACTAGAATGTTTGCTGCGGAACTGAATCCAGGTTGCCTGAGTCTAGAGCATTTTCTACCAGACCTCTTTGGGAACTGAGGTGCTCCAGAGTGACCAAAATCAAGCCCAGTCCCTAGCCTATGAAAAATCCCCTTGTTTTCTAGGACTGAGATTCAGACGCTGTCTTAAAATAAATGTGATTTGTTCCTGTAGCAACCCAAGGCAACTTCTGCATCTGTTAAAGCAAGGGAATTGGGCTGGATCTCCAGAAGCCTTTCTGCCTCTCAAATTCCATGTTTAAACAGGCTGTGTTCTAAGATCCCTTCCACAAAACCACAGAATCTCAGAGCTGGATGGACTTTGGTCTAAACCATATCTGAAAAAGGATCCTCACCCCATCATGCCTAATAAGAAATCATTCAACTTCTGCTTGAGGAGAGTCAATGAGTGGGAACCCCCTACCTCATAAAGCAGCTCATTGCACTTGGGATGACCCCTGCTGTTGCTCTGCTACTACTACTACTGCTACTACTACTACTACTACTACTACTATACTCCTTCTCCTCCTAGTTAGCATTTATTTTGTGCCTTAAGGTTAGCAAAACTAAATTATGATTTCATAACCCTGTAAGGTAGGTGCTATTAACTCCATTTTACAGATGAGAAAACTGAGGGTGAGAGAGATTAAGTGAATTGCTTGATCCTGAGTGGTACTCTAACCTCATCACAATGATGCTCACTCAAGGCTGGATTGGTCCCCTCCTTCAACCTCTTTTCTCTGATTGGAGGGCTGGAGGGTAGAATGCTAACCTCCCAATGCCTTCTTTTATAGAGGACAGAGACTGGACTTTTCCTGGTTTATTCCACTCTGCATCTGCTGCTGTGCCTGGCTTTAACTCCATGGATCAAAATACCCCTGCCCAGGTACCCACTCCCACCTCCTTTTGTGTTTTGTCTCCTCCCATTAGCATGTAAGCTCCTTAAGGGGAGGGGCTATATCACTTTCATAGTTCTAACCCCAGAGTACCAAGCCTGGCACATGTAGACTCTTTACAGATTCTTGTGGAATGATTGGTTGATTCCATCATGCCTAGAGCTCTAACTGGTGAGCTTTCACCTTATCTAGGCTGGTGCCTGGCCCTACCACTTCCCAGTCAGGCTTGTCCCTTCTCTTCCCTCTCACCAACTGGCCATCTCTTTCAACTCTTTTTATATGTTATTTTCCTCTGCTAGAATGTAAGCTCCTTGAGGGCAGGGACAGTTTTTGTATCCCCAGCACTTAGTGTAGTACCAGGCACATAGTAAACACTCAATAAATGGTTTTAAATTAATTAGTTCATCCATTCAAATTTTCATCTTCTCAGCTGCTATCTATTGTTCCCAATTCTGCCTTCTGAGGCCAAAAAAAAAACCCCACAAAACCAAACCAAGGGTATTTGCTATTCTACCAGTGGTTGTGTTCAATCAGGTTGGACTTTCTGTGATTCCAGTTGCGGTTTTCTTGGCAAAGATACTAGAGAGGTTTGCCATTTCCTTCTCCAGCTCATTTTACAGATGAGGAAACTGAGGCAAACAGGGTTAAGTGACTTACCTAGGGTCACACAGCTAGTGAGTGTCTGAGGCCAGATTTGAACTCATTGAAACTTCCCCACATTGTCTTTGTGGAGCTGATTTTTGGAACCAATGTGTAAGACTTCAGATTTATTCCTATTAAGTGTGATCTTACTCAATCTGCCCCAATATTCTAAACTTTCAAGACTTTCTGGAATCCTGACTCCATCATTCAATGTATCCCTCCCTAGTTGGTGTCCTTGAGAATGCTTTACCCCCTCACTTGGCTTCCAAGGACTCTTCACTTCCTTCAAAGAATATCTCAGGTATCTGCTCCTACACAAATCCTCTCCTCATCTTCCCATTTGTTATCACTCCATCCCTCCTGAAATGAATTTGCATTTTTGAATATGTTTACTTACTTCTATGGATGTCATATCTTACTGTGGAATGTAAGCTTCCTGAGGGCAGGGAGATTTTCATTTCTTTGTATCCCCAGTGCCTGACACAGAGCCTGTACTTAGTAAATGCTGAGTTTGCAAACTTGTTAAGTACGCCATCTTTGCCTTTATGGAATCATTGATAAACATGTTAAATAGTTTAAGGGCAGTTGCAGATCCTTGGGGCAGGGTGGAGGAGTTCCATGGAAGACATCTTCCCAACTAAACATGGAATCATTAATGACTGTTATTTGGGTTGAGCTATTCAATTCCAAACCCATCTAACTGTACTGCTTTCTAGTTATTATTTGTTGATTATTTCAAATTTATCTTAATTATAGCCTGATTATACGTGGTTGTTAGCATGTTGTCTTCCTCTGTGAGCTCTTTGAGAGAAGGAACTGTCTTATAATTTTCTTTGTATCCCCAGGTCTTAGAACAGTGCTTGGTGCTGACAAGTTTAATAAATGCATTTTGAAGAATGACTACATATTTGTCCATAAACTCTAATTCTGTATTTCTTAAGGTCCCTGCCAGCTCTGAAATTCCATATTCTAAGATCTCTTCTAATATTCTGGAGGTTAAGGTCCCTCAAAGTTATTACCTTCTCTGTCCTAGGGTCCTTCCCAGCTTTGACATTCCATATATTCTAAAGTTTATCCCACCTCTGACATTCTGTGTTGTAAGAATGTCTATGTTGTAAGCTTCCCACCCAAGCTCTGACATTTTATGCTCTAAATCAGCACTTTTCAAACTTTCAGATCCCAGCACTCTTGAAAATTACTGAGGACCCCAAAGAGCTTTTGTTTATGTAGGTTATACCTATCAATATTTATCATGTTGGAAATTAAAACCAATACATTTTTAAAAATCTAAATATTAATTCATTTTAAAATAACCAAAATAACTTTTTTTGTAGAAATAACATTTTCCAAAACAAAGCAATAAATGAGTGAGAAGAGTGCCGTTATTTTACACACTTTTGCAACTCTAATATTGTCTGCGTAGAAGACAAATTCTCACATCTGTTTCTGCATTCAATCTGTTGCAATATTTTGTCTTGGTTGCAATACATGAAGAAAATCTGGCCTCACACAGATGTGCAATTGGAAAAGGGAGGAATATTTTAACAGGCAAAAAAACCCCCTCAGTATTATAAAAATTGTCCTGACCTCTTGAACCTCCCTGAAAGGTCTCAGGGACTCCCAGGGGTTCTCAGAGACACTTTGAGAACTGAGGTTCTAAGGCATTTTCCAACTCTGACACTCTGTGCTCTGACATCCTGTATATTAAGGTTCACATCTCCCCTCCTAAACTGACATTTTGTGTTTTAAGGTTCATAAATCCCACCCCCACAATTGACATTTTGTATTCTAAGTTCCCTTTCAGCTCTTACATTTGACATTTCATTTTTAAATGAGAAATTTCAGCTAAGCCTAAAAAAATCATAAGAAGATTTTTTTAATGCAAGACTACCTGACTGTTTGCTAGGGTTAATGTAGAGAGGATCCTTATCCAGGTACAATCTGACTAGATCCCCTGTAGTGGGGTCCCCAACCACTCTTGGATTCTGTGAGTTAATGAAATGTTCAAGGTGGGGGCAGGGCTTTGTGTGGGGTCCCTTCCCCTGGATGTTCTTTATAGGACTCTGAGCTTGGAAAAGGCCACAGTATGTTGTTCTCAGGGGGCCCCACGTGCTCCTTTCTGAGCTTGACAGAACAGATAAGGAACTAATCAATCAACCCAGCCTCCTCTCTGCACTCCCCTCTGGTCTAAGGACTATAAACACAGCCCTCCCCCCTCTATGTACATCTGTCTCTGTGTATATATGAATCTTCACTCTGTCCTCCTTCCAGATTCTAGACTCAAATTCATCTCATATGCTGGAGACCCACAGGCCAGTCCCGAAAGGAACGTAATGTTATTCTTCACAACTTATCCTCATCCCCAGCCTCGCTACTCACCTCAAGTCCTTTGATGGAAAGGTTGTTCATTAGAGTGACTTAATTATTCTTATGGGATCATCTGAAGATTAATAGATGGATGGGTCGATGTAAGGCTTTGGACCAAAGGGGAGAACAAAGAGAAAGGAATATTGGAGTAGAAACAGATGTGGTTGAGGTTGAAGTGCCCAAAGGACTCATGGTTCTATTGGTTGGTATTCCAGCTGTTATACTTTTCTCTTGTTGTTCCTCCATCCTGCACCCCCCCCCCCAATTACCTTGTATTTATTTTGATTATATGGTATACATACATTTCCCTTGATAGAATGTAAGCTCATTGAAGGCAGGGTCTGTTTCTGTGTGTGTGTGTGTGTGTATGTGTGTTTTAGCACCTTGCACAGTGAGTGCCTGACACAATTTTATTTTTACCAGCCCTGTGATTCCATGAGCCTTCTAGGTGGTGCACTGCATAGATTACCTGGCCTAGAGTCAGGTACTCTATGACCTTATCTTCCTGAGTTCAAATCTGGCATCGGACGTTTACTAGCTGTGTGACCCTGGGAAAGTCTCTGTTGAGAAGACAGGTTAAGCTGGCTTCAGGGTTATGACATTCAACTCTATTTGCCTCACCTGTAAATGAACTGGAGAAGGAAAGGGCAAAGCACTTGAGTATCTTTGCCAAGAAAACTCCCATGGGGTCATGAAGAGTCGGACACAACTGAATCCACTGAACAGAATTATTTTCTTAGTGTAGGGAGGGTCTGGTGAGGAACTTCTCCAGCCAACACAGATTGGCACTTTCTCAGCAATTTGTAGTTTTATAGACTTGTCTGGGAACACTAAGAGATTAACCGATGCACCAGGTTAGGGTCACACTGTCAGAATGTCAGCGATGGGACTTGATCCTGTCTCTTTTTGGCTCTGAACACACTATCTGTATTCTTTCTACCATACCACATAACCGCTCACCTGGCACATATTAAGTGCTTAAAAATACAGCTCAACTGATGGGTCCTATGATTTAATAACACCGAAGAGGCTGGGAACTACTCTCTGATCTGCATATCAGGCAATAGATACTCATTAAGCACTACGTGTCAGGCACCACGAAAAAGGCAGGGGATACAATGAAAGGCAAAAGACTTGAGTCCGGACTTTGAAAGACGTCATCTAGTGGAAGAGACAACATGGGAATAAATATGTGCAAACCAGCTATAGATGGGATAAATAGGAAATCATCAAGGGGGGAGGCATCTGGATTAAGAAGGGTCGGGAAAGGCTTCCTGCACAAGGTGGGCTTTATTATCTGACTTGAGACCCATGTTACCTATCCGGAACAGATCACTTAACAATGAATGGTTTGCAGCGTCTGTTTCCCCAGCTGTAAAAGGGAAATAATAAATAATTCCCCCAGAGAATGTTTGAAGAAAAGTGCTTTATGAGTCCTAGCATTCTATAGTAGGAGTTATTAACTTGATGTCTGTAAAATTTAAAAATATGTGTTGTGATAAATGTGGTCAGTGGTGTCTGACTATATGTGACCGCATTTGAGGTTTTCTTGGCAAAGATACTGGAATGCTTTGTCATTTCCTTCTCCGGCTCATTTTACAGATGAGGAAACTGAGGCAAACAGGGTGAAGTGACTTATCTAGGGTCACACGGCTAATGAATGTCTGAGGCTGGATTTGAATTCAAGAAGATGAATCTGGCTCTCTAACCACCAAGTCACCTAGCTGCCCTGCGATAACCATGTTTCCATATAATTGGTTTATGTTGCAATATTGTTGCATTTCATTTTTATGCAATTAAAAACATTCTTCTGAGAAAGTTTTCTTAGACATTTCCAGACTGCCCATGGGGTACAGGACACCAAAAAGGTTAAATTGAGGAGTTATTGCTACAAATGGCTAGGTTCCTTCAAGGATGGGACACTAGAGGGCAGTGCCACCCTACAGCATTCCTGTATGGCCTACCCCCTCCTCCCCATCCCAACTCAGCCCTTCTCTACCCCAAAGGCTTCCCAGGCAGCTCTCCCCTAAACAATGGAGGGAACTCAGGAAATGATTAAAGTCTTAGCTCTCCCTCTGGTCAAATGCTGCCCAGTGCAAGTCTGGCTAATGGGGAATCCTCCCATTTGAAAGCACCAGGAAGAGTAGTGAAAGAAGAAGCCCAAGACAAGGCTTAGTCTCTGAAACTGCCACCAACTATTTGCATGACCTTGGGTGACTCTGTGTGACCTTGGAAAAGTCCCTTCTCCACCCTGGTCTCTGGTTTTCTTATCTATAAAATGAAGGTCTGGGACCTGATGGACCCGATGCCCTTTTCTATGAGTCATGGGATTTTAGAGTAGAAAGGGACCTTGGAAAATAAGGGAGCATTTCATGGGGCGGAGAACCTTGGATGGATGACTTGTCCAAGGTCACACAGTTAACAGCAGAGCCAGCAAAAAGCTCATGTGTCCCTGCCTCCAGAGTCAATCTTTCCACCTCACCACAGTGACTATCTAGACAGATACACTGATTGGGACAGGTTGGTTAGCCTTTTGAGAAATCTGAAGGGGCAATTTCATTACTGCCAAAGGGGCAAAAGAGGATATTGAAAACAAGGTTAACAGAGAACAGCAAAGGGAGGGCCTTTAGAACACAGGATGGCAGGGCTGGGAGGGCCCTTAGAACCCAGAATGTCAGAGCTGGGAGGGCCTTTAGAACACAGGATGGCAGGGCTGGGAGGGCCCTTAGAACCCAGGATGTTCAATTAGAAGGGATTCAGAGATCATTTCTTCCCCCCTCCTTTCCCCTGCTTATTTCAAAGATGAGGAAGCTGAGTGCACAGAGGCAGAGGCTACACAGTGGCTCAGTGAGACACCTGGGACTAGCATCTAGGTCTCGGGACTCCTGGGCCTGTTGATTTCTTTGGTAGGACTATTTCAGAAAACTCAGCCATTCTTTGGAAGGGGTCAGGTGGGTAAGGAGGAAGCAAACAGTTCAAGCTGAAAGCCTTAGAGGGGCGGTGATTGTCCCCTGCCTCTGCTGTCAGTCCTCAGTGGAGAGGAATAATGGCAACACGGGAACAAATATTATGAGAGTAAATGTGTAAACAACGAGCTGTTGGTGACTTCATTGGTCATAAACAGTCCAGAGAGCCTGCAATGCCTGCCAGCCCTCCCCGCATGGGGCCTCTGTGGAAGGACCTGTGGTGACCTGCTGTACCATGGTGGGGAAGAAGACAGCAGCCTCCTCCTCCTCCTTCACCTCCTTCCTCCTCATCCGCCTATCCCCAGCATGGTCGAGCTTGATCTGGAGAGGCAAGAATGATTTTCCAAAGCTGTGAAAATATAAAATGCCTAGGCTAGCTCTGTAGGGATTTGGAGGAAAAGTACCAGCCCTGGAAGAACACACAGATGATGGCCTGTGTGCTAGAACTGAGAAGGATCTAGCAAGGACCCTGCTCTCCCAGCACTGTCTTACCCCAGCATCTTCTTCACGGCTGCCTACATTCTAATGCTTTATTTCTAAGGTTCCTTTTAGCTCCTTCCATGCTCTAAGGCCCCTCCCAACTCTGACATTCTGGGTTCTAAAGGCACTTCCAGCTCTGATATCTTGTGTTCTAAGGGCCCTCCCAGCTCTGACATTCTGTGTTCTAAGGGCCCTCCCAGCTCTGACATCCTGTGTCCTAAGGCCCCTCCTAGCTCTGACATCCTGTGTCCTAAGACCCCTCCTAGCTCTGACATTCTGGGTTCTAAGGGCCCTCTCAGCTCTGACATTCTGGGTTGTAAAGGCCCTCCCAGCTCTGACATCCTGTGTACTAAGGGCACTTCCAGCTCTGACATTCTCTGTTCTCCCAGATCTGACATTCTATGTTCTAATGACCTTCCCAACTCTGAAATTCTGGGTTCTAAGGGACCTCCTAACTCTGACATTCTGTATTCCCTATATCCTCTCTTGTCCTGTGTTTGGAACTCTACCATTATTGTTCCCCATATGGTGAAACAAGACAAACAAGAGAAAGTCGTAGAGTAGCATAGTGAAGCGTGGTTTAAGGAAAACCTTTCTGATATCAAAGCTATTCAAAAGTGGAATAGCTGTGTCAGTGGGCTATGAGATCCTCCTTAGTAAAGGCCTTCTAGCAAAAGCTGAATAACTGTTGAGAATGCTGGATGGCATGCTCCTGGTCAGATACAAGTTGGCCTTGGGCCTGTGAAGTCCCTTTCACCATAGGGTTCTGCCACTGACTACTCTAAGAGGAAGCATGAGGCAGTAGGAAGGGAATTTGATCTGGAATCCAGAAAACTTAGTTGAGATCTCAACCACTCTACTCAGTATCTGTGTGGCCTTGGCCAAGGAATTTCATCCAAGGAAGAAATCAATAAGTAAGAAGCATTTACTTTTAGCCAGGTGTTATGTTAGACACAGGGGCTACAACTCCAGTGAATGGAACCATCTCTGCCCTGAAGGGACTTACATTCTGACAGGGGAGATCGCAAGGACACACATAAAAATGCAGAATAAATATAAAGAAATACAAAGTAGTTCAAGGTAATGTTTGGGAGAGAGGAAGGACGCTAACATTGGGGGGGGTCAGAAAAGGCTTCATGGAGAGTATTATGCTTGTGCTGTATCGTCAAGGAAGAGACAGCAGAAGGAGGGAGGGAGGGCATTCCCGGCACAAAGTCAGGGAGAGGGGAGATGGCGTATCCTTTGAGGAACACAGAAAACTGTTTGGCTGGATTGTATAGTGCAGGAGGGGGAGTGATGTCCAACAAGATTAAAAGCTCACTTGTGGCCAGGTTGGGTAGGGCATTAAAAACAAAACAGAGGAGTTGGTATTTGATTTTAAAGGTACTAGGGAGCCCCTGGAGTTTATTGAGAAGGAGAATGACACATCAAATCTACACTTAGGAGAAATCACTTCAACAGCAGCATGGACAATGGACAGGAGTGGGGAGAGTTTTGAGGAAAATTCATTAGAAGGTTGTCGCAATAATTCAAACAAGAGATGATGAGGGTCTGAATTAAAGTATAAATAGAGAGAAAGGGGTCGGGGGTGGGGGATGTTCTGGAGGCAGAAATTGGATTGTTTGGCATCCAACTGATTGGATACGTGGGGTGAAGGGAAGTGAGGAGTCAAGTACAATGTTCAAGTTTCCAACCTGTGAGCCTGGGAGAACGGAGGTAACTCTGACAGACAGAGAGCTCCAGAAGAAGGATGGTACTGAAGGGAAAGACAATGTTTTCTACTTTGTTGAGTCTGAGCTCTCTCTCATACATCCAGTTTGACTGTCACATAGGCAGCTGGTGATGTGGGAATGAAGCTCAGAGTGAGCATAGGGATCCCCTGCTCTGTACTTCAATTTTCTCATCTGGAAAATAAAGGAGTTATACAAGATGATCTCTAAGCACCCCTTCAGCTCTGGGTCTCACTTTACCCAACTGTGAAATGAGAGAAATGGGTTAAATAATTTCTTTAAATTCTCTCCTATCTCCAGCATTCTGGCTGGTAGCTGACCTTATGTGGAGAGACCTTCCCATGCCTGGAGGACTAGACTTAGACAAATTCAGGTGCTACCAAGATGGTAGCATTTCAGTAAAATTTTCAAGCTCCTCCTTATAGTACAAGCAATCCTGCTTTCCTGATGCTTAGGCAGCATGGTACAGCGGAAAGAGCCTTGGCCCTGAGATCAGAAGACATGGGTTCCAGTCTTACTTCTAATGCTGCCTATCTGTGTGACCCTCAGTTTCTTTATTGATAAAGTAAGGAAGGTGGACTAGCTGACCCAGGATCCTTATATTTCACAATTAGAGAGTCATTCCTTTGACTTTTAAATATTCTTGGCAATGGCAATGGGGATCGGCAGTGGCAAACAATCAGCCAACCAATCCTGGGCATTGACTTCTAGCCAATAGTGCCTTGCCTGAGTTTTCAAGATCACACACTATGGGCCAAGTACTGTTGTAAGTGTTAAGGAGAAAATGCAAAAGTGAGATAGTTCCTACTTTAAAGAAACTTGCATTCTAAAGGGGGATAATAGGGGTATAGCACATGAAGATAGGCTGCTGGAACCGGAGTAAGACCTGAGCTGAATCCTGCCTCAGACATTTACTGGTTGTTGTGAGCCTAGGTAAGTCACTTGACCTATCTGGGACTCAGTTTCCTTATCCGTAAAATGATGGAGTCGAATTCAGAAGCCTCTAAGAAATCCTTTCCATCTCTGAATATATGATCCTATGATTCCTAGCTATTACACCTTTCAGGGCTTTTGGCCTAGACAATGATGGGGATGGGGATGGGAGCCATTTGGCAGTAGACCGTTGTGTCTTTCCCTTAGCAATGATGGTGCTGAAGTTGGTTCTTGTTCTCAGAGGAAGAGTGACAAATGGGGCAGAGGGGGGAAGGATGGAAAGTACACCAGGTCAAGGAGGCAGGGGAGGCCCTGGTGTCCTTGTGGATCATCCTAGGAAGCATGGTGGGTGTTGAGGCAATGTGGGCTCCAAGCTCCCCCTCTGAGGATTAAACCATTTGGAAGCTTGATTTCATCATCACTTAAATGAGGCCCTTGGACTACATGACTTCTGAGCTTCCTTCTAGATCTAGGGGACTGGATTTATTTTTGGTTTTGTTTTCAAGGTTAAGTGACTTACCCAGGGTAACACAGCTAGTAAGCGAGACCAGATTTGAACTGAAGTCCTCCTGACTCTAGGGCCCACGCTCCATCCACTTCTCACTTAAATGACCCATAGGGCGTTACATTTGAAAACAATCCCTGCTCTCAAGAAGTTTCCATGGTAATTGGAGAGACAAGTATATCTATAAGCATTTTCCCTCACCCACCCATCAGGATAGTTCTGTCCCAGGAGACAGCTCTTCCTTCTTTCCAGGTTCCTTAGAGTATGGCCAAGTCTCTCATCCAATGGAACAAAATTTCCTACCTCACCTAAGCGAAATGTCTTTGATTTCAGGAGGGTGCAGGACTCATTCATCCCTAGTCCTGACTGATTTGGCCCAGGAGTATTCTTGCCTAATAGAGATAATTGCCTTTAAGTGAGATGGGGTGGTCAGTGGGACCCCTTCTGCAGCCCTGCTCTTGGATTATTCTACATGCCATCCTCCCATGCCTCCAGGGGTGGCCATGCACACCAAGGCCCCCATTACGGAGGAGAAACATGAGTATGGTAAAGTGGCAAGAGCTCTGCCTCAGACCTCTTCTCTGCCTCTGATAATCTTCCTGGGCCTCAGTTTCCTCCTCTGTAAAGTACAGGAATTGTACGTAATAATAACAATAACTTCCATTTATATAGTGCTTTGAGGTCTGCAAAGCATTTTACAAATATTACCTCGTTTTATCCTCCCGATGACCCCGGGAGATAGGTGGTATTATTATCCCCATTGTATAGATGAGGAAACTGAGGCAGATAGAGACTACGTGATTTGCTCAGGATCACACAGTTATTTAAGAGTCTGAGGCTCAATTTGAACTCGAGTTTTTCCTGACTTCAGGTCTATTCCACTTAGCGTCCACTTAAATGACTTCTAATGGCCTTCCTCGCTCTAAGTCTATGATTCTGAGCTTGTGGGAGTCTTGCCCTGCAAACCCTATAACCCTGAAAAATGTCAGTGAATGTTCCATGTGTATGCTCTGTGTGCACTGGGGCCCCAGGAACAGTCAGGATGAGGAGTGAGTCAGCCACCATAATTGATCCTCGATTTCTTGCTATGACCCACAACCTCCTTCTGCCTCACACCCAATAGTTAACCTTTCTTCCTCCCCATACAGCATATAACTAACTACAGCTTTAAATCCGGCAAAGAGAAGACTTCTGGGAGACAGGATCGTGGGCTAGATCTGGAAGGAATCTCAGACACCATCCAATCCAACCTTTTGTTTCAGAGATGATGGAACGAAGACCCAGAATGTCAGGGCCTTGAGTGTCTTTGGAGCATGGACTATTAGTGATAAAAGAGGTCATAGAATGTTAGGGTTTGGCTCTCCCATTCGACAGATGGGGAAACTGAGAAGTAAAATGGCTTACCCCAGCCCACACAGGTAGCAAGTAGCAAAGTGAAGGACTAAGTTATGTATCTGATTGCTTGTCATCTCAGGGAGAGAGGAGGGAAGAGAGTGAGGGAGGGATAGAATTTGGAACTCAAGACTTTAAACAAAAATGTTAAAAATTGGGAAAAATAAAGCATATTAAGGAAGAAAAAGAACTAGGTTGAAGAACAATTACAGGTTGAGAAATTTCTGCTTGATACAAAGAAGCATCTAGAAAATCAGAGTTGATCAACAACACAATAGACTCTTGAAAAGAAGTGAACTCCCCATCCCTGGGTATCTCCATTAGACTATGACTTACTTGGGATCAGGGACTGCTCTTTGCCTGTCCTCACATCTCCAATGCTTAGCCCAGTGCCTGGCGCATAGTAGGTCCTTAATAAATGCTTATTTCTTTCTCTATTGTCAAATTAAATTTTTTCAATTAACAAAAATGTGTCTTCTTTCCCTCCTGCTTCCCACGACCACCACACCCTCCCACAGAGAAAGAAATAAAAACAAAATCCCTGTTACAAACATGTTGTCAAACAAAACAAGTTCTCACATTGGCCATGTCCAAAAACAACATTTGTTTCAATCCGCACTCTTTGTCCGTTCCCTCTCTGTCGGCAGGTGGTTCATAACTTTCATCATGAGACCTTTGGAATTGCGGCTGAGTCTTTCAAAGTTGCAATTGTTGTTCCTGAGTCTTCACAATGTTGATAAATTATTCTCCTAATTCTACTCACTTCATTCTGCATCAGTTCATACAAATCTTCCCAAGTTTTTCCGAAACCATCCCTTTCATCATTTTTTATAGTATAGTAGTATTCCATCCCATTCATATTAGGCAGCTAGGTGTTGCAGTGGATAGAGCGCCAAGCCTGGAGTAAAGAAGACTCATCTTGAGTTCAAATCTGGCCTCAGATACTTACTAGCTGTGTGACCCTGGGCAAGTCACTTCACCCTGTTTGCCTCAGTTTCCTCATCTGAAAAATGAGTTGGAGAAGGAAATGGCAAATCACTCTAATGCCTTTGCCAAGAAAACCCCAAATGGGGTCAGGAAGAGCCAGACATGACTGAAAAACAACTGAACAACAATGTGTTCAGCCATTCCCAAACTGATGGTCGTCCCCTCAGTTTCCAGTTTTTTACTAACACATACTATATATGATACTATACTATATTTATATACTATATATTGATACACTATAAATATCTTTGTTCATATGGGTCCTTTTCTTCCTTCTTTGATCTCTTTGGGCTATAGACCTAGCAGTGGTAGTGTTTGATCCATAGGAAACTGATGCCCATGCCATTGAACAGGGAGGAGGTATTTCTTACTAATTCACAAGGATCATGGTGGTAGCGGTCCCTCAGATTTCTAAAACTCTTTGAGATTTCCAATGCCCATTATCAGTACAAATATCCTAATTTCACCCTACCCCAATTCCTACGAATTGTAATCAGAGTTAGTGAATTGGATGGTTAAGATTGTACAATTATTCTATGGTAATTCTATGTCATTAAGTTCTGAGAGAATAAAAATCCTATCACTACAAGCCGATGACAACTTGAAGGAATGGTTGGGAGGCTGAGTGATGAAGCATAAAAAGTGGTGTCGTCAACTTAGGACTTGGAGAGACTTTACAAATCGTGTTCTCAACCTCCCTTATTTTGTAGATGGGTAGCTGAGGCTGAGAAGAGGAGGCCTCCAGGCCCAAGTCCTCTGATTCTCCATCCAGTGACACTTTCACTGATGCTGATTTCCTAATGATGAACTAAGATCAATTGATTTCCTAATGATGAACTAAGATCAATTGGTCAATCAGTTAGCATTGATTAAACTCTCACTTTGTGCCAGGCACTATGCTAAATTCTGGGGACCTAAAGAAAGAAGGAAAAACACAACGCCTGCCTTCCAAGAGTTACCTTCTGATGGGAGAGGAAGCATGCAAGCAGTTATGAACAAACAAAAATAAAGTGTAAACGGGGGGGAATCCCAGAGCAAAGATATAGTGAGGACAAAGGACAGGGTTGGATGAGGCACAGGGAGATATGGAAGGTTAGAAGGTTCTCATCAGATAGAGGGATTTCAGAGTTTATGAATGGGGGAGGCCAAGAGTCTCAGACACTTCCTGGCTGTGTGACCCGGGGCAAGTCACTTGAATTCTGCCTCAGTTTCCTCATCTGTAAAATGGATGTTATAATAGCACCTACCTCCCAGGATTGTTGTGAGGATGAAATGAGATATTTATAAAGCCCTTCACAAACCTTAAAATGTTATATAAATGCTACCATTATTGTTAGCGTTGTTTTTGGTTTTTTGGTTGTTAATGTTTGTCCTGGATCCCTTTGGCAGTCTGTTGAAGTCTATGGACCCTTTCTTAGAATAAAGTTTTTAGATGCATGGAATAAAATACAAAAGACCAGAAAGGACACTAATTCCATTAAAATAGAGTAATCACAATTTTTTTTAAGTTCAAGGACCCCAGGTAATTCCTCTTCCTCTTGATTGACCAGGAAATACTTGAGGAATTGAGATTCATTATGATATAGTAGATAAAAACTCTGACCTGAGGATGAAAGACCTGGGTTCAAGTCCTGCCACTGAAAAATACTCTCTGTGTGACCCTGAACAAGTTGCTTAAGCCTTCAGTAAGTACCTAAGGCAAATCTCCAGAGACTACAAATTGAGGCAACTAAGTGACAAAGACACAGAGCTTGGGACTTAAACTCAGGAAGACCTGAATTCTAATCCTATCTCCGATACTTACTAGCTCTATAACCCAGAACAAGTCACTTACCTCTTTATGCCTCAGTTTCTTTTTTAATGGTATTTTTTCCCAATTACATGTCAATTTGGAGCATTCACTTTTACAAGATTTCCTTGGTTTCTTTGTTTGTTTTATAAATCTCGTTTTATTTTCAGTTCCAAATTTTCTCCCTCCTCCTCCTCTTCTTCCTCCCCTAGTCATTCAGAAGGCAAGAAAAGCAAAAAGCCTTTCTAAATATGTATAGTCATGCAAAATGAATTCCTCACTTTAGCTACACTCAAAAAAAGAAAGGAAAGAAAATATGCTTTAATCTGCATTTTGAGACCATCAGTTCTCTATCTGGAGGCAGACAGTATTTTACATCACGAGTCCTTTGGAGTTGTGGTAGATCATCACCTTGATCAGAATAGCTAAGCCTTCCACAGTTGATTGTCGTTAACAATATTGCCATTTGTATGAGTATGAGGAGGGCTATAAAGTGTACAAAGACTGGAAAGCTCTTGGGTGATTAGTGATTGGCATCAAACCCTGCCACCTTCCTGCCCAGAGGCAGGAGATGGAGTATAAGATTCAATGAATAGTTTATAGTCCCATACAGCTCTTGTTGTTTAGAATAAAGCATGAAAGGTAGATGAAAGTCAGATTGTGGTGGGCCTGAAATGCCAGGTAAAGAGCCTGGAAAGTAGAGATCCCACCGATCGGTAGATAGAGCCTGCGAATTTATTCCTCCTGCTCCTCCCACTCTAGTTATTTAGTCACCATTTCCAAGGGCAAAAGTTCCCATCCCCTGCTAACTTTGCCCATACCCTCCTCTCATTTTCCCTTTCCACTGCGTCATCCAGGGCACCTCTCCCTCAGTGGTCAACAAGCTTCTCTCCGTTCTCCATCTCTTCTCTTGATATGCCATCTTTTTGTGCCCACTGCATCCCTGGCCACTCTCTTACATGCTGGTAGCTTCTTCTCTACTCTCTCCCCCAGTACATTGGACCAGAAGGGGGAACTGGTCCATTCTTTTCTCCGAACTCCCATTTGTGGACCTTCCCTCTGTCTCTACCACTCAGTGACCTTCTTTCCTTTGAGAATAAAGCCATCACTCAAGATTCAGAAAAAGACATAGTCAGTGTGAGAGTCTATATTTGCTTGACTGTATATTTGTGGGGGAAAAAGGATTTGTTTTCATTTTTCCACTGAGGAAGGAGTGGGAAGTTGAGGGGGGATAAAGATAGAGTAGGGAGAAAAAAGAAAGAAAAAGAATATAACTGAGATATATTTTTTTTAATGTAGAGAATAGAAGGAACCAGAGAGAAGGACAGACAAGGACAGTTTTGAAAGCTACAGGTTGATCTCATGATATATTGTCCAAAAAATAAGCAAGGCTATGCAACAGGGATGTACAGTTTTATGTATAATCAGCTTTTTCTGTGGAAATAACCCTTTTATCAGTCTATCAATAAACATTTATTAAGAGCCTTCTATATGCCAAACGCTATACTAAGAGCTAGTATAAGGCAAAAGATAGTCTCTGTCCTCTAGGAGAAACTCACAATCTTATTTGGTGTTTGTTGAGTTCAGAATAAAAATAACATTTTTTTCCAAAGCAAGAATAACGCAAGTTATTTTGGTCGGCTAGGCCGGGGCCTCCTTACTGTGGTCCTCTGGCCTCCAGGTCACTTTTCCTCATTTCTCAATATTTATAAGACCTGACTCAAAGTCTTCTCCTCCAACCTAACCTCTCTCTGCACTCAAAGATAGAATCTGATGTCCCCTCAAAAACATCCCTCTCTATTTATCAACTTCAATAATAACAAGCATCATCATAACTAGCATTTCAAGGTTTACAAAATTCTTTACATGTGATCTCACTGGTCCCTCCCAACTGAGATAGGTACTATTAATTATTCTCAATTTATGGATAAAGAAACTGAAGGTAGTAAAGGTTAAGAGAGTTCCCCCCCCCCCCCCCCCCGCCAGGGTTACACAGCTAGAAACTGTCTGAAGAAAGATTTAAACTGAGGCCTTCCTAATTCTAAATCCATTATATACTATCCACTGTATCACCTAGCTGCCTCAACTGCCATGACCTACAACTTCCTTGTACTTCAGCCAGCCATAGGGATAGTCTATGGGAAGGCAGAAGGGAAGTGCGTCAGTTGGAAAGTACAAGGAACATCAAAACGAAGATAAAATTATTTAAAAAAAAAAAGAAGAAAAGTCCATCAGATTTAGCATGTAAGAGCTCCATATCTTAGCTCTCACTATCATCCCAAACTAATTTAGTTCCAGAATTTTGTTCCTCGTCTCTGATCATAATCTCCTGTCCTTCCTCCCTTTTTTCTGCTTTGCTCCTTCTAAACCAGGAGTCCTTAACATGTGTGTGTTTGTGTGTGTGTGTGTGATGACACCCTTTGACAGTCTAGTGAAGCCTACAGACTCCTTTGAATAACATTTTAATGCATAAATTGAATACATAGGCTCAGAAAAGAATTCAATTCTATCAAAATATAATTATCAAAATATGTATTTTTTTTAAAGTTCATAGACGGACCTCAGGTTAAGGAATCCTGGTCTAAAACTATTCTTCATCCTCACTAAGCTATCATTCCTTGATCTCCTATCATAGCTGTTGCTCTATAGTTCATCTATACACTATCCAATATTGTCCATTCCTTTGCCTCCTTGTCCTACTCATGTCCTGCCAATCCTCAACCCTGGACCATCCCCACCATCTGTCCTCCCTGCTTATATTCTGAACTCCTGAAAACCTTTGTAGGTATTCTTATCACTTTTGCCAAATAAATGCATGTTATCTGTTTCATTTGGCTCCTCATAGCTGCATGGTAAAGACCTAATTTTTTCTTGTTTAATTATCCGATATATCTCCTCAGCGGCGGCTCTAAACTTTCTCCTCTCTTCTTTAACTCCTAATGCCTCTTTCACCCCACCCACCCTCATCCCATCTCTCAGCAGATGTCCTTACTTCCTACATGACTAAGCAAAAGGGGCTAATCTGATATGAATTTCCTAACTACACACCTATAAGCTCCTCCATATATATGTCCATTCTCTTTTTCTTTTTTCCTTTCTTTTAGAAAAATGGTGGCCCTTCTTGTCAAGGACAACTTCTCTAATTGTGATTGCCCTTGATCCCATATTCTCTCATTTCCTTGACACTTGATTATTTTTTTCTCTCTCTTATCTGCAAATCTGCCCCTGTCTACTCACTATCTACTCACTCCTCCCTTCTTGCCTACAAATGTGTCCAGGCCTTCCCCATCCTTACAATGCTTTCACTTGGCCCTGTCATTATCTCAAAGCTATCATCCTATTCCTGTATCTCTATTTGCTGTCTCCACTTCTTGTAGATTGACTTCTAACCCCACCTCTGGATGGAAGCTGCTCTCTCTAAGATTACCAATGAGTTCTTAATGTTTAACTCTAAAATAACCTTTAAAAAATTTATTGATAGCCTTTGTTTTCTACCTTCGCTATATTTTCTATTGTACCCCTTCTCTTGCCTCTTTTCATAAAGCTATCCAATTATAATAAAAAAATTAAAAATAGGAAAAAATAGTTCAGCAAACTCATCAACTTATTGAAGAAGTCTGACATTCTCTGCAGTATGCCATACCCACAATCCCCCATTTCTGAGATGAAGGAGAGTGGAAGGTGCCTTCTTATAACCTTTTCTCATCCTTCTTTGCCTTTCTATAGATCTTCATACTGCTGACTATTGCCCCTAGACACTCTTTGCCTTTGGCCATCTTCCTTGCTCTTACCTGACAGTTTTTCCATTACAGTTTTTTTTCTTTGTCTTTTTAAAAAGGCTACTTTAAAAAAAATCAGCCCAAGGATGTAGGATAATGCATCCAAATGAACAGATCAACAACATATTGATTTTTAGTTGAAGTAGCTGATTCAGCTCTGCCTGTATGTATCCTAACATAGCTCAAGCACAGATAGATAAGATTCCATCTTTTGAGATTGGTTACTTTAAGGTCAAGAGGAGTGGTCTACCACACTGATACATCAACACCGATCTCTCCTGGTTCTCCTCCTACCTGTCTGACTTTCCTTGGTCTCCTTTGTTGGATCATAATTAGCCTTTTGTCATCTTACTATGGGGACTTGCCAGGGTCTGCTCTTCTCTTTCTATATACTCTTTCTTGGATATCTCATCAGCTCCCATAAGTTCAAATATCATTTCTACATAAATGACTACCAAATTGACATATCCAGCCATAATCTCTCTCCTGTACCCTTGTCCTACATCACCAACTATCCAGTGAACATCTTATCCTGGATGCCCTGAAGGTATCACAAGCTTAATATATTCCAAACAGAATTCATTATATTCTCCAAGTTCATAACTCAGAGTCTTCTTTGACTCTGCCTCTTTCTACCCATCCACATCCAATCAGTTGCTAACTCTTGTTGCTTCAATTTCCATAATATATCTTATATTCATTCCTTTTCCTGGACTCACTCAGCCACTATTCTGACTCAGGTTCTTATCACCTTTTGTCTGGATTACTATAACGTGGTAAATATATTCTGAGCTCACAGTCCCAAAACCAGGCTGCTATAGCTCTCAAGGTGACCCAGAGGGATTGGGGTAGATTTCTCTAATGCCATCTGCTTTTGGGCACGTTCCCCCTAATGTTAGCTATCCATTACTAATACCTAAATTCCATGTAACCATTTTACATCAAATAGTTTTTACAAAGAGAAATTTACTTCAAAATTACACCAAGAAAAAGTAGAAACATTTCCTCCCAATACCTTGAGGACACACTCTCCCCTATATTGTCACAGCTATGAGGAGGGGGGGCTCTGACATGTTTAAATATAGCATTACTGCCAGATGAGACCTTGTTCCAGCTGCCACTGGGGTGGGTCTCGAAGGTCATCCTTTGGGACATTTAATGCTCAAAGAAGTTAAGCAATTTGCCCATGGTCGTATGGTGTCATGTGGGATTTGGACCCAGGTCCCTTCTTATTCCAAGTATGCCTAAACCCAAGGAGGGATGGGTTTAAGGGGAAAGGTTATGAATTAGGAAGCTTCATGACATACTGCAGAGAGGGTTGGACTCAGAGTCAGGAGAGACCGAGGTTCAAACCTAGCTGTGTGACCCTGGGCAAGTCAAGTCAAATCAGTAAGCATTTATTAAGTGCTTACCCTATGCTAGCCATTTTGTTAAGCACTAGGGATGCAAAGAAAGGCTGAACCAGCCCCCTCCTTCAAGGACAAGTCACTTTACCATTCTGTGACTCAATTTCTTCATCTGTAGAATGAGAGTATTGGACTTCATGGCCTCTAAGATCCCTTCGTGACCTGTAACACTATAATTACATCTTAGACTTAGTTGTTCCCATCAAGCAGCCTCAGAAGAGAGGAGAAGCTAATGTTCTTCATTAGGATTTGAGGCAGCAACTGCTGCCTTCCCTTCCCACAGATCAACTGCTTTGCTTCTTTAATGTTCATAACTACCAGGCCTCACCATAGGTGACGAGTAGCAGAGAATGGCACGCTCGACTTGGAATCAGAGAGACCGAGGTTCAAATCCCACCTCAGAACCTTACCGGCTGTGTGTCCCTAGGCAAGTCACTGAACCCGCATGCCTCAGTTTCCTCATCTGTGGAATAGGGATGATAATAGCCCCCACCTCCCGGGACTGTTGTAAGGATTACATGAGCTAACATTTTTAAAGCATTTTCCAAATCCTAAAGTGTTATATAAATGCCAGCTATAATTATTGTTGTTCTTATTTTTGCAGAGGTGGAGGTAAGTTGGCTCGCACTAATTGTGCCCAGAGTCCAAGGAGGTAGGGGTGGCAGGCCTGAGGTTGCAGGAATCTTGCTAAATAGCTCAGTTCCCCTATAAATCAGAGGCCCAAGGAAGTCACAACATCCATAAATATTTATGTTGTCTCCAAAAAAATTGTACTTGATATATTTTATTTGTGGAAAGGCAGTAAGTGGCGGCACAACCGTTATTTTTGGCTGTGTCAGGACTGGGAGCTGTGAGGATGCCCTGTTTGTGCTGGGGCCAGAGTCCAACCCAGTGATCCCCTAGAGACTACTCATTTCCACGAGCTCCAGCACAAGGTCACTATCTTGGGGGTGTTTCCTTTGGAGGTGGTGGAGGAATCACAGGGAAGGTGGCAGGGGTCAGAAGGCAGGGGGCTGGGAAGGCACTGCTGGAATCTGGTCCCATTACCTAGGATGTCCACCTCAATCAAGCCCCCCAGGCCCACTCTGATGCTAAAAGCACAGCTGGGGTGGGGACAGGAGGATGGGCCCTGATCCTAGCTCCATCCCCAAGCTCAGACACAACCTCTCCTCTAACTGTGCTCTTACTCAGAGCCCCACACCCAATCCTCATCCCTACTCTAGCCCTAACTATAATCCTAAATATAGCATTAATCCCAAACTCAGCCCTAACTCTACTCTTAATCCAAATCCCAATCTCAACTTCATCTTTTATTCCAAGTCCCAAGCCTATTCCCCATCCCAGTCTTAACTCTGTTCCTTTAAAACTTGATTTATTCCTTAGGACGTAGGGCCTGACTGTTGAAGGTCATGGCCCTCACCCACCTCGGGGACAATATTTTCTCAAATTGGCATCTTTACCTTGGAGAGGAGAGGGAGATGGTTGCATCTCTAACTCTTCCAGCCATAAGTTACTATCAAGAAACTTCCAGCAATCATAGTTCCACAGCCCTTCTCCCAGGCCTTGCAAAGATGTCCAAGAGACACTGGAAAACAAATTGCTTACACGGTGGTAATCAGGAACCGAGTAGTGGTGGTGGAGGTTGGGAAAGTGATGGTAAGTAGGCATAGACAATGCCTCAAACTGGCTTTGATAGAAACAGATATCTGCACACATATAAAGATATTATAAGCAACTTGAAGGAAGGGTCTGGGGCAGGGGTGGGGAACCTGAGACCTTGAGGCCACATGTGGCCTTTTAGGTCCTCAAGTGTGGCCCTTTCCACTCTTGAAGACCTAGAAGGTCATGTGTGGCCTCAAGGCCACAGGTTCCCCTTGGGAAGGAGGATTATTCCCACTCAGGTATTGCTAGGCAGCTGGGATACTTCTCATACTTTCTCTTCCTTCATTGTATATTATATGCAATTTAATATGTTTGTGTGTTTATGTATATGTATACCCACACATATATGCAGTTATAGGCATATTATACTCCCCACACCTGCACCTCCTCCCTCCCCTCTCCAGTCATCCTTGAAGAAGCAAGCACTGTATTTGGAGTCGAGGGAGCCAGGCCCAGACTCTTGCTCTACCTGTTCAGATTGTGCTGGGCTCGAGTTCTTTCCTTGGGCCTAAATTTATCCTCTGGAAAATGAGGTAGTTGGACTATATAATGTCTATGATGTCTGTAAGCTCAGATTCTGTGATCCCGACAATTTTCATTTGGTGAAATGTATCCAGTGAATCCTTGATTAAAAACCTCTAGAGTCTGGTCTAAAGCCTATGATTGATTCAATGGAGACATGTTCTCACCTGGTTAAGGTAAAGGCAATAACCACCTGATTATTACGTTAAGCAAGGTGGGGCGATTAAATTTATCTACTTAACCCCACCTTTATACTTTGATAGTCTTTCTAGGTCTGTGACTCTGTCTCCCATTCTGACTTTGGAAATCTTACCTTAGAAGAAAAAAAATCACCAATCCAGCACCGGACTAAATGGCTTCTGAAATCCTTTATAACTAAAACTATTTGATCCTGTGATTGTGAATGGCATCTTTTTATCTTTTCCAAGGAGTGGTATTTTCTTTTCACTTTATCTTACCTTTTGGAAGCAGTGTCCCCCTCCCATATTGTCTAGCCCAAAGGAGGAACTGTAATGATGACTTGGCGGTAGAAGGAGAGATTGACTTTGAGAGCAGGACAGTGAGGGGAAGAGGGGAGGGAGCTTGGCAGGGTCAGGCTGCTTCAGATTCCATAGTGTACAGAGCTGTCTAATTTGCCTAAGTAAAGAACCAGGTCCTTTTACATTCTCATTTTTTTTTTGCCATTCCCCATATTTTTGCCCTTTGAAAATTAATATATCAATCACCTGCTTAAGAAGAAAAAAAGAAAATCTCCAACAGGTGAACAAAATACAACAAAAAAACCCCCCACCCTCCCCAAGGTTCAATTCCACTTCAGGCCATCTCTTCTCTGCCTATCTCTAGGGGTTTTCAAACTTCTTTTTTTCAGCTCCTGTTCTTTCTGTCTCTTTATCTCTTTGTTTCCTGCCTTTTTTTCTCTGTTTCCTCTTTTATTTTCTCTCTCTCTAGCCTTCTTACTTCCCTATATTTTTCCCTTCTCCTCTCTTACCTTCCTTCTCTCTCTCTTTCCTTCTCTTCTCTTTTCCTTTCCCTCTCTTTCTTTTCTTCCTTTCCTTGCTCCCCTTCCATCATTTCCTCTCTTTCTCTCCCTCCTCTCTTTCTTTCTACCCTTCTCTTTTTTTCCCTTCCTCTTTCCCCTCCCCTCCCCTTCTCTCACCTCCTCTCTTTGCCTTCTGTCTGTCTCTCATATCACAATTAAGCATAAAAATCAACTTTTAATTAAAGGCAGGTGCTGCCATTCCATTTTATCACCTTTCTCTCTCCAAGAAAATGCTTGGCAAAGTTCAAGGACCAGGACAAATTGGAAGGGATAGGGGAGAAGGCACTGAGTCTGTCTCTAAAATATAGAAAGGGTAGTAAGACTTGGTACCTACGTGAATTTTGGGTGAATTTTCAGCTTACAAACTTGTCGGGGGCTTCCTCTGTTGAAATCATCTCTACAGAAAAGAGCTGCATCTTCAAGTGAGGGAGAAAATGCTGCTTATAAGACCTGAGTGTGGGGAATCTGTTCAATTCCCCATGACCTGTAGACAGTGTAGCCAAGTGGTCTGAAGCCTGGGGCTGAAAGGTTGCTCTTGACTCAGATTCTCACATTATCTCAGGAGCTGAAAGTGCCCTCAGAGACCACCTGGACCAACCCGTACCACATAACATTCTCGTCAACAGCACCCCCACCCAGTGTGGCTTCCTCCAGCTTTTGGTCAAAGACATCTAATAAGGGAGCCCAGCACTTCCTGAAGCAGCTCATTCCATCGCTGGACAGCTCTAAGTAGGATAATTAGAAATTCCTCAGCCCTACAGAGAAGACCCTCCTCAGTATGGCTTCCACCTACCAGACCTGCTGTATTCCAAGCTGGAGAAAGGAGATCATCCTTCAGAGAAAAGTTGAGGCCAGATGGCAGCCTTGGAAACAGGGCCAAAGGTCAATTGTTCAGTCAACAAATTCTTATTAAGCACCTACTGTGTGCTAGGCACTGAATGAAGTTTTGGAGATACAAAAAAAGGTTAAAAAAAATCATCCCTGCCTTCAGGGAACTTACCTACAATTTAATGGGGAAGACAACAAGCAAATCATTATGTCCAAACCCAAAATGTAAAGGGTAAATGAGAAAGACTCTTAAGACAGCACTGGGTTGGAATAGGAGTAGGGAACAGGACGAGGAAGGCAGTAAATCTTGTAAGTCAGTCTTGCCTTGTACAGAAAGTGGGATTTGACCCAAGTCTTAGAGGAAGCTGGGGAAGTTAGGGACAAAAGTCATACTAGCCTATCCTCTAACAGATCTGTGTTCCAATGCCCCGTCCCTCATGAAATGGATGATTTTATGAGCTCACGTCTCCACCAGGCTTTAAAGATTACTGTTGACCTACCCAAACCATAGGGAGAGCATGTACCAGCAAGCAGTCGAAGCCAGTGATTCCAACCACAGCTCTCCTCCCATGTTGCTGCACAGAGATCCCCAGTGATCATAGGGCCCCATGTACAACTCTGCTTTCCTCTTCATTCTATCATATTAAACTCATCTTCCTCATCAGCCATCTCTTCATTGTCTCTGCTCTTCCCACCATTTTACCCAGGAGGGAGGTCAAGGGAGAAGGGTATGGTTTTATGTTTTATAAGCTGGGGGAAGGAGGAAGGAAACCTTGCAGGGAGAAAGGGGGAAGTGATGAAGGAACCAGGACAAGGGCCAAGGTTTAAACGTGAAGCTGATGTGGGGCAGCCAGAGGGAGTGATATCTATTCTGTGTGTGGAGGGAGAAGAGCGGAATCAAGAATCCAGAAGCTGGATTCAAGTCCCAACTTTTGGAAAGTCATTTTTCCTCTTCAGGCCTCAGTTTCCTCCTTTGTACATATAGGTGATTAGACTAGAAATTATAATTAAATTAGTCTGTCATCCTTGAACTTTAAAAAAAACATATTTTATTAAGTATATTTCTTTATTAACTTTTTAAATTATATTTTATTTATTTATTAACTATATATAACTATAGATTTTATTAACTATATTTCAAGAGAATTTATAATCCCATATTCTTCATTTTATGTATTGAAAAATATTTTGAGAAGGGGTACGTAGGCTTTACCAGATTGCCAAAGGGATACAGGACACAAAAAAATTTAAGAACCCCTGGATTACATACTAAGTTCCTGTCCTGATGCACTAATGCTCTCTGTTCTAAGTTCTGACATTCTATGTTCTAAGGACTCTCCCAGTTCTGACATCCTGTGTTCTAAAGGTCCTCTAGCTCTGACCTCCTGTGTTCTCAGGGCCTCCCAGCTCTGACATCCTGTGTTCTCAGGGCCTCCCAGCTCTGACATCCTGTGTTCTAAGGGCCCTCCCAGCTCTGACATTCTGTGTTCTAAGGGCCCTCCCAGCTCTGACATCCTGTGTTCTAAGGACCCTCCCTCACTTGAATCCTCTCTGATTTGACTAGCCTAAATTCACAGATGTTGCTGCCTATAGGTGAGAGTCCAGGAGAGCTTCATTGCCCTCGAAGTGTGGGGTTGGGTCAATTTGTCAATGGGTGTGTGTATGTGTGTATGAATCTGTCTCCCTCAACTCCCCTCAAACTGGACTACACATTGCCTCTGCATTTTTGTGGTGTTGGATAGAGATTCGAAACAAACAAACAAAAAAAAGGAAATGTTACCTTCTCATAGGTGCCAGGGCCAGCAATGAAACCCCTAATGAGTCCAAGGTTTCCACAGAGCCTGGCTATCTAATTCAGACCAGACAGATAGCAGCCATCATCTGCCCTGTCAGGGAGCACAGAATGTGTTGTATCAGCCAGAGTGCAAAGAACTAGGTGGCCAGACTTTAGCTTCAGAATGGGGCCCTGCCTCACATCTCAGCAAACTCCAGCCAGCAGTTGGGAAAGAGCAGGGCCTTTGGCTTTGGAAAGTCAGACATGGATTCCTAGACTGTAAGGGTCAGGGGAGCCGCCCTTAGAGCAGACAGTTGGCAGGATTAGAAAGGATATTAGAAGATCAGCTGTCTGTGCTGAAGGCACCTTTGGAGAAAGAATGTCAAAGCCAAAGGCTCCTACAACACAGGAGATCAGGGCTGGGAGGGCCTTTAGAACACAGAAAGTCAGAGCTGAGAGGGCTCTTAGAACATAGGATGTCAGAGCTGGGAGGGCCCTTAGAACACGGGATGTCAGAGCTGGGACGGCCCCTAGAACATGGGATGTCAGAGCTGGGAGGGCCCTTAGAACACAGGATGTCAGAGCTGGGAATTCCTTAGGGCAAAGGGTCCAAACAAAGGCCTGTTTCTGACATTCACTTTGATTCTGGACAAGTCATTTCTTCTTCTCCCCTGTCCCAGGTATCTCTTTAAGACTAGAAACTCAATCACATTGATAGAGGAAGATTCCTCCCTGGGGGCTCCTGACACTGATCAAATTTCCAATTTGCCCCCAAAAAGAAATCTTGCTAAATGTGCAGGACGGTTACAAAGCAGGAGAGACAATGAAAGGTGATGATAATGAGCAAGGTATAATGGGAAGAGAGTCTGGGTTAACCATAATGCTCAGGGGAAAAAGAGTCCCCTGATTAATTGAGGATTAAAACAGAAAGTCTTTTTTCTTTCAACTCTTTTTTTCCAGGTAGGTGGAGAAGTGGGTACTGCATTGGTCCAGGAGTCAGGAAGATCTGAATTCAAATTTTGCCTCAGACACTTAGTACCTGGGGGACCCTGGGGACATCACTTAACCTCTGCTCGTCTCAGTTTCCTCATCTGTAAAATGAACATAATCACAGCACCTACTGCACACAACTGTTCTGAAGGTAAAGTGAGATAATAACTGTAAAGCTCAGTACCTGGTATACAGTAGGGGCTGTATAAATGTTTATTCCCTTTTCTCCTCCCAATATTCAAACAGCAGAGGGAAGGTTCTAGAATTAAGGAGGATCAGGAAAGGTTTTCTGTCGAAGAGGAAATTTAGCTGGTACTTATAGGAGACCAAGGAAGGCAGGAAATGACTGAGATGCATGAGAAGCCCCTCTAGCTCAAAGCCCTGTGATCACATGATCTCCTCTAGACCTTATCTAGGCCAGTAGGGTTCTGGATCTCCTGGGCTCTTTGCTACTGGGGCATAGCTCCCCTTGCTGCTCATAAGAGCTGCCCTCCTCAGTCATGGAGAGGCTTGTAGGGCTTAGAGCCAAAGGGGACTTTAGAGACCATATCTGAACACCATCCAGTGCCAGACCAGGGCCTCTGACTCCAGATTCCCATGTTCTTCCATATCAAGTTCTGATCTGATCAAATGAGCATTTATTGTGTCTAAGGCACTAGACAAGGCCCCAGGATGCAGAGCCTAGACAAAGAGAGGTCCCTGATGTGGCATTCTCCTGTACCCCAGTGTCTCAGATTTTTCTACCCCATGCTCCTGAGCTCCGTAAGGTCCTGTTTTCTGAGCAAAGGAGACACTCCCTGTTTTAACCAAAAGAGCCCTTTGTCCAAATCAAATGAGGCTCTGGCGAAGGAATTGGGGGGTGGGGTTAGCCCAGAGCTGACTCTTGAATAGACACTGATGGCTGCTGTCTTTGAAGAGCTACCATGTGGAACAGGGAGGAGAGGCTTTCTGCCATGCCCAGGCAGAGAGAACCAGGCTCCATGGGTGGAAACTGCATGTTTCTCTCCTCCTCCTCCTCCTTTCTCTTCTCTCTCTCTCTCTCTCTCTCTTTCCCTCCTTCCCTCCCTCCCTCCCTCTCCAGGGCTTCCAGGTTTTGAAGGCCAACATCCAGGGATTGGCAGTTTCTGGGCCTTGGTCCCCACTGTCATTCTCCATAAGGTGCTGAGGCTTCTGAGAAGAGGAAATGGATCCCCACAGAGCTCCAGTTTGGAAACGATTCTCATGGAGGACATCCAGGGCTGGGGCAGTCACGGAATGGAGTTTTGTCTGACAACACAACACCTCCCTTCCTGAGAGGGTTCCCGGTGATAAGACGCAGAGCCCATCAGCCAGCGTGTGTGTGTGTATGTGTGTGTGTGTGTGTGTGTGTGTGTGCGCGCGCGCGCGTGTGTATGTACGCATGTGTGTGAGAGTGTGTGTGTGTGTGTGTGTGTGCATGTGTGCGTGTATGTGTATGTGTAAGTGCAGTCATGCGTGCCTAGGGCTGGGTAAAGAACCCTCCATCTTGCCTCCGCTATTTACCGGTTATTTGGCCTTTTGGGCCATCTTCTTTTTATGAGTCTCAGTTTCCTCATCTGTAAAATGAGAGTCGTTTCTAAAGTTTCATCTAGACTTAATGATTCACATAGGTGCAGAGGGGGGGGGGGGTGTCCTAGTACAAGCTTGGTCATGTGGGCAGCACACATGAGTTTTGTGCATATGTGTAACATGTATACACGTTGTATGCACACAAATTTATACCTCCAGGCATGTATATGAATACGAGATTGTATTTGAAGGTATGTATGCTCCTGTGCATACATGTAGGTGCATGGACAGGTCTACACGTGTTGCCTCCATTTTCTTACCTTGTACTCCCTTCCTCAATCCCATCACTCCAACAAAACTGCCCTCTTCAGGATTACCAATGTTTGGTAATTGCCAGATCCAATGAGGGCATCTAGGTGTTGCAGTGGGTAGAATGCCAGGCCTGGAGTCAGGAAGATGTGAGTTCGAATCCAGCCTCAGACACCTCTTAACTATGTGACCCTGAGCAAGTCACTTAACCCTGTTTGCCTCAGTTTCCTCATCTGTAAAATGAGCTGGAAAAGGAAATGACAAAAACACTCCAGTATCTTTGCTAAGAAAAGTCTAAATGGGGTCATGAAGAGTCAGACGTAATGGGAACAACTGAATAACAAAATCCAATGACCTTTTTTTTTCAGCCCTCATACTTTTTGACTTCTCTGTTCTATTTGACCACTCTCTTCTTATAAATACCTGATCCTTCCTATGTTTTCATAACTGCTATCCCCTGATTCTCTTCTCACCTTTCTGCTTGCTGAGTCCTTCTCAGTCTCCTTTATGATTACCATCCTTCCCCTACCTCCTACGCATGTGCATGCTTCAGGGATCTATAATTGAACCCTTTTGTTTTCTCTCCCTCTCCCTCTCCCTTTTATCTTAGTGATTTCATTCATAGTCATTTGTGAGATCTTGGGTAAGTCACTTAACCCCAATTGCCTTTCCTTCCTCCCTCCAAAAAAAAAAAACCCAACCAAAAAAAATTCCCCAAAACACAAAACAACAACAACACATATTCAACTGTCACTCTTACACAGAAGACTCCCAATATCCGTTTATTCAACCCCAGTCTCTCTGTGGTATAACAACATTAACATCACTACAGTGTTGAATATCTGCAAGAGGATATCCCATAGGCATCTCAAACTCAAGTGTCCCAAACAGAGCTCATAATATCTCCCCCTAGATCCTCCCCTCTTTCTAACTTCTCCAGTGGAATGCACTGCTATATATCTAGTCACCAAGGTTCAAAGCTTTGGAATGATCCTCAGCTCTTCACTCTCCTTTATCCTTGTATCCAATCAGCTGCTGAATCTTGTCCTTTCTACCTCCATTTTACAGCTCTCATTCATCATTCACATTCACAACATCTTGTTTCAGACCTTTACCACCTCCCTCCTGGACTATGGCAAGAGCCTCTCTCTTCTTCAGTTAAGTCAATTCAATTCACAGCTGCCATATTTCTAATTCTACAATTGTTGTTATTATTTGTCTGTTTTCAAAGAGGACCAATGAGATCGTGGGTGATGCCTTGACTAGTGAATGAATTGGATCTAAGTGAGGCAGAGTTACACAAATCATTGGCCTCATTGTCTCTTCCCAAGTCATCAGAGTCCAGTGACAAGATAGAAGTGAGGACCATTGGTGATGGCCAGGTTGTAGTGGATGACCTTGGTGTCTTTGATGTCTGACCAAGCTCTAAACCAAATTCCTACAGCATAGGTCTGACCACATCACTCCCCTGTTCAGGAAACTCTAGCTCCTTTCTTCTAAAGAAGATGAAATCTAAGGCTTACTGTGTAAAGCTCTTCCCAATATGGCTCCAACCCATCTTCTGGGCTTACCACATGTTGCTCTTCTTCACACACTCTACCCAAACTTGCCCAATCACCCTTCCCTTGATAGGACATTCCATATCCAATCTCCACACCTTTGTCTTGGCTGACTCCAGGCCTGAAATGCCCTCCCTTCCTACATGGCTCATGGCCTAGTTCACATCCCACCTCCCACAGGAAGTCTATCCCCATCTCCTCATGTGCTAATGTCTCCTATTGGAAATGACTTTGTATGTATTTACTATTTCATTTTTTTTCTGCTCCCTCCCCTGAAACACTGGGTTTCTGATCGGTGAGAACTTACTGAATCTTGCCCAGATTTACCATAGCATTCTTCCAAGCTGTCTGTTAAGTACCCTCTCTGACCCTTTCCATCTCTAGCTCTGAAAATAGTAATCAGATCAACACCATCAGAAGTGACACCAAAATGTTACTTTTCTTATGACCCCAATTGCTCTTCTCTCTGACTTCTCTGCCTAAAACACTCCCTCCCCATACCCAGCTGCTTCTCCCCTCTACATACTGTTTTCCTCAATTAGAATAATATCTTTGAGGCTTCTTGTTTGCATATATTTGCATCCCTAGGACTTAGCACAGTGCTTGGCACATAGCAAGTACTTAATAAATGGTTTTTCATTCATTTATTTCACAGACCTCACCCCTCATTTGGCTTTGTCCTTGTCATTTTGGAAAAAACAATTAGAAAACTCATTTATTCTAAGGTCTAAAAGACTGATAATGTGTTCAAAGCTTAGGGAGAGGGAGAAAAAGCCATAGTCCAAAGGAATGGATTCTAATAGTGGAATTTGAGTCATTTGTGACAGCCAAGGAAAAGAGATGCTTTAGGGATACAGCATCCTGTCGGGTTGTTCAGCCCTGTCTGACTCTCTGTGACCCCATTTGGGGTTTTCTAGACAAGGATCTGGACAAGGAACTAGGAGCTGCCTGTCTTTGAACCCAGGTAACAGTTGGAGCTGGGACCATGGGAGAGGAACCATGGAAGCTGAGAGCCAGCCTCGAGTCAAGCTGAAAGAAGACTTTACTTGGATACTGTGTACTGACTAAGAAGATGATGATTTACTGTGACCTAGGGATGGAGAACTTTGACTTTTGTACTTTGTGATTGAATTAAGGATTTTGTGATTGACC
>CM053588.1:56055702-56114098 GCA_028646515.1 Pseudochirops corinnae | reverse complement strand
GTGATAAGTTGTTGAGTTGTGACATGGTGAATGCTATATTTTGATTTTCTGTGATAAGTAGTAACATTGTGAATATTGTACCTTGATATTCTGTGAATGTTTTGCTCTGATTTGTTATTGAATAAATAGAGAGTTTGCTATACTGTGTAATCAGAAGCTTGAAAGCTGTTCACAGCAGCAGTCCTCTGGAAAGTTGTTCATATGTGGCTTTACACCAGGCCTAGGGAGGAAATAGTTCTTCTGTATTTTCCTTTGGTTAGGCCACATCTGAAGCAGCAGATGTGGTTCTATGGATCACATTTTTGGTTGTTGGGTTTTGGATTTTTTTGAGGCAATTGGGATAAGTGACTTGGCTAGGGTCACACAGCAAGTTGGTATCTGAGGTTGGATTTGAACTCTGGATTCCTGACTCCAAACCTACATGCCCCTGGCGACCATATTTTTTTTTTTTTTTTGCTTTTTGGAGGGGGGAAGGCAGGGCAATTAGGGTTAAGTGACTTGCCCAAGGTCACATGGCTAGTAAGTGTTAGGTGTCTGAAGCTAGATTTGAACTCAGGTCCTCATGAGTCCAGGGCTAGTGCTCTATTCACTGTGCCACCTAGCCGCCCCCAGCGACCATATTTTTTGAAAGTTGTCAACAAGCTGAGGATCAGTCAGAGGTGGAGGATGAGGATAAGGAGGTGACAGGTTATACAAGAACTGGTTAAAACAATGGGTAAGGATTTTTACCCTGGAGAAGACTTGAGAAGGGGGCTGAGGGAAGAGTGATAGGTTTGTCTGTGGAAATCTTTCATGGGGAAAAGGGATTCCATCTGTTATGTTTGATTCCAGAGGCAGAATGTATAACCATGGCTTTAAATGACAGAGAATCAAATTTAGGCTTGACTTATGAGAAAACATCTTAATAACAAGAGCAGCCTAACAGCAGAGTAACAGTGGACTTGGGAAAGAATGTTTTCCATTCAAGAGAAGCCTTCAGCAGAGACCAGATGAGCCATTGTCTGAGATGCACAGAAGGAATTCTTGTTCATTTATGGGCTGAACTCAACACACTCTTTAGCTCCTTCCCGCCCTGAGGTCTGTGATGGCAAGACTCTGTGGTTCTTGCTCTGGCCTGTGACCATGATTCTGCCTTCACCCTTGGGTCCTCTTCTTCCCTTTGCTGACAGCTGGTTCACTACTATCCAGAAAGTATTGCAACTGAGCTGTGAGGACAGAAAGCAATCAATGCTGCTGTTAGCCCTAAAGGAGGGCTCACCATCTCTCCCCTGCTCTGAGGCATCAGATAAAAAACACAGCAGGTAAAGAGAGACAGAATTAGAACCTCAGTCCTGGTATTTGTAAGTCAGCTCTCCCTACTGTTGCTGTAGAGCTGTTGGGGTAGGTGGAACAAGCCAGAGGAAATCTCTGTGTGGTTTTCCAGGTGACTTCCCTTGCCTAGTCCTGTGTTCTATGTCCTGGAGAGTGTCCTGTGGATTGGGCTGTGCTGAGAGTGGCCTGATGTCTCAGACACAGAAAACCCTGAAGGATATGAACAGTGATGACTCTGTATCATAAGTACAACAAGGCTCCATCCTTGAAGACTAATGAGCCCTTTTCTGTTCTTTCAGGCAGGCTTAAATCCTGCATGAAAGGCAAGTGGGTCCCATGGGAAGTCAGAGAACCCTTGAGAATCCTGTTACTATGTGGTATGAGCCTTTCTCTCCACTTCCTTCAGACTCTGCATTGACTGACCTGTTCTGACTGCTTCCTTAAAAATAGGTCCTTGTCACTGACTTTCTCCCACCCACCAACAGTCAGCCAGAATCCAGAACCTAAATACCACACTTGGGAACACTCCCCATCTTTCACACAATGTAAGGCCTACCTTTGAACTTCTGGGCCCTACCCATCTTTACCTCCAAGATCTGGTCACTCTTAGACTTACTATTTCTTTCTTAAGACAGTAGATCACTAATTCTCTAGCATCTGCCCTGATCTCCTGGTTTCCAGACCTGTGGTTGGTATCAGACTCTAATGATTCCTCCTAGGTTTCTCCTAGTCCCAGTCCTGCTACTTGACTAGCTCTGTTCAGCTGCCACCCATGCCCTGGTGTGGCACAAAGAGACAACCGAGTTGTTCAAGAAGGAAGTCTTCACCACTTGACTGTTGAAGGGACAGCCAGGAGCCATTTGGGTTAGGAAAAGATGCAGGATTGAGAAGTTGGATTCAATGACCTGTGAGTTCTATGAGTCTACAAAAAATTCTACAGGTCAACCAATTAAGAAAGACTGTGGAAGACACAAACACCAACACATAACCATGGGAAACAAGAAAAGAATAACAGTCCTACAAAATATTATCATTAAGTAACTATAACCCAGGGAGAGGCAGGGCCAGGATGTTAGAGATGAGGGGACCTTAAATCATAGAATAGCAAAGGTGGAAAGAACTTTAGAAAAGAGAAAGTCAGAGTCCCAAAGGAACCTTAGAACACAGAATGTCAGAGATGGGAAAGACTAGAATACAGACTGTCAGAGCTGGAAGGAATCTTAAAATACAGAATGTCAGAGCTGGAAAGAATCTTAGAACACAGAATGTCAGAGCTGGAAGGAACCTTAGAATAAAGAATGTCTGAGATGGGAAGGGCTTTAGAACACAGAATGACAGAACTGGAAGGAACTTTAGAACACAGAATGTCTGAGATGGGAAGGGCTTTAGAACACAGAATGACAGAACTGGAAGGAACTTTAGAACACAGAATGTCTGAGATGGGAAGGGCTTTAGAACACAGAATGACAGAATTGGAAGGAACCTTAGAACACAGAATGTCAGAGATGGGAAAGGTGTTAGAACACAGAATGTCAGAGCTGGAAGGAACCTTAGAACACAGAATGTCAGAGATGGGAAAGGCGTTAGAACACAGAATGACAGAACTGGAAGGAACCTTAGAACAAAGAATGTCAGAGATGGGAAAGGCATTAGAACACAGAATGTCATAACTGGAAGGAACCTTAGAACACAGAATGTCAGAGATGGGAAAGGCTTTAGACCATGGAATATCAGATCCTGAAATGACCTCAGAACTATATGTTGATGAATGTTGATACCAACCTTTAAAACATAGAGTTTAGAAGTGGCCTTAGAAAAGAGAATGTCATAGCTGGAAGACGCCCTGGTACAGAGAATGCCAGAAGGACCTCAGAGTCCATCAAAACCAAACTCATTTTACAGATCAGGAAAAGTGCTCAGAAAAGGGAATTAATTTACCCAAATGGCTGGTGTTGGGGCCAGAACTGTAGCCCAGCCTTCTGATATCAAATGGGGCAGCCCTCTTTCCACCTCTGTATAAGGCCATTCACCCTGCTGACCTGAGATGGTTATTTGGCTGAGTTGAAGGCTGAAAAGGAATCCTGGTGGGGAGCCCCCAGAGGCAGAAGGATAGACAGGAGGGCTCCTGCCAGTGGTAGTTGGGAGGAGAGCTCAACTGTCCCCCACCCTCTGCGTAGGAGGACTGTTATCTGGAAAGCTGGCCCAACCCTTGTAGGCCTGGAACAAACAATGGAGATGGCTGGGGCCTAGATGAGCTCATAGCCAGAGGGCCTGGCCCCTCACCTCCACCCAGCTCCCCCAGCCCTGGGCCTTCCCCAATAAGTTTTTTCCACTACTGAAGCCAGCCTGGTTCTGGCCAGCTCTAGGGAGGAAGTTCCCAGCACAAGGCCCTTGGATGTGGGGGCTGTCTGGCACGTCTCAGCCTCAGGAATGACAGCAAGCATCTCCAGAGTCAGCTTCCTTACTCTTCTGGGTCTCACTCCTTTCTCTGTTCTGGCCCACACTCCTTTTTCCTCCCCTGACCCCACCCCATCCCTGCTCTGGCTCATCTGCCAGAGTGTCAGCCCACTGTGCTCCCCCTCACCGCCAGTAAGGTCAAAACAGTACCCATGGCCAAGGTCAGGGTCAGACTTATCCAGAGGACATGATCCCCAAAGTATCTTTCCCACAGGATCTGTCATTCCACCATTAGAGAACAGTTCCTTGGGTTATTAATCATCCCACAAGGCTCCAATTTTCAAATGGAAATGCCTTTGGGAAGGGGAAACCCATTGTGTCCCAAAGCACATGGCTTTCCCTTGAGTAGGAAGGATACAAAGACAAAATTAAAAATATCCCCAGCCCTCAGGAAGCTTACATTCTTATTGTGCAATACAACGCTCCTGTGGGGTAGGTACAAAAGCTATTTTTAATGGACTGAGCAAACTGAAATTTCATGATGTGCTCACAACCAGTATGTACCGGGGCAAAATCCCACCTTCTGGAAGAAGCCTTTCTTGGTCCTCCTTAATGTCAGTGCCTTCCCTCTGTGGATAATCTCCCATTTATCCAGTATATATCATATTCATAGAGTTGTTTGCATGTTTTCTCCCCCACTAGACTGTGAGCTCCTTGAGGGCAGGGGTGGTCTTTTGTCTCTCTTTGTATCTCTAACACTTAGCATAGGGGCCATCTCCAGTCATCCTGATCCATATCTGGCCACTGGACCCAGACGGCTCCTGAGGAGATAGTGAGGCTGGTGACTCTGCATAGCCCTGCCTTGCTTCCTTCAATCCAATTCACCTGCACGTCATAGTATCACCTTCCTGATGCTTCAAGAAGGAAGGACAAATAACAATAGCCACACTTAGTACAAACGCCCGGTTCATAGTTGGTGCTTCATAAATGCTTGTTGACTTGACAAGGTTTGAGCCCAGTCTTCCCGACGCCGAGAGCAGCCCACTCTCCATGATGCCAGGTTTCCTTCTGGACTGAACCAGGATAGGTGACCTGAGTTCCAAGCCTGAGTAGCTCTAAGTCCTGGGGAAGATCACATGCCCTTTCTGTGCATTAGTTGGCTCCACAAAGAAAGGAGATTTGACCAGATGAATCACAAAGACCAAACCTAGGATTGGAAGGGACCCAGGAGGCCACCTAGTTCAACCAGACAAAGAAACTGAGACTCAGGCATGACTTGCTCCAAGTCCATACAGGTAGTGCCAGAGGTAGCATAGTCCATTTATGAGAGTCAAGACTCTTTTATTTTGGTGATTCTGTGACATCTAAGGTATAGTAGCATTCCCAAGGCCAGATGAATTTGGAATCCAATTCAGTTCAATTCAAACAATTCATCCTATGTGCTGGAATCCATCAGGAAACGACCTCACCATTCCTGCATTTCATTGGCCCAGAGATTCTTTCTGGTCCAGTGATCACTGCCCCGTTTCTAGGTAGGAGATCCATAGCTTGCAATGCAGGCGACTTTCTGCATTTAGCTCCCTTCACACCCCCAACTTTTCAACCAAAGTATCCTTTTGTCTGTGCCTCACATACAGTGTTCCAAATCCCACTTCTCACATAGGTTTGTCTCCCATGGCTAGAATGTATTCCCTCTTCACCTCTGCCTTATAGAATTCCTAGATCCCTCCAAAGTCCAACTGAAGTATGACCTCCTGCAAGAAGCCCTTCCTGGTCTTTCCTGTTGCCAGTCCCCTGCCCCTCTTTGTATTTATGTAGATGTATGCATGTTCTCTCCCTTAACTGTGCCCCGCCATGTAAACTTCTAAATTGGCTAATTTAATCCAGAGATTCCACTGATAGATACCCCCAAGGAGGGCCCCTTATGTGCCAAAATATTTATGGTAACACTCTTTGTAGTAGAAAAGAACAGGAAGGGGGTGGCTAGGTGGCACAGTGAATAGAGTGCTGGCCCTGGAGTCAGGAGGACCTGGGTTCAGATCCGGCCTCAGACATTTAATACAAAAACTAGCTGTGTGACCTTGGGCAAGTCACTTATCCCCAATTGCCCTATCTTCCCCCCTCCAAAAAGCAGAAAAAAAAACACAGGAAACAAAAATGACGCCCATTGATTGGGGAATGGCCAAACAAATTATGGGTTCATCAATAAGTTAGAATATTACTGTATTGAAAGAAAGAATGAATGTGATGAAGATAGAGAAATACAGGAAGATTTACATGAACTGATGCAAAGCAAAATAAGCATATCCCATTACATAATGTACCTGTTGACTGCAACAATGTACAATCTGTTAAAAAAAAATATGAAAGGACAGAACATCAAACAAAATAATCAAAACTGAATGCTGTGAATGTATAATGTGACCAAGCTTACCCCAAAGAAAAGGCTATCATAAAGTACTTTCCTGCACTTTTTGCAGAGATGGGGGATTATGGGTGTGGGACACTACAGATAATGTCAGATTTTTTCCCATGGGTTTGTCAGTTTTGCTGCACTGTTGATTTTTCACTGTTTTATTTTTTGTTACCAGGGATGAGTCTCTGAGAGGAGCATTGGGAAACTGGGAAAAGGGGGTGATGTAAAAACAAAAGATATCAATAATATTTTATTTTTAAAAATAAAAATTGAAGAGAAATGATGATGGTGAAGAATACAGAGCAGCTTGTATATATATTTGAGCCGATACATATTGAAGTGAGTGGAACCAAGAAAATAAATTACCAGTGACTACAGACTACAACAATGTAAATGAAAGAGGAAAAAAGAAGTAACATGCTGCATAATTAAAATAACCAGCTTTCTCCCCAAAGAAGAGATGGGGGAAAAAGTGCACCTCCCTTCTTGGAGGTGGGGGATTATGGGTATGAAACATGTCATCTACTACCAGAATCAGTTTATAAGGTGTTTTTAGTTTTGTTGAACTGCATCCATACCACTACCACCCCCATTGCATTTTGTTTTTCTTCTTTGCTAGAAAGAATAATCTTCCCTCTAGGGAAGGAAGGGACGGATATACTGGGAAACAAAATAATATGAAAATAATAAAATTTTTAATTTAAATTTTTAAAAGGTTGTAAATTTCTTGAAGGTAGGAACTATTTTATTTTTGTCTTTTAATTCCAGAATTAAAAGTAAGTGCCTAATAAATGCTTATCGACTGAGTCATTTATTCAACCCCAACTGTATGGAAGCACCTTTGCTTTTGATTTATTTCTCTTTTTTTGGCAGAGTAATTCTACATTTTTATAAATGGTGTATTCCTGAGGGGTTTGACTTAAGTCAGGCTGGGAGTCTAGCCACAGGGACTATTGCCCTCCTCTCTTTACATATTGCCATTTGAAACTCTCTAAAGAACCAACAAGAGAGAAAGCCAGAAAGGAAGATTAGTGCTCTATGAGACTGTGGTGGGGATGTTGATGAAACCTCTGAAACATGATGTGGAGGAACATCTGGAGGACAGCGCTTCCTTCTGGGAGGCACATGTTCCCAAAGGCATGAGTAATAAACTAGGGCTTATACTGCAAAGTTGGATGGCCAGGAGAGTAAAAGGCCCAAGGTCATGCCAGATGAATACCCATTGAAGGAACTAGGGACCTAGGGCCTTGGTGGAGAGGGTACAATAGCTACCTTCAAGTATATCAAGAAATGACTCCCAAAGCAAAGGACCAGACTTGTTCTTCTCAGCCCTAGAGAGGGGAACTAGGAATAAGGGGTGGGGGGAATAGGCAGGAAGCAAATTTAGGTTTGATGTCAGAAAGTTTTCTAACACTTAGGGCTATCGAAAGTCAGAATGGGTCTCATTGGAAGATAGGTGGTACTTCCTCTCTGGACATCTTCTGATTGAGTGGTGAGTATATTGCAGGAGAGATTTTTCATCCCCCAGGGATTGAACTCGATGGCCTTGGAGGTTCTTGTCAATTCTGGGATTCTGGGCTTTCATGGAAGGCTGTGTATGTGAAGCTTTTTTAGTGCTTCTGCTGGGAATGTCTAGGGAAGGTGGAGATAGTCCTGGGGGCAGAGACGTACCCTGGTCCTCATGCATGCTGCTGGGCAGTCATTCATTTCCCATTCACCTTGTGCACACACAGAGCTCTGGCTACATTTATTTCCATTTCCTCATCTGTAAAAAAGAGGGGGTTATTGGACCAGATGACTACTTAGGCTCCTTCCAGTTCTAAAACTATGCTCCGATGATCTATCTATGCTTGAAGGTTTGCAAAGTGCTTTACACATTTATCTCACTCCATCCTCATAAGAACTCTGGGAGGTAGAGGCTATTGTTAGACCTATTTTTACAGAGGGAGAAATTGAAGCACAGAGAGTTTAGGCAATTTGTTCAGGGTCGCACAGCTAGGAAGTTTCTGAGGCAGGGTTCTAACTGTTGTATTCCTGATTCTCAGCTCAACATTCTATTCACCAAGAGGTCTACACCCTGATCACAAGGTGAAGTGTCTTAGAATGCAGTGTGGACCAATTCCCTTTTAGTATTTAGAGATCACTGCTCATGGCTAAAGAGTCACATCCTCCAATTACAGAGAGAATTAGTGGATAAGATTGCTAAGCCATCCAGGATGAAAGGTGGTAGAGGATTGGAGACACACAAATGTTATCCCAATTTTTAAAAAGGGGGTGGGGAAAGAGAATAGAACTTTTAAGCCCGATGTCATTGACTTCAATTCTTGACAAAATCCTCGGGATGCAGTATTGTTAGAGGATTGGTTTATAGCCCTTAGAAAGTGCTAGTCTTCAAGAGCCAACCTGACTTCATCAATACAGGACACACGAGACTAATCTCATTTAATTTCTTGAAGTGTTATTGGCACCATTAGTTCAGGGGAATGCTGTAGATAGCAAAGCATCTGACAAAGTCTTTCATTCTGTTCCTGTGGGCACAAAAGAGAGAGATAGGTTCTATGAAGGAGTGTACTGGAGTCAGCTGCAATAGACTCCTGAGAGCTGATTGTTAAATTTTCTGTGAGCATTTATACCTTGGAAATTTGCAAATGCTACAAATGAGGGCTTGATCTATTGTTTTATCTATTGTCTAGGCTTAAGAAAGTGATAAAGAGAATGGTAATTATGCAAATTAAACTGGAAAAGTGTGTTGTGTGTACATCCCCCTTCCCCCTGCCCAGGGAGTTGGTTGTTAAATATTGAGTAGCACAATGCTGGTTAGATTACAAGGAGTCAGAACAGGCTGAATGAGCAGATCCAAAGAGCAGTCATTATTGGATCAATATCACCTAGGAGGCATGTCTCTAGTGGAGTACCTCAAGGATCTGTCGTTGACCCTGTACCATCCCACATTTCTATCAAAGATTTGAATGAAGTCATGGATGGCAGTGTGCTTTACAAATTTTTATTTGTTTATCAAATTTCCAGATGACAGAGTTGGGAGGGGTAGCTAATATGTTTTATGACAGGGTCAGCATCCAGAAGAACATCAACTGGCTAGAGCAATGGGCCAAATCTAACAATATGAAATCTGATAGGAATACATGTAAAGTCCTACATTTGTATTTAAAAAAAACCAAAACCATAGCTTCACAAGTACAGAATGGCAGAGGTGTGGCTAGACAACAGTTCATGTGAAAAGATGATGGGGTGTTAGGGGACTGTAGATTCAGGATGAGTCAACAGTGTGATATGTTGGCCAAAAAAAGAATATGCTCTTAGACTGTATTAACAGAGACCTGATATTCAAAAAGAGGATTCCTACTGTACTCCACCTCAGTAAGAAACCCCTCCCCTCACTCACCCCAGGGAATTTTCTGTTTAATTCTTGGTGCCGCATTTTAGGAGGGACATTGAAAAGCTGGAGCAAAAAAAAAAAAGCTGGAGCACATCTAGAAAATGATAATAAGGATCACTAGAGACTATGCCATGCATGTGAGGATAGGCTGAAGGGTCTAGAGAAGAGAAGACTTTTGGAGAAGGGCAGACATGGCAGCATATGAAAGGCTGCCATGCAGAAAGATTTGATATACTCTGCTTGACCACAAAGGCAGGACAAGAGTGGTGAGGAGAAGTTGCATCGGGAGATGTTTCAGTTTAGTAAGTAGAAAAGCTTCCTAAAATTGTCCAAGAGTGTCATGGGCAGCTGTGGGAGACTTGTTCTCTATTACTGGAATTTCCAAGTGTAGTCTTGGATTAGGGTTGGGTTAGGGTTGGGCTAGATGACCTGTCGGCTTCCTTCCCATTGTGGTTCTTGACCCCTCTGACTCAGCTGCTTTCTCGACCTGGACCATCCATTTACCATGCCCACCCCCTTCTGCCATTCTTGAGTTTCTTCTGGGGGCCACCATTTTGGAGATGGGTCTAGGCCCATCATACTTCACTCTTCTCCTGCCTGTGCTTCTGATGTTCTTGACACTGCCATCATAGCTCTTCTCAGCTACCTTCTCCTTGCTCATCTTCTTTCCTCCCTAGTCCTTTTGCCAGCTCCCTTTTATGTGTCAACTCTCCCCCATTAGAATATAAACTTCTTTAGCCAAGGATTTGCATCTTTAATGCTTTGCACAGTGCCTAGTCATATAATGAGCACTTAATAAATGCTTGTTGCCTGTTTCCCACCTCTGAGAACCTATCACAGAAGAAAGAATCTCCCTTTTGTGACATATGGGCACAAAGAATGGCTCCCAGGGAATCTATAAAAGATATCTCAGCTTTCCACTTAATATGCCAGTGGGACAAGTCAACTTCTTTCTCTGGGTCTTAGTTTCCTCATCTGTAAAATTAAGAAGTTAGATTGGAAAATTCAATCCAACTCTGAACCCTATAGTAATTATAGTTACAAGATGGGAAGGAAGGAAGGAAGGAATGAAGGAAGGAAGGAAGGAAGGAGGGGAGGGAGGGAGGGAGAGAGGAAAGGAAGAAAGAAGGAGGGAGGGAGGAAAGAAGAAAGGGAGGGAGGAAGGGAGGAAGGAAGGAAGGAAAGAAGGATGGATGGAAGAAAAAAACGAAGGAAGAAAAAAACAGAAGGAAAAAAGAAGGAAGGAAGGAAAAGGAAGGGAAAAGAGAGGAAAGAAGGAATGGAGGAAAGAAGGAAAAATGAAGGAGGGAAGAGAAGGAAGGAGAGGAGGAAATGATGAAAATAAGCATTTCAGTACTTAGTGTCAAACACTGAACTAAGAGTTTTTATAAATAAGAATTTCTTTTGCTCCTCACAGCACATGGAAGGTAGGTGATATTATTATTCCCTCTTTTCATTTGAAGAAAATTATGGGGAGAGAAGAAGGTACATAACAAAAGGCAAGTGTGCTATGGCTCTGAGATGGACTTACCCAGGGCACTTAATAAAGGACTCAGGGGAAACTGCTGCTATTTGAGGTTGGGAGGAGGGGGAAGACCAGCCCTGGTATTTATTCAATGGTTTTCAGAGGCTTTTTGAAGCTAGAAAGAGACAGAAACCTGGGCAGGGGATGTTACTGACCTATTGGCTGCAGCTGAACATCTCTGGCATGACCCTCAAGTGTGGCATTTATGTGCTTTCCTGACTGCCCTTTGGAAATGGAGGCAGGGAAGCTGTGGTGTACACTCTCTGATTTGCTGGGTCAGTTTCTAGCCATGTTCTCCAGGAGCCAGGAATTCAGCACCTAGGCAGAGAGGCTGATAGGACCAGATGCTTCCAGAAGCAGACAGGTTCCTGAGAAGGTGATTGGGGAGTCACTCTTCCAACCTAAGGACACATCTGCACTCGGGGCTTCAGAAACTGGGGGCACTCACACTCCAGCCAAACTTAAAAACATACTCCAAAAGAAAGGTGCCTGGGGCCATATTGTCCCACTTCCCATTGCTAGTCCTATCTTGCTCCTTCTGTCTCCTCTCTTATACACATCCACTGTGTGATGACAGAGGGTTGAAACTCATTCCCAGCGGTGAGAATCTTGCTTCTGCCTAGTTATGCAGGCCAGATACAGGCAACCCCAGCATAGGGGAGAGTCTGTGCCTTCCTCAAGATTCTTGGCCGTCGTGACTGCCTTCCTACCTCAGTACCCTCATTATCCAGCCTTCCTCTCTGTGTGAGCATCACCATCCATTTATACTTCATTTTACATTAAACTTCACATATGTATGTGGAAGCTTACAGCTAAATCTATGATTTCATAAAATAACAGACTTTCTGAGTCTTAAAAGGCCTCAGCAGCCATCTAGTCCAACGCACAACTGAATAATAATAACAACAACTAACATTTGTGTAGCACTTTAAGAGTTACAAAATACTTTACATGGATTATTTTATTTGAAAACATACCTGTCTCTGTATCTTGAAGGCACTCAGTGCAAGGGAACCCACTAAGTATAAGAAAATTTTTCCTAAGGTCAAGCCTAAATTAAGCACCTTTTTGTTCTGTTCTCTGGGTCAAGCAAAAATAGGAGCAATGGGTGGAAAATACACAAATTTCAGAGAATAACCTCTGCTTTCCCTTTTGGGGCTACCACAAGAATGTTCCCATAAACAATGCCTGCCCTCTCTCCTTGGCTAGCTGTGTCTGAAGGGCACAACTAATCCAGGGCCAAGGAGTCAGATGCATTGGATGCCACCTGGGGCCAGAGATAGCACTGGGGCTGCAGTTGGGTCTGTGTGTTATGGAAGACCACCTTCTTGCCTTGCAGTTGTCTGAGTGAAGCATGCAAATGGATGACCACTTTGGGTATTCTTACACCTATGCATCTTGTGCAAATCTCATCCACATCTTCCTACGAATTTACCATCAGGAATGCATCACCCAACATTTGAGGGTCTTCCTTGCATTTTCCTAGTGTCAGGAAGTGGCACTCTAGCTCACTATCACTAACCTCTCATGAGAAGTAGTAAAATTTCATCAAAGAAATGCATGATTGAATAAGAAGATAAGCCAGTTATGGTGATCCAGGGAGGTAATAAAAAGTTAATAAGTATCAGAGTAAGGACTTGAATCCAATTCTCTTGACTGCAAACCAATATTCTTTCCACCACATGAGGCTGTGTCTACTGAGTTTGAGTTTGACACTCATCAAAATTTAATTGTTTCCCATAGGGGCAGTGCTAGCAGCAGTGGGGAGCTATCCATTGCTGAAACTCATTGGAATCATCAGGTCAAAAGACCATCTAGACGGGGGCAACCCCCTCATTTTTTCGTTTAATAAAGTGGTGACCCAGGGTGTGATGGATGGAGCAATTTCAACTCAAACCTTGCTTTTCTGGCTGTTGGACCCATTTGCATTTTCCTCTTATTCCTCCCAATAGGGACTCTTTTCTCCTGGAAACTACTGGGTGCCATTTAGGCATCACATTTGATCTGATCCTGTCATCATTCACTTCAGAACTAAAGTAACTGATGGTAGGGCACTCAATGCCTAGGAACAGCAAACACTGAATTGTGAAGACTGACTGTAGGCTAAGGTTGTCTGCCTTCCTATACTACCTTAATTTTCCATTTATTGTCTGGGTCAAAGCTTACCTTAGATCCAACTTTAACCTTTTAGAGATCTATAACCAGAGAAATCCACAAAACTGCTGGGGAAAGTCCACCTGGAAATGCCCATAGCCCAACAAACTCTAGAGATCTACACTTGAACATACCCACAAACCGAGTTACTATATCCCAGACGCTACATCATGTCGCTGTCTGACATCAAACACTAATCACTCCAAATAACACTAAGTCTGCATGTATACTCTATCCTCCACACTTTACATTTTATACCCCTTAGGGCCAGTTTCTTGTGGCAAGAGACTGTATTATATCTATCTGTGCTTGTGTCTTCTCTCCTTGTGTTTGTTTCATAGACACCTCTTTGGGCTCCAGAAAATGAAATACCATGTCTTGTTTAAACTTTGTCTCTCTCCTAGTGTCCAGTGTAATACTGCATACTGTAGGTGTTCAATAAATGTTTACCTAATTCATTGAATGGAAAAAAATGAATGAATGAATTCAAATCCCTCAGGATACTAAGCCCTAGAGGACAGAGAGATTTTTAATTGACTCGTTACTAGGGCTGGAGAGAAGATATGCTGTATGCACAGATGAGTATAATCCAAGGGTTATACTTATGGTAAAGGAGAATTCCATGCAAGATCCTTTAGGAAAGGTTAATGAATCAGAGAGCCAGGGGTATATTGGAGCCAACTCCATTGCAAGGGCTGATTGTTAAATTTTCAATGTGAAATTGGCTAATGCCAGTTTTGGTCCCATCCCCTGTTTTTGTAAGATGTGAGAGCTAAGGATGGTTTTTACTTTTTTAAATGTCTGGGGAAAAAAATCCAAAGAAGAATAATATTTCATGACATATGAAACTTCTATGAAATCCAAAATTCAGTGTCCCTAAATAGTTGTATGGGAACACAACCATACTTCTTTATTTACAGATTACCTATAGGTGCTTTGGAGCAGAATGGCAGAATTGAGCAGTCATGATGAACATCATACAAGGCACTTACTTTACTTTGAATTCCTGCTTGGTCAATTGCATTAGTAGAAGAATTTTCCTCATAGGTAAAGCATAGGTCCATTCAATTCAGTTCACTTGGTCCCCCATAAATTGCAGTGACACACAGTTAACAGCAACAATATTAGCTAGAATTTCTATAGGACCTACTGTGTGCTAGACACTTTGTAATTATCATCTCGTTTGATCCTCAGAACATCCCTTCCATTTTACAGTGAAAGAAACTGATGTAAACAGAGTTAAGTGACTTAACCCAATATCTGAGTAAGAATCCGAGGTCATATTTGAATTCACTTCTGTCTGACTCCAGTCCCAGGGGTCTCTCCACTGCGCCACCTAGCTGCCCAATATGTTACTGCTTAACAGTTAAAACAATTTTGAATGCCGCACCGAGAAATTTTATTTTGTCTTGTTATTAACAATGCATAGCCATTCTGTCAAGACAAGGACAAAGAAGAAAAAGAAATTTTGTTGCTAGTTTTTGAGCTCAGGACTGAGAATGAAATTTTGAATGAGATATGAGATTGAATGATTGAAAGGATTGAATGAGAAAAAAAAAACTACCCTCTGCCACCATCATCAAACCCTGAATAGCTTTGGAAATTAGATTTTGCTGCAGATTTGATAACGAATTCAACCTAAAATTACAATGCAAAGTAGCGCTTGTAGTCTAAACTTATGCCGTGGTAAAGTCAATTCAGACAACCGGCATTGTTGGAGTCGAACGTAATGTCAAACTGCTTTATTCGTTTCTCAGGCTGTCAAAAGTTAAAACAAGGACTGAGATTTTCATTCTGCACAAATTTGTAGTGGGTATGTTTTCTGACCTCCCCTCTCCCCCCAATGGAATGTTTCCTTATTGCAAAAAATCCCTGGTCATATTTCTTCTATTGCTTGCTATGTGCGCATGTGTAACACATACCGTCCTTGCTCCCGCTGCCTGAAGGTCAGATAGGTTAGAATTTACCTTCTCACCCTTCTAGGGTTCTCTGGTCCCTTTAAGGAGATTGGAGGCCCTTTCTTTCTGCAAGTGATGCTGGCCTCCATTGATGGTGTTCCTTCAGTTGTAGGGATATAGTCCTTGCAAAAGTGAAGGTTCCAATTTTATCCCAGACAAGGCTCCATATTAAACACATTCTACTATAGCCCTCACCTCGAAGGCCAGGTAGGTTAGATTTCATTCTTCCCCCAGGGTTCTCCAGTACACTTAAGGAGAGTTAGGGGAATTGGGAAAGCTCAGAGAAGCTTGAGTTCTACACTGTCTTGAATAAGGCACTCCCCGTCCTCAACTTCCACACTTGGGGTTTAAGAACACTTTCATAGTTTTGCATCCTAGGAGACCATGCTAAGGAATCTACTTCCAGAGCTACCAACTCCAGTTCTTGCATGGGGCAATCGTATCCCCTCTTACAGGAACTCTGAGTCAAGCTAAGCTCATCTATCACTCCTTTCCATTGGCCCCAGGGCTGGATGGGAGTAGGGAGTGCAGGAGAAGAGCACAGGGGGTGGGGGGAAGCGATTCTATTTCACTTGGTTTTTCTGGGTCTTTTAATGAAGTCACTGGAGTCTTGGCTGGTGATGTCAGGGATGGAGGTATGGGTAAAGGGGGGACCCAAATCATCTCTCAATGACCTTTACCAGCTTTCCATAGGCATCAACCTATAAACTGCTCTTCCCCCATGCTCCCCTCCCCCCCAGGCATGACCCACTGGAAGAAGCCGTTTCCATAAGGCACAGGAGAGGCAAGTTGGCAGGGTCCTTCCTCCCTATAGGCCCTCCACATAACCTGGCCTGAGACTCCAACAGGATATTAACTGGAAGGGAGAAGGGAGACATCCCCAGGCCTAGTGAGTTGGGGAGATCTGTTGCTGTTCTTCATTAGGCAACAAAGGGTGAAACCCATGACAGACTGTGCACAAACCACCCCGCTGGTATTCCTGGACTCCTGCAACATCTTTATTCACTTAATCTGGGATTCAGGAAGATCTCATCCAAGCCAGTTTTATTGGGGAATTTTGAAGCAAGCTTTCAGCCTCCCAATCAATAACAGATGAACAATTTTCACATCACATCACATTTTTGGGGGAGGGTGTTTGGCCCCATCCTGCCTATCCCAAAGGGCTAGTCTTGGGAGATTGCTGATGGTTGGAGCCTTCTTAGAAACAGAATGCCTGGCAATTCTGGGAGCACCAGCAGGCTTGGCCCCCAATGCCAACAAAAGGGTGGCTGTCCTACCTGGGCCCAGACAACAGGGCCTCCACCCTTCTTCGGTGCCTCCAGGCAGATGTGAGGGGCCGGCTCCCACTCCTTTGGCATATCTCTCTCCCACTCAGCTCCTCCTCCTGGGTCTTTTTCACAGATGTGCTCAGTACTGGTACTGAATCCTCAGCCCATAAAGAATCAATCAAAGCCAGCCTAGGGCTTTTCAACACCAAGCCAGGGACCAAGAAGTGCCAGAGACTGATAAATTGGTGAGTAGGAGAGGTCAGTCAGGCTGAGGTCAAGGGAGGAAAAGAGGAGAAGGCACATCTAGCTAGGCAGGAGAGACAGCAGCACAGAATCATAGGATTTCAGAGTTGGAAACCACCCCAGCAGCCATTTATACCAACCTGTACTTGACCAAGACTTTCCTCCAAATCATAAACAACAAGAAATCATAGAGCTTTTATTCGAAGATCCCTAGTGAGAGAGAACTCACAACCTCTCAAGGTAGCCTAGTCCACTCTGGGATTGCTCCATCCAACATTTTTTCTTTACGTTGAGCTGGAATCTATGTCCTCCCAATTTCTACCTATTCTACCCAAAATGACTAATAAATCAGTTAAAAAGCATTTATTAAGTGCTTACTAGGGGACAGGCACTATGATAAATGTTTAGGACACAAGTGATCTGAGTATTAAATCCAAAGGTCTGTGGCTGAGCAAATTATGGCAAACAAAATGCTATTACATTGTGAGAAATGACAAGAGAGGGTTTCAGAGAAACCTGGGAAGACTTGTATGAACTGATACAGAGCGAAGTGAGCGGAATAAGGAGTACCATTTATACAATAAAGATAGCTAGATGGTACAGTGGATAGAGTTCTGGCCTTGGAGTCAGAAAGACTCATCTTACTGAGTTCTAATCCCTCCGCTGATACTTACTAACTGTGTGACCTTGGGCAAGTCATTTAATCTTGTTTGCCTCAGTTTCTTCATCTGTAAAATTACCTGAAGAAAGAAATGGCAAACCACTCTAGGATCTCTGGGGTCACAAAGAGGCAGATCCAACTGAAAGGACTGAATAACAACAACAAAACAATATTGTTAAGACAAACAACTTTAATCATAATGATAGCTAGCATTTCAAACTTTGAAAAGCACTTTCTAAGTATTAATTCAATTATCCTCAAAACCAACCTGGAAGCCACTTTTTTGTTGTTGTTGGGTCATTTAGTTGTGTCCATCTCTATGGACCACAGCATGCCAAGCCCTTCTGTCCTTCATTATCTCCCAAAGTCTGTCCAAGCTCACATTCATCGTTTCCATGACACTACCCATCCATCTCATCCTCTGCCATCCCCTTTTCCTTTTTGCCTTCAATCTTTCCTGACATCAGGGTCTTTTCCAATAAGTCTTGTCTTCTCTTTATGTAACCAAAGCATTTAAGCTTCATCTACAGTATTTGACCTTCAAATGAATAGCTTGTGTTAATTTCTTTAAATATTGACTGATTTGATCTCCTTGATGCTTAAGGGATTCTCCAAAGTCTTCTCCAGCACCACAGTTCAAAAGCATGGATTTTGTAGTGTGCACCTTAGCTTTGACCATATGGACCTTTTGTCAGTATGGTGATGTCTCTGCTTTTTAGTATGCTGTCCAGATTTGCCATGGCTTTCCTTCCAAGGAGCACGTGTCTTTTAATTTCATGGCTGCCATCACTGTCTGCAGTGATCTTTGGGCCCAAGAATATAAAATCAGACATTGCTTCCACTTCTTCTCTGTCTATTTGCCAGAAAGTGATGAGACCAGTTGCCGAGATCCTAGTTTCTTTGATGTTAAGCTTCAAGCTAGCTTTTTCTCTCTCCTCTTTCACCCACATCAAGAGGCTTCTTAATTCCCCTTCACTTTCTGTTGTCAGAGTGGTATCATCTACATATCTGAGATTGTTGATATTTCTCCTGGCAACCTAAATTTCAGCTTTTGATTTGCCCAGCCTGGCATGTCACATGATATACTTTACATATAAGTTAAATAAATCAGGTGACAATATACAGTCCTGTTATACTCCTTTTTCTTTTTTTCTTGCATTGAATATGGTGACTTTATTGATGGTACACAATATAGGACTTTAGGTTTTCTCTTCCTCCCCCACTACAGGGGTGCTTTGAGTCAAATATGTGAATGGGGCATGAGATCCCCAGTATAGGAACATAGGTTAGGGATGTGGGTTCCCCAGTGGTAGAACTCCTTTTGGACTGGGATAAAGATCCATGGCTTTCCACTTAACTCCTTGGAGGCTATGTATACTATGAGGTCTACTACACAATTGCTATAATTGTATTGTCATAGCAAGAAATGATTTTGACAAAATGGTTGTTGAGGGTAATACTGGCGCCAGCATCAAAGGTAGATGAGTGGGTGTTTAAGTCACAGGACACAATCTTGTCTTCTGTGTAACCCAAGATACCCTTCAAAGGTCCCTCTTGACCACTTTATAGAAATCAAAATATTCGGTAGATTTCTCCAGGCACCAGGTCAGATCCATACCAGATACATTGGGAGTAGGAACATGGAAGGCCAGTGAGCTCAAATATGACTTTACACACAGCCTTAGCAGCATCAGTGGAAACAGGGGTAATATTTTGAGCAGCACCTTGCCCATCATACTATAGCTTTCCAGGAGGCAAGTCTTCTGAGTAGTAGTGATAGCATGGACTGTCATCATGAGTCCTTCCACAACGCCAAAACTGTTGTGAGTGACATTGGTAAAGGGGGCCAAGCAGTTGTTAGGGCAGGAGGCATTACTGACAATCTTAAGGGAATTATCATATTTTTCATGGCTCATTCCCATCATGAACATAAGGGCACTAGCAGATTGGGCAGAGATAATAATCTGTTTGACTCCAGTTTTCAGGTGAGCCCCAGCCTTTCCCATGGTGGCAGAGACATAAGTGGAATCTACGACATACTTGACTTTAGCATCTGCCCATTTAATATTAGTGGGCTTCCACTCTTGGAAGATGGTAATGACTTTTTCATTAATAATCAGCTTTCCATTTTCAGCCGTGACAATGTCCTTGGTCACCAGGCACCCAACACAGCCAAATCTGACCTTCACCATCTTTTTTTAGGGATGTGACTGTTACAGAAGATCCTGGCACCAAACTTGGGAGAAGAGCTGAGAGTCCATACTCCTTTTCTAATCATAAACCAATCAGTTGTTCCATGTTTGGTTCAAACTATTGCTTCTTGACCTGCATACAGATTCTTCAAGAGACAAGTAAGATGATCTAGTACTCCCATTTCTTTGAGGACTTGCCACATTTTGTTGTGATCCACACAGTTAAAGGTTTTAGTGTAGTCAATGAAGCAGAATTAGATGTTTTTCTGGAACTCCCTTGCTTTCTCCATAATCCAGCAAATGTTGGCAATTTGGTTGCTAGTTCCTCTGCCTCTTCAAAAATCAACCTGCTCTTTCGGTAATTCTCAGTTCACATATTTCAAAAGCCTAGCTTACAGAATCTTAAGTATAACCTTGCTAGACAACAATAGTTGGCAACACTTCCTAAAGCTTACTTTATTTCATTCTCCAGGATGTTTGACTTTAGTTTAGTAACCACACTGTTGTGGTTATTGGTGATGTTAAGATTTTTTTTGTGGGGTGTAGGGTGTATCCAGGGAATACTAGTACCTCTGGTATGAGGGCTGCCAAGCCCTTTTCAGGGCTGCTTTTCACCTTTTGTGTCCACCTGTTTCCCCTAACTTTCACCTGTAGCTCCAAGAAGCTGTAGCATGTCCTACATGCCATACCCTGGAAAACTGGTTTTGGCTAAACCAGGATGAAGGTAATTGAGGGGTCAAGCGCAAACACATGAAGACTTCCCCTGATGGAATGAATGATGAGAACAATTTGTTCCAATGGACATGAAGGTAGCTTCGTGATGCCAAGGTCATCCACTGTATCTTAGGCCATCACCAGTCATCTCTATCCTGCCACTGGACTGTGATGACTGGAGGAGAGAGTAAGATTGATGACATTTTGAAACTCTGCCTCACTTAAACCCAGTTTGTGTATGAATCAAAAGACATCGCCCATACCATTTTATCATCATACCTATCTCAAAGTCCTGTGGCAACAGGCAAGTGATGAAGCAGTAGGTGCAGATGCACTAGAAGCTGTAGTCACAATCCTGTCCACAGGCAGCTTAGGCCATAGGGTCATCTTCTCACTGGAAGCAGCAGTAGGATTTGGCAGCCCCCTGGGTGTCCTAGCAATCTTTTAAAGATCACACTACTCACCTCCTGGTGTGAGGAAGGGGCTAGAAAAGGTGCCCTAAAAATCGCAAACCCTGACCTCATTACTAAGGCAGGCAGGGATCTGACTCTGTGATCAAAACACCAAAAAAAAAATGAACAAAAACATCTGCAAAGATGATTCCACTCTCCATTGGCATATGGAATGTGTGCACACTTATAGACAACACAAAATCCAGTAGATCTGAAAGATGAACAGCTCTTGTTGCAAGAGAACTCAGCAGGTATTGCATTCAAATAGCAGCCCTGAGTGAAATAAGGCTTGCAGACGAAGGCCAGATTACTGAAGTTGGAGCTGGATACACATTTTTCTGGACTGGCCACAATGAAGAAGAGCACTGTGAAGCTGGTGTAGGTTTTGTAATCAAAACTAATCTAGTCAACAAGCTTGTATACTTATCAAAAGGAGTGAATGACAACATCATGACAATGTGATTGCCACTTTCAGGAAAATGTCACACCACCATCACCAGTGCCTATGGTCCCACCATGATGAACTCTGATGAAGGCAAAGAAAAATTTTTGACTAAAATCATCATCGATGTGCCAAAAGAAGACAAGCTTATAATTCTGGGTGACTTTCATACCAGAATAGTCTCTGATTGCCAGACTTGGCAAGGAGTCCTTAGGAGGAATGGAATTGGAAACAGTAAGAGCAATGATCACTTACTACTGAAGACTTGTGCATCTCATGACCTTCTCATCACCAACACTGTCTTACATTTGTCTAAATGCAAGAAAACTTTGTGGATGCACCCTTGCAGCAAACATATTGGCATTTAATAGACTATGTGATTTTAAGGAAAAGAGACAGACACAATATGGGAGTGATGAAGGCAATATGTAGCACAGAGTGCTGGACTAATCATAGACTTATCCTCTCCAAGCCAAACATTTTAATTCAACAAAAGCAGCAGTCCCCAGGCAAAAAGACTACCAGTAGAATTAATGTCAGTAGAGCTCTTCTCTGAGAACTAACTTGAAGGGAAAGTTGAGCCAAAACACAGTTGGCAACAGTGGAGCAGAAAAGAGTGGACAGCTTTCAGAGATTTAGTGTACAACATTGCATTTGCTCATCTGGGTCAGAACACTCACCAACATCATGACTGGCTTGACGAAAATGATTCAAAAGCTGCTAAAAGAAAAACAAGAACTCCACAGGGTTTTTCAACAGGATAATTCATCCATTTCTAAGAAGGCAGAATTTAATTCCATAAAAAAAGTAAAGTACAAGCAAAGCTTAAAGAGATGCAGGATTCCTGGCTCAGCAAGAAGGCAGATAAAATTCAGTTTTATGCTAATAGTAACAATCCAAAGCACTTTTATGATGCCCTGAAGGCTATTTATGGGCTAAAGACCTAAGGTGCATCTCAACTATTCAGTGCTGATGAAGTCACATTGATTAGTGATAAGGACATGATCCCAGAGAGATGGGCTGAACACTTCCATAGTGTTCTCAACAGACCATCATCAATCAATGTTGAAGACATTGACTGTTTACCTCAGGTTGAGGTCAATCCCTGCCTAGCTGAAGCTCCAACTGAAGAAGGGGTTTTGGATGCTGTTAGACTCCTTTCATGCTGCAAAGAACCTGGTGCTAATTCTATTCCAGCTGAGATTTACTGCAGGAAGCGGGTGGGCATAGCTCATACAAAAACTGACTAAAATTTCCTGGGATATATGGCAAGAGAAGATTATCCCCCAGGGGTTTGAGGATGCCTCCATTGTCATCTCTATAAAGGTAAAGGAAATAAATTATCCTGTGACAATGACAATCATGCAGGGGAAGTCTCTCTTTTAGTCACTGTTGGCAAGATTCTTCCCAGAGTCCTCCTTAATAGGCTGATCTTTCACCTGGAAGAAGGTCATCTACCTGAGAGCCAGTGGGGGCTTCAGAAAGGGCCAAGGAACAGTTGGTATGGTGTTACTGTCTGACACCTACAGGAGAAATGTCAGGAGAAGAACAGAGGTCTGTATACAATGTTTGTAGATCTGACGAAGGCTTTTGATACTGTTAGTAGTGAGGGCTTATGGAAAATTATATCAAAATTTGGTTACTCAGAGAAGTTCATCAGTATTATATGTCGGTTTCATGATGGCACGCTTGCCTGGGCTCTGGATCATGCTTTCACAGTTACCAATGGAGTGAAACAAGACCGTGTGCTTGCTCCCATGCTTTGTTGTCAAACACCTTCAGTGATGGTGAACACAGTCACCTACCACACTGAGGGTAAATTCTTCAACTTGAAAAGGCTACAAGCCAAGACCAAAGTGAAGGGAGTGTTGATTTTCTGTTTGCAGATGGTTGTGGACTCAATGCAGCCTCTGAAGCTGAGATGTACCAAAGTTTGGACTGATTCTCTGCTGCTTGTGCTAGTTTTGGCCTGACAATTAACACCAAGAAAACACAGGTGCTCCATCAGCCACCACCACACCATCCATATGTGGAACCATTGGTTACAGCAAATGGAGAAGTTTTGGATACTGTGGATAAATTCACTTACCTTGGTAGTGTACTTTCCAGGGATTCACACATTAATAGTGAAGTTGATGCACACATTGCCAGAGCTAGCTCAGGGTTTGGGAGGCTCCAAAAGAAAGTGTGGGAGAGAAAAGGTATTAGACTGACCACCAGACTTACGGTCTACAGAGCCCTTGTGCTGACCTCACTGTATGTCTGTGAAAGCTGGACAGGCTACCAGCACCATGCCAGGAAACTGAATCACTTCCATTTGAATTGTCTTAGGAAGATTCTGAAGATCATCTGCCAGGATAAGGTGCCAGACACTGAGGTCCTTTCTCAAACTAAAATGCCAAACATTCAAACTCTGTTTCAGGGAGTATGACTCTAATGGGCTGGTCCCATTGTTTGAATGCAAAATGTATGCTTGCCAAAAAAGACAACTTATGGAGAATTTGCACAGGGCAAACATTCACATGGTGGTCAGAAAAAGCAATAAAAGGACACTCTCAAGATCTCTCTCAAGAACTTTGGAATTGATTGTGTGACATGTGTGACACTGGCACATGCCCACCCAGCATGGCATGCCCACATCAGAGAAGGTGCCATGCTCTATGAGCAAAGCAGAATTGAAACAGCTCAAAGGAAACACAGGATGTGCAAATTTAGAGATTCCACCCCAAATTGTTCACATAAACCATGTGTGCCTGACCTGAGGTAGAGAGTTCCATTCTCATATTGGTCTGATTAGCCACAGTCAGACATATTATAACTTGACGCTAGCATAGTGATGCCATTTTGATCCTCTTCTAGAATGAAGAACAACCAACCAACCAAACCAAGATCTTCCCTGTATAGTTCTGTATATTCATGCCACCTCTTCTTAATCTCTTCTGCTTCTGTCAAATCCCTACAACTTTTGCCTTTTATCATGCCCATTTTCACCATCGGTTTAATGCCACTTCCCAAGTTCTTCTTAAGTTCAACTTATCCAAAGTAGAACTCATGGTATCTCCCTTCAAGTCCAGCCCTTCTCCAAACTAACCAATTTCGGTTGAGGGCATCACCATCCTCTAATTCACCTCTGTTTACAACTTCAATCACTCTTAGCTCTTTTTTCTCCCTTCCCTCCCATTTCCAATCAGTAATCAAATCTTGTCCATTCTTTCTTTATAGTAATTATTGAATCATTACTTTTCTCTCTAATAGAGTCTAATTCAGGCCCTTATCACTTCTTCCTAGGCTCTTGAAGTAGTGTTTCTAATTGGTTCCCTTGCTCCCCAGATCTCCCCTTTCCAATTCATCTACCACACTACTGTCCAATTTGATATTCCTAAAACACAGATCTGACTATGTCACTTTCCTACCCCAAAATCTTCAGTGGCTCCCTATTTCTACTAAGGTACGATATAAAATACCTACTCTGGCATTTGATGTTCTTCTGACTCTCGCCTTTCTAGATTTATTTCATTTTAATTCCCTTCATGTACTTTTCTCCATCTCAATAAAACTGACCTTCTAGGTGTTCATCATATGTAATATTCTATCTCATATTTCTCTATTTTTTATAAATGGAACCCCCAAATGTATCCCCTCTTCTCCTCTTTCTCTGAGAATACCTAATTTCTTTCAAAGCATATCTTCGATGCCACTTCTTACCCAAGGCCTTTCCTGAACCCTTGAGTTTTCACTTAGTTTTATTTCATATTTATTTATCTATATACAAGGAAAATCCTCTTGGGAGAATGTAAGCTCCCTGAGGACAGGTAATGATTCAATTTCATCCCTTTATCACCAGCATCTGGCACAACACCTTGTATATTACCCACAGTTTGTAGAGGGTGGAAGAGGAAGAGGAAGAGGAAGAGGAGGAGGAGGAAGAGGGAGGAACAAATAAATAAGTGTTTGTTGAACTGAACCAAATTGAATTATACTAGTTCTGGCCCAAGGACCCACAAGAATAAGTCTAATCTCTCTTCCTTATGACATCTTGGGCTAGGCACATGGGAAGAGTGATGGATCAATCAATCCATTAACAAAAATTTATATAGCCAGTCCCTGCCCTCTAACAGCTCATCATCTAATGGAGAAAAAAATATGAAAACAAGTGTGTAGAAACAAGCTAAAGACAGGAGAGATTGGGGGGTGATGGGATGAGAAGAGACCAGGAAAGGCCTCCTGTACAAAGTGGGGTTTGAGGCTGAGCCATGAAGGAAGTTATGGAAGCCAGGAAGTAGAGGCAAGGATGGAGAGCATTCCAGAAATAGAAAGATGGCCAGTGAAAAGACAGTCAAGGGATGGAATATTGTGTTTAAGGAAAGTATTAGAAGGCTGGTGTTGCTGGAATTTAAAGTATATGTAAGGGAGTCAAGTATAGTGGACAAGAAGGATGGGCCAAGTTGTGAGGGCTTTATACATCAATGAGATGATTTTGCATTTGATCTTGGAGGTATTAGAGAGGCACTGGAATTTATCATATTGGGGGGGAAGGCGGTGGTGGTTGTGGTGGTGATATAGCCAGATCTTGCATTTTAGGAAAGTCCCTTTGGCAACTGAGTGGAGGCTAGATTGGAGTGTGGAGAGTCTAGAGGTGGGAAGACCCACCCACAGGCCGTTGCAATAGTCCAGAAGTTATTCTGCACCAGACACCGTGCTAACCTGTATGGGCCACTGGAAACCTAGCCAATGTGAAGAGAAAGCCACGAAGCATTTTGAGGAAGTCCCCTGAGGTGAATATATAAAGGGGCACAAATTACCCAGAATGAGCAAGTATGAGCAGGTGGGAACATCTGGGGATGAAGGAGCCACCTAAGTACTTGAGAACTGAATGTGTCTCTCTTGATGAGGTACAAGATGCATTTTATTTTCTGCATCATATCACCCTGCTGGCTGCCATTGGACTTGTAGTCTGCTAAAATCCCCAGTGCTCTTTCAGACTACCTCCTTTCTATTTATGCTTCTTTGCAAAGCTGAAATTTTTTTAATGTAAGACTTTACATTTATCCCTATTAAGCTGCATCTAATTAGATTTGGGTCAGTGTTCTGGCTTGTCAAAATCTCTTTGGATCCTGTCTCTATAATCTAATCTAGTGGGTTATCTATCTTCCCTCCCCTGTTCCCTTTTGGCCTCCCTTTCATCTCATATGAAAATGTAATAATGATGATGTAGTCTACAGCCCTTATACAATCACTGATAGCAACACGAAAAAACACAATGCCAATTGCAAGTCCCTAGGTTGCTCCACTAGAGACTTCCTTCCAACTGGCTATCACACCATTGATTTTGTACTAAGTTTGATCATTCAACCCATTTCAGTACATCTAATTCAGGGGTTCTTAACTTCATTTTGGGCAGCTAGGTGGTGCAGTAGATAGAACTCCGGGCCTAGAGTCAGGAAGATGCATCTTCTTGAATTAAAATGTGGCTTCAGACTCTTACTAGCTGTGTGACTCTGGACAAGTCACTTAACCCTCTTTGCCTCAGTTTCCTTATCTGTAAAATGATCTGGAGAAGAAAATGGCAAACCACTCCTGTACATCTGCCAAGAAAACCCCAAATGGGGTCATGAGGAGTTGGACAGGACTGAAATGACTGAACAACAACAATCTCATTTGGGTCCTGGACCCCTTTGTTGTTCTTGTGAAGCCTCTGGACTACTTCTCAAAAATAACGTTCCTGAATGCATAAAATAAAATACGCAGGATTACAAAGGAAACAAATTATATTGAAATATAGTTATCAAAACACATTTTAAAAATAAGACAAACAAGTTCACAAACCCCTGGTTAAGAGCCCTTGATTTAATTGTTTTGCCATTTCGCCCCCAGCTCTCCATCTTTTCCATGGCAACAGCATGGGAAACTTTATCAGATATTTTGCAAAAATCTGGGTAAACTTGTTCTATCACATTCCCTTAAATTACCAGTTTAGTTACCCTGTCAGAAGAGGAAAGAAGGCCAATGTGGAATGATCTAATCTTGAGGAAGCTGAGCTGATGCGTTGTGATTGCTCCTTCCTTTTCTGTATTCACTAGTCATTTCTTTAATAACATGATCTTGGATTTTTCCAGGCATCAGATCCAAACTTGAGGACCTATAGTTTGCAGATTTCTTTCCCTTGACCTCCTTTAGTATCAGGGAAAACCTTTGCCTTTCTTCAGTCTTACAGGACTCCTCCCTTTTTCCATGATGGGATCTTTCTAATCTCTCTTGGCAGTGACTCCACCATCACTTAGCCCATTTCCTTCAGTACTTTTTGATTGGTCTGAGTGGTTTTGAGTTTGGTCACAAGACACATTCCCTTACTATTTCTTTTCTCATCTTCAGTATCAATTCCTTTATCAATAAACTTTTATAAAGTGCCTACTATGCGCCAGACGTTCTGATAAGTTCTGGGGATATAAAAAGAGGTGAAAGACAGTCCCTGCTCTCAAGGAGCTCATAATCCAATGGGGGAGACAGTAAGCAAATAAACAAAGTAAGCAGAACCAAGAGAACATCGTATATAGTAACAGCAATATTGTTTTCGGACAACTGAGTGAACAAGTTATTTTGATTATTATAATTAAATTATAAATTTAAAATATTAATTATTTTTATTTATTTTTATATTATATTATTATATATAATATATTCTATAATTATATTATAAATATAATATAAATATATTATATTTATATATATAATTAAATTAAAAATAAAGGATAAAGACAGATGCTATCTGTATCCAGGGAAAAGACTGATAAATAGAAGTATGTATAAAATAATTTACATATATATATGCCTATATGTGTCTAATGACAGCCATCTCTAGGGCGGGGAGGGGAACAAAAAAAGAGAGGAAAAGAAAAAAATTTACGTGATAACTTTGTTATATATTTGGAGAGAATAGCCAGTTGTATGTGGAAGATTTGAAGTTTCATGTGCAATCTTCTTTCTATTGGACGATATTATGGAAATGCTTGTTTTGTTCCCCGAATTGTTTTTTTTTCAAAATAGAAAAATATGTACAAACTTTATACAGGACAAATAGGAAACAACGAATGGAGGAAAGGTACTAGAATTAAGAGAGGTTGGAAAAGGCTTCCTGTAGAAGATGGGTTTAATTGGGATTTAAAGGAAGCCAGGAGGTGGAGATGATGAGGGAGAGTATTCCAGAACTGGGGGGCAGTCAGAGAGAATGCCCAGAGCCCAGAGATGGAGTGTCTTGTTGTAGAACAGCCTGGAGGCCAGTGTCACTGGACCAAAGAGTACCTGTTGGGAGTAAGGTGTAAGAAGACTGGAAAGGGAAAAGGCACTAAGTTATGAAGGGCTTTAAATGCCAAACATAGGATTTTGTATCTGATCCTGGAGATGATAGGGAGCCACTGAAGTTTATTGAATGGAGTGGGGGTGACATAATCAGATCTGCACTTTGGGAAAATTCCTTTGGTGGCTGCATGGAGGCTGGGTTGGAGAGGGGAGAGACCAGCAGCTATTGTAATAACCCAGGTGTGAGGGGATGAGGGTCTGCACCGGAGTGGGAGCAGAGTCAGAAGAGAAAAGGGGGCATATTTGAGTAATGGTGCCAAGGTGAAATCAACAAGCCTTGGCAACAGCTCAGCAATGGTGGATAAGAGATAGTGATGGGTTGAGAATGGATCCAGTCCGAGGGACTGGGAGGATGGTGTTGCCCTCTACAGTACTAGGGAAGGTGGGGGTTGGGGGAAGATTAGGGGAAAAGATAAAGAGATCTCTTTTAGTCATATTGAGTTTAGGATATCCACTGGACATCTAGTCCAAGACGTCTGAAAGGCAGTTGGAGATTCAAGATTGGAAGTCCAGTTGGGACAGGATAGGCAGATTTGAGAGTCATCAGCACAGAGATAGTCATTAAATCCATGTGAGCTGATGAAATCAATAAATGAAATAGTGTAGAGGGAAGAGAGAACCCTGAGGGATCCCTGTGGTTAGAGGATGTGATCTGAATGAAGATCCAGTGAAGGAGACAGAGAAGGAACAATCAAAGAAGTAGAATGAAAACCAAGAAAGAGTAGTGTCCCTAAAATTTAGGAAGAAGCAAGTACCAAGAAGGAGAATGTGATCAAGAGTGTCAAAGGCTACAGAGAAGTCAAGGAAAATTTGGAAGAGAAAATACACAAAAGAAGAATTGAACAACTCTGTCTTCTCTTTGTGGTCATTCATCATCATTCCATCCACACTAAACAGCAGCAGCAGCAACATCCCTCTCTTAGTCTTCTTCTCTCCTACTTCCCCCATACCTTTAAACATTCATTTGAAAATCTTTAGTTTTCTTCACCAGCCTCAGCTGAGCCTGAGCAACAGCACTTCAAGTATTATTCTTCACATCATGGTTTTGTATCCATCTTCTGTTACCTGGCCTTGATTCCATCTTCTGCTTATTTCTCTTAAAATACTCAGCTGATTGATAAATGTATCCACATTGATTTCTTCTTTTCATTTTTTCCTCCTCACTCTGACTTTTTTCTGTGTGGCTTCAGAATTCCATGCTTGAGAGTTTCCCATGAACCCAAAGCTGATATACCCTATAGAATATTAGCTCACCATGTCCTACTCATCTTCCCTCTTAATCCTTTTAAATCTGCTTTCCCAAATCTAGGATCCACGGCAGATTGTACCCAACCTTTCTTTCATTCTCAGTCATAAGCTAGTTGGAGTGAGTGATCACTTCTCCCTTAAGGTTCCCTATCTTTTCCATACCTCTGAGGTCCTCCCTGATGGTAGGAATCCAATCCAAAATAGAATTCTCTCTTATTGATTCTTCTGCTTTTTGAAAAATGCAACAATCATTAAGGTAAGTCAAAAAGTCATCAGAGTTCTATTTTGGGCAGATTTCTGGATAATCAAATTCCCCCGTCACTGCCACGTTTCCATGACAACTTTGTGATCTATTTCCTAAATCTCTCATCTATTATCTATTTTCCCTCTCTGTCCAGGTGGTCTATACTTATTCTCCAAGGACAAAATCACTTCTATTTGTTCCTCCGTTGATTTTCATCCCAAAGTTTTTCATCAAAGCTTCTTTGCCTCATGGTTACTTGATTTTCCTAGCTGAATTGTCGTCCCAATCATTTTTCAGTTGTCTGACTCTCCATGACCCTATTTGGGGTTTTCTTGGCAGAGATACTGGAGTGGTTTGCTATTTCCTTCTCTAGCTCATTTTACAGATGAGGAAACTGAGGCACCCAGGGTGAAGTGACTTGCCCAAGATCTAGTAAATGTCTGAGACCAGATTTGAACTCATGAAGATGAGTCTTTCTGTTTCCCACTGTTCTATTCATTGTCTAGCTACCCTAGGTTTTATAAGTCATATGGTTAGATAGATAGATAGACAGATAGATAGATAGACAGATAGATACATAGATACATAGATACATAGATAGATACATAGATACATAGATAGATGAGAAAGGCCCATGCAAGATATGAACAAAGTAGAAAGAAGGTACAAGTTGCAAGCCTTGTAAAACCCTTTCAAACTGATAGTTCTTGAATTGAATCTTGAAAGAAAGCTTTGTCTAAGAGACAGTTATGAGGAGAAGGAGAATTGGAGGTATGGGAAGAGTCAATATAAAGGCAAAGAAATGAGAGATGGAGTATTGAAAGGGAAGAAGGACACATAGGGCGGTATGATTGGGCCATGGAGTTCACAGAAGAAAATAAGGTATAAGAAAATTACAAAGACAGAAAAGCCCAGGTTGGAAAGGACTTTATATGCCACACAGGGGAATTTATATTTGATCCCAGAGGCAATAGGTTTATTGAGCTATATCTATGCAAAAGCACTGGGAGTTGAGTGGAGGAAGGATTGGGGTAAGGAGAGACTTGAGTCTGGGAAACCAGTCAGAAGATTCTGACAGAGATCTAGATGAGAGGTAATGACATCAAAGTTGTGAACCTGGGTGACTAGAGGGATGGTGGTGCTCTCAGCAGTGATGTCATATCTGGGAGGGCCCCTAGAACACAGATTGTCAGAGCTGGGAGGGCCCTTAGGACATAGGATGTCAGAGCTGGGAGGGACGTTAGGATACAGGATGTCAGAGCTTCAAAGTTCCTTGGAGGTCAGAGTCCACACTTCTCATTTTACAGATGAGAACCTTGAGAACCTCAGGTGACCAGTGATTTTCCTAAGGTGACCCAATGAGTTAGAGGCAGACCAGGAAACAGGACTCTGCTCTTTCTGACTCCCTGGCCAGCGTTCCAATAAGTATAATGTTGCTGGGAGTGATTGAGGGAGCAGCCTGGCTGCTGCTGAAGACCCTTTACTCCTTCCGCAAAGTGAAGATTCATTGGTTACACAAACAGTTCTTTCAAAGTCACCTCCCTAATCCTTTTCAATCTTCATACGTGTAAGGTATTTTTCTAATGTGGGACCCCTCTGTATTAGTACACCACCATAGCAGGAATCCCCAGGTTAAGAGGATGTGGACCCAGCCTCCTGCCACTGTGATATCCCCCAATTCAATCAGCCCCCTGGAATTGAAATTTAAAAATCTGAGTTCACCTCCTCACCCTACAACTTACCAACCGTATGATCTTGACCTAGTCACTTAAAGTCTCCAGTCCTCAGTTTCCTTATCTGTAAAATAAGATAATTGAACTAGATAATCACAGAGGTCCCTCCCGGCTCTAAATCCCCTACTCTTCCTCCTCCTCCTCCATCTCCCCCATTCCAAAAAATGGGGTGCAGTGACATCCCAGCCACCCTGACTCCATCCATTGCTCCCCAAAGCCATAGTCTCAGCATCTCAGCCCTAAAGTATGGACTGATCACTTACAACAGGTAATTTTTATTTACAGAGGGAAAAAAAAACCCAACAAACCCTTTTATCTTGAAACATTCAAAACCTCCTAATATCTGGCTGTGAGAGTTCCAAGAGTCCTAACCAGCCTTAATAGCTTGGGGCATTCTGACAGCAGTTCAGAGGAAACCTTGGCCCTGATTCAGCCCCCAGTTGTTTCTGATCTAATTGTGCCTTATAACTTTGCCACTTAATCTCGGATTTTTCTCCTCTTCTCTCTGTTCCATTTCTCCTTATCTCTCATTGTTTATTTGCTGTTGGGTCAGCCGGCATTATTACCCTCTGAAATAGCTGAGTCTGGAATGAGGCTCTCTCTGGAGATCCGGGACTCCAGTAGCGCCTCTGAATTCTGGGGCTTTCTTTAACGCTTGCTGTCCCACATTTGGGGGTGCTGCAGATCTAGCCTGGGTCAGCTCTTCCCACCCAGCCCAGCCTACCTTCACCTGCAGCTGTATGTCCAGCCAGACTTCCAGCCATATGTCTTAGTCAACAAGTTTTTGTGTTTTTTGTGGGGGGGGAGTGGAAAGTACCAGACGTAAGTTTCATAAGAAACTTCCAGTGAGGAAATGCCCCCTACAAAGCAACAATCAAAACCTGCCATGTCATTTATAATCTTAAAGAGTTGACTGGGGTATTGAGAGGTCATGTGATTTGTCCAAGGTCACACAGTCAATGTATGGCAAAGGACCTGAGTACAACTATTTGTATGACTTTGGATAAGTCACTTTACATTCTGGGCCTCAGTCTCTTTATCGATAAAATGAGGAGACTGAACCAGACGACCTATCAGGTCCCAAACAATTTTAAATCTGTGATCTTCTAATCCTATCACCCAAATTCAAGTCTAACTTCTGCCACTTGCTTCCTTTGTGACCACGGGCAACTCACTTGCTCTCTGGGTCTATTTCCTCTTTTGTAAAATGAAAGGGTTGAACTAGACGACCTCTCAGGATCCTGTGAGTGTGGGGTGTGTGTGTGAGGGAGTGTGTGTCTTTGAGAAAGTGTGTGTGAGTGTGTGTGTGAGTGTGTGCGAGTGTGTGCGTGTGTGCGCGTGTATGTGTGTGTGTGTGTGTGTGTGTGTGTGTGTGTGTGTGTGTGTGCTTGGAAGGGATGGGGAACCATATAAAGGGTTAGCTCACTTTATAACCATGGGAATGTCAGGTGGTCGAGATTGATTGGTATTTGTGATAAGCGAAATGAACTATAAAACTCATTAGAAGGTGCTTGGGAAACTGACAGAAGGGGTCTTTGGCAAGAAATCAGAGTGGGGGGATCCAAAGGAGTCAGCTCTTCCTAATGCACAGCTGATGTCTTGTTTATCTGCAGTCAATAGCCCTAATGACTGGCCCCCCACTTCTCTCAAAACTGGGAAGGGTCAGAGAGGACCACTGGCTAGCGCCCTGCGCAGCTTCATCTGGACCTGGCCTTTCCCTTCCCTGGGCCTCAACTTTTTCGGCATTTTTTTATTCCAATGTTCCCTCACAACTCTGATGTCCTCTAGCCGGTTTGGGTCTCTGAAGAATTCATTTCCATAAATATTTGGGATCCTATGAAGATTGAGAACAAGAAGGGATTTTAGCAATAATCTAGTCTAACACTTTCAGTTTCCATCTAAGGAAACTGAGGCCCAGAGATTAAATGAACCCAAGGTCACACAACTGAGATTTCAGTGTGAGTGAGCCAATGGTCTTTCTCCTACTGTGTGCACCTACTGTGTGCAGAGCACTGTCATGCTAAGGGACCTGAAGATGTTTTATAGGATCCCCTCTTTGAACTGACAATCCGGGGTGGTAGTGGGTAGCCTCTTCCCCCTTCCTGCCACCCCCCACTCCACCCCCCAGCCCTCTCACATCCCTTTTGGCTTGGTGCTGCGTAGTCAGGGCTGCGTTACTAGGTCTCTGCCCCCTACAAGGCCCCTTCTCCCCTGGCTCTGTCCCCTTAATAATAGTTCCCAGTTGCCTTTTCCATGAACCCTCAGCCTCAGGGTAAACAGCCTTTTATTTAGTAAATACAATGGCTGGGGTTTCACTGCCAATTCTTGCTTCTCACTAAGGAGGATTTTATGAGGAAATCTTTTTCTGGTGAAAGTTAATCAGCTTCGTTCTCCTCCTAGGCAGGGCTTGGTACAGTGTCCCGTGCCCCGCACCTCTCTTGGAATCTGGCCTTGCTGCGCATCAGTTTCTCTCCCTTCCCCTGCACCCCAGCTGCTCCCGCCATCTGTCCTGTTTCTTGTCTTCCCATCTCTCCTTTGCCTCTGCTTGTTCCTTCTCCCTCACCCTCCTTCACTTCCTCCATTCTTCCTTCTTTGCTCTTGTCCCCTTCCCTTCGCCCTTGTCATAATCAGGCTCTCTAAGAGATGTGACTGCTCCACTTCCCCAGTCTCCCCCTAGGCCTCTCTCATTTTTCTGATTCTTTCTTCTGCATGCTCTCCATTCTTGCTCCTCTCCTCCATCTCCATCCCCTTCCTAATCCCTTTCCTTTCTCTCTTCCTTCACTCCCCTCTTCCGTCTCTCCCTCCCCCCCTCTTTCTTCCCTCCTTTCCCTTTCTCTTTATCTCCCCTCTCTTCTCTCTGTCACTCTTCTCCTGTCCCTCTGTCTCTTCCCCCTCTTCTCTGTCTCTTCTCTTTGGTCTGTCTCTCTGTCTTTATCTCTCTCTCTGAGTGTCTCTTTCTCTGCCTCTCTGTCCTTCTGTCTCTCTGTCTCTGTCTCTCTGTCTCTCTCTGTCTCTCTGTGTCTGTCTTTGTGTGTGTGTATGTGTCTCTCTCTGTCTCTCTGTCTCTGTCTCTCTGTCTCTCTCTCTGTCTCTCTGTCTCTCATATAGAAAAAGGAAAGATCAGGTACCCTTTGTGTGGGGAGAGACAAGTTACACAGGGCTCTGGGTTAATTAATATGGGTTCATTCTGGAACAATTCTCATCCTCTGTCTTATTCCTATCCAGATGCTTCTCAGCTCTGTATACCCAAACCTAGTCTCTCTCCTGAAAGACTGCTTAATGAGTGTTTCAAATTGAATGTCCTCAAACTCTGCATATCCAAACCAAAATTCACCACCTCAAACCCTCCTGTCTTCTAAAGGTAGCTATAACCATGGAGCTATAACATCATCCTTCCAGTCACCCAGGTTCAGTTTTGTTGTTGTTCAGTTGTTTCAGTCTTGTCCAACTCTTTGTGATCCCATTTGGGATTTTCTTGGCAGAGATACTGGAGCGGTTTACCATTTTCTTCTCCAGCTCATTTTGTAGATGGGGAAACTGAGGCAAACAGGATTAAGTGAATTGTCCAGGGTCAAACAGCTAGTAAGTATCTGAAGTTGTCATGGAATTAGATCTTCCTGAGCCCAAGTCCCAGACTCTATCCACTGAGCCACCAAGCTCCTTTACAGTCTGGCCCTCTCTTCTCTTTCTAGTCTTTTTACCCATCATTCCCTTCCATGAACTCCACAATCTAGCTATCCTGGTCTATTTACTGTTCCTCCCACACAAAATCTCATCTTTCTCATCTCTCCAAGACTTTTCCCTGGTTCTCTCAGATGCCTGGATTCCTCTCTCTCCTCATATCCACCTCACAGGGTCCCTGGCTTCCTTCAGGACTGAGCTCCAATGCTACCTTCCGCACGATGTTTCTCGGGAACTCCAGCTGCTCTAAGGTTAGCTTATCTTGCTATAATATGTGTGTATGTGTACATATAGGTAAAGATATGCATGTATATAAGTATATAATATGCGTACACACAGTAAACAGTATATGTACCTCCTCCACATCACATATCAATTAGCTTTTACAAACGGAATTTACTAAGAAGGGAATGGATAGGATTCCATGGGTAGAAGTTACAAAACCGCCTCTCAAACTAGGAGGACTCTGGGGCTCTGGGGAGAGCAGTCTTACAGCTGAAGCACAAAGGTATCTTTGTACACATATAGGGAACATGTAGGGCTGTAGGAGTCCTTTCTCCTTTCTCCTGTTCTTACCACTTTGTTTCAGGGAAAGATGCTCCCTTGCTCAGCTAGGTTGTATCCTCCAGGACATAGCACCTACCAGACTGATGGATCAATCCTCCGCTAGGAGAGGTCAAGGAGGTGCCTTGGCTGTGGATCAGCCCCTCATCAGACTTGGCTGTTACTGTTCCTGGCTCTGGAACTCCCATGGTTGGTGGAATCTCAGATGGTTTTCATAAATTTCCCTGCCTCACTATCTGTGGGCAAAGATTCATTGGGAAAGATGGAGAAGAAGTAAATGCATGTGTGTGCATGTGCACACACACACACGCACACACCATACTAAATGCAGTTGGGAACACATGGTGGCCAGGTGGAAGATAAGGAAACCGTGTCTCCCCCTGACATCTCATGGCAATTCTCCTTTTAAAACTTGTCAGGGGAAAAACATTTGAAAATAATTTTTAAATGAAAATGTAAAAATTAAAAATGCAATTTAAAAAATTAATAAAAATAAAAATTAAAAGTTGTCAGAGGTGAGAGCAAGAGATCATGTGCTTGAACCTTTTGTATGCACCCTCATTTCTAGCTGAGCCTCTACCTAAACTACTGCGTTATTCTTGCTCCTCAGCCAACCAAAAGACTTTTCATCACCTGTAGTGCTGGCCCCTTAGTCACTCAGGGATGGAGACTGGCTCGCTGAAGTTCAAGGGATGTTGTAAATCAGAGCCAGCCGCAAGGGCTGGGCTCTCACTGGCCAATCCTTCCATAACATATTATTGTTGTTGCTGTTTTTCTGATGGGATTCAGACATAAAGGGTCTTAGGACAAGTTACTAAGCTGCTACTTTTTTCTATTTGATGAAGCTTGATGGCCCAGTGATTAAATTACTAAGCTTAGCATCAAGAAGACCTGAATTCAAACCTCACCTCAGATACTTACTATCTTTGTGATTCTGGGCAAGTCACAACCTCTGTCTGCCTCAGTTCCCTCCCCTGTCACACCTCCCAGGGTTGTTGTGAGGATCAAATGAGAGAATAATTATAAAAGTCCTTTGCAAACCTTAAAGCATCACAGCTAGCTAGTAAGCTCTGAGGAACATTTGCATTTTTGTAACTGAATAAGCATTTAAGGATATAACCTCGTCTTCTATAGAATCCTTGAAAGCATCCTTGGTGTGGCTCAGCCTGAACTAGGGAAGGGGAAGAGAACTAACATAGCATCTACCATACTATATTGTGCTAAACAAGCCCTTTACAAGTGTCATCTCACTTGATCCATGGGGGTGGCTGCCGTGTGGACAGAGAGAATGGCCTCAAAGTGAAAAACAAAACGTTTCAACAAGATTTTGTAAGAGATGAAGTTGAGAATGACTTTGAGGTTGTGTGACCTCACTTGACATAAGCTGCACGGCCAAGAAGATGATGACACGCAGCCTTAATGTAAAAAGGAGGACCACCAGAAGAAGAATTAATGGAATCTGGATGCAGACTGAAATGTACTACTTCTCACTTGATTTTCTTCCTTTTGGTCTGTTACTTCTTTCACAACATGACTAATAAGGACGTATATTTTACATGGTTGCAAATATATAATCTATATCAAGCCTTAGTGAGGGGGGAAGTGAGTGAGGGAAGGAGAAAATTTGGAACTAAAATATTTTTAAATGAATGTTAAAATTTGTCTTTACATGTAATTGGAAAAATAAAATGCTACTTAAAAAAAAGAGTGGGCAGAAACAGGCAAGGCTGAAGGAAACACTGAGGTGAGCATGTGCTGGGTGTGGAGAAGCAAAGGCTGGGGCACCTTGCTAAGGGCAGGGAGATAACTGACATCCAGGACTCTGGGAGGAAGGCCGCTCCCTGATAAGCATGTTTTCCTATACTTGTGTGTGTGTGTGTGTATGTGTAGTAGTAGTAGTAATGCTGGTAGTAGTTGTAGTAGTAGTAGTAGTAGTGGTAGTAGTAGTAGTAGTAGTAGTAGTAGTAGTAGTAGTAGTAGTAGCAGCAGAGTGTGGCCTGCTTTGGTGTGTGGAAGTCAGCTTTCCGTGCCCAGTCTTTTCCTCTTTCTTATCTCAGTCCTTCCACATTTAGGGAAAATGCCCTTGTGCTGAGAGGGTGTCCAGTACTGGGCCTAGAATCAGGAAACATGCAGCAGCTGAACTGAATGCTTTCATGGATGCTTGCTCTGGGCAGTCTTGTCAGGGGAAAGAGAGTGGGGGATTGGGGTGACCTGGGGGCCAATGCTTCCTCTTCATCAAGGATCTTTTAGGCCTTGGTGAAGGGGAAGTCACAGCTCAGAGCAACCAGAGAGAAAGCCCCAGGGCTCTGCTGCTGTTTGTCTCATGATGCAGGTGGGCCGAGAGCAGAGATGGCCACAGGGCAGGGAATGAACAAGTTACTCCAGAGAAAACTCAGACTCAGTCTGGGCCTGCTTTAAGACCTGACAGCACCTTAACTACCCCAGGAGCCAAGTCAAGCCTTGGTCACTGGCTCGAGAGAGGAAGGGGCTATCGGGGATTGGAGCCACCTGGGGCCTGACAGGCTGGGGGTCGTGTGGGTTTTGTTCCAGCTGTGGCTTACCAAAAGCAGTTGTCAGAAAACCTTGCCATGCGTGGGGTGAAGGGGACTGATGGAAGCCTGAGAGTGGACTTTGAGAATAAATCAATTCCTTTGGGAGCTGGTTTGTGCTGAGCTCAGTTTCCTCATTTGTAAAATAAAAGAGTTTACCCTTTTAGATCAAACATTCTATATTCTATAGGCACTTCCAGCTCCAGGAAAAAGCAAAGGAGATCAGAGCAGGAAGGGATCAGGAGCATTAGGACACTTTTCGTGTCTTAACATTTTATGTTTTAAAGTCTGTTTGAGAGCTGACATTCTTCTGTCTCTAGGGTTTTATTTGAAGCCCTTTCTAGCTCTAATGTTCTGCACCCCTGCTGATATTTGTTATCCTAAATCTCCTCCCAGCTCGGACAGTCTAAATTCTCTCCCAACTGTATCATTCTGGGTTCTACTATCCTTTCTTGTTCTAGCCTTCTCCCTTTCTCATCTTTTTACCTTCTATGATCTTACCCTCGATGATGGCTGCACCTGTCTCCTGGCCATTCCATTCTATCTCTTGACTCTGGCCATTTTCTCATTTTGCCCTTCCCCAATGGTTGGAATTCTGTCCCTCTTCACCTCAGTCCCTGGCTTCCTCTGAGTCCCAGCCCCACCTTCTGCTAGAAGCCCTTTCTCAGGCCTCCTTAATCTCAACATCTCCCCTCTGAGACTATCTCCAGTCTATCACATATGTATGTGTACATATACGTGGCTCTATGCACCCAGATCGTGTTTGTATTTTGTCTTCTGCGCTAGAATGGGGGCTTCTTGAAGGCAGGGACTGGTTTTACCTAATGGAGGAAGGAGGGAGTAGGTTCACAGAATCACATGATTTGAGAATTAGGTGGGACCTCAATGACTCTCTACTAGTTCAGCCCATACCTGAAATAAATTCTGACTATGACATAGAGCTAGGAGGTACAGTGCACAGAGTGCTGGGTTTGGGATCGGGAAGACTCATCTTTTCGAGTTCAAATCTGGCCTCAGACAATGATTAGCAGTGTGACCCTGGGCAAGTCACTTTACCCTGTTTGTCTCAGTTTTCTCATCTATAAAATGAGCTGGAGAAGGAAATGGTAGACTACTTCAGTATCTCTGCCAGGAAAGCCCGACATGGGGTTATGAAGAGTTGGACATGAATGAAAAACAACTGAATAATAACATGCCTGATGAATGGTTATCCAGACTTTCCTCGGAGAAGGGGGACCCCCCTCATTTTTTGATGCAACCCATTTTTGGATAACTCTACTTGGTGGGAAGTTATATTAACAGCTTCAAAATTTGCACCCATTGTTCCTAATTCTGCCATCAGGGGTCAAAGAAAATAAGTTCAGGAGTGGTTTGGTGCCACAGTGAATAGAGCACAGGCCCCAGAATAAGGAGGACCTGAGTTCAAATTCAACCTCAGACACTTAACACTTATTAGCTATGTGACTTTGGGCAAGTCATTTAACCCCAATTGCCTTGCCTTCCCCCTCCAAAAAGCAAAAAGGAAGGAAGGAAGGAAGGAAGGAAGGAAGGAAGGAAGGAAGGAAGGAAGGAAGGAAGGAAAAAAGAAGTTCACTCCCTTCTCTACATGACAGCCTTGCAAATGCTTGAAGACACTCCCATGTTCCCTGGAATCTTCTCTTCTCCATGTGACATATGCCATATTCCTTCAACAGATCTCCTATGACATGGACACAAGGCCCTTTGCCATCTTGGTTACCTTCCTCTGGACACTTGAGAGTTTATCCCCAGCTTCCTTAAACCCAGAACAAACTGCCATACTCCAGATGAAGCCTAATGAGGGTAAAGTACAATGGGACTACAACCTCCTTATTCCTGGAATCTCTGTCCCTCTTTGTGCAGCTCAGGATCATGAGTTTTTTGGTGTGCCACATCACACTGCTGACAGTCACTGTCAAGCCTGTGGTACACTAAAGCCCCCAGATCTTTTACAGAACAGATGCTCCCAGACTTCTCTCATCTCATGCTTGTGAAATTGATTTTTCTTATCCCAAAGTAAGACTTTATATTTTGTGTTATTGCATTTCATATTATTAGGTTCAGTCAAATATGCTAGCCAATAAAGGTCCTTTTGGGTCCTGACTCTATAATTTTCATGTTTCAGACACAAAGAACCATCTGTGTATGTGTGTCCGTGTGCACACGAGTGTGTGTGTACCTTTTCTCCCATGTAACATTCCCTAAGGATAAGGTGTCTCTCATCTTCCCCTACTATTTTTTGTCCCTTCTACTCTTTCTGGGGTCTCATTAGCATAGTTTAGGGGGGATAGAAAGGGGAGCATGAAAGGTTTGGGACCTGTTAAAGCAGTGGTTCTCAACTTTCCTAATGCTGCAACCCTTTAATACAGTTCCTCATGTTGTGGTGACCCCCAACCATAAAATTATTTTCATTGCTACTTCATAACTGTAATTTTGCTACTGTTATGAATCTATCTGATAAGCAGAATGTATTTTCATTGTTACAAATTGAACATAATCCACAGGTTGAGAACCGCTGTGTTAAAGAAAGGTGTGATAAATCCTATAATTAGTGACAGGAATGGGGGACACAAAGTACCTCGTTTTGTTCTGGAATCAAGGGTCCACATCAGATCTCTGACTAATGTGAATAATGACAGCAGCTCAGGGAACAACCTTTTCCAGAGCAAATTCAGGGAAAAGAACATCTCTCCCCTGTAGACAGCTAGGGCTCTTCTTGGCATGAGTCACATAACAGATAGTGGGAGGAACACTGTACTGGTAGAATTTGAGATGAGGTCACCATTGGAAGGCATAGAAGAAAGAGTGAGCTTTCAAAAGTGACCTCAAGAAAGGGTAGGCTCTTAGGACACATGGTGGGGGTAGGATTAGGGGAGGCTGGGAACCATGGCTTATCTAGAAGCTGGGATATGATGGAAACTGAGAAGACAGCCAGTGTAGTGTAGAGAAAAGAGCATTAGAGTAAAGTTAGAAAGTTCATGGTCAATGAAAACTATATGAATGCAATTACAAAACACTCTACACAACTAAAGACAAAGCTAAGTAATTGGAGAAATATTAATTGTTCATGGTCAGGTTGAGCCAATATAATAAAAATCACAATATTATCCAAATTAGTTTACTTATTCAGTGCCACATCAATCCAACAACTAAAGAATTACTTCAGAGAGCTAGAAAAAATAATAACAAAATTCATCTGAAGGAATAAAAGGTCAAGAATATCAAGGGAATTAGTGGGGAAAATGGGAAGGAAGGGGGACTAGCAGCACCAGATTTCAAATTATACTACAAAGCCATAATCATCAGAACAATTTGATGATAGAGAGGTGATCAATGGAACAGATTAAGTCCACGATACATAGAGTCAAATAAATATAGGAGACTAATGTTTGATAAACCCAAAGATCCCATTTGTTGGGGTAATAACTCACTATTCAACAAAAACTGTTCGAAAACATGGAAAGCAGACTGGCAAAAACTAGGTATACAACACCTCACACCATATATCAAGAGAAGCTCCAAATGAGCATGTGATTTAGACATAAAGAGTGACATCATAAATAAATTAGATGGGCATGGAAAAAATTATCTGTCACATCTATGGATAGGACAAGAGTTCATGAACAAACAAGAGACAGGGAGGTTCACAGGAGGTAAAATGGACCATTTTGATTACATAAAATTAAAAAGCCTTCACACAAACAAAACCAATGCAGTTAAAATTAGAAAGGCAAGAAACTGTGTATGTATGTTTGTACATAAATCTTTATAGCAAGTTTCTCTGACAAAGGTCTCATTTCTAAGACATAAAGGGTATCAACTCAAATCTAGAAGAATCAGAGGACTTTTCTAATTGATAAATCATCAAAGAATATAAATAGGCAGTGTTCAGAGGAAGAAATCCAAGCTATCAATAGCCATATGAAAAAATGCTCTAAATCAGTGTTCTCAACCTTCCTAATGCTGCAACCCTTTAACACTCGTATATGGGCGTATCTGCTTGTGGGCAGACCCACCTGGAGATGGATAGAGGAGTGGTGTCACAGTTCCTAAGACCATCAGAAATATGTGTTTTCCGATGGTCTTAGGTGATCCCTGTGACCCCTGTAAAAGGGTCATTCGACCCCCAAAGGGGTGGCGACTCACAGGTTGAGAACTGCTGCTCTAAATTATTCATAATTAGAGGAAATACAAATTAAAACAATGCTGAGGTGCCACCTCACACCCATCATTTTGACATAGATGACAAAAAAAGGAAAATGACCAATGCTGGAGGGGCTATAGAAAAACAGGTATACTAATGCATTGTTGGTAAAACTGAGCTGATACGTCCACTCTGGAAACTAATGTGGAACCATTCACAAAAAGCTATTATTATTCTATGCATACCCTTCAACTCATCTAAACTGCTGCTACATTTATACACCGAGCAGATCAACAAAAGAGGAAAAGGACCCATATATACAAAAATATTGATAGCAGCTCTTTTTGTACTGGCAAAGAATTGGAAACTGAAGGGATCAATCAATTGGAGAATGACTGAACAAGTTATGATACATAAGTATAATATAACAGTATTGTGCTATAAGAAATGATGAAGAATATGGTTTCAGGAAAAAAACTGGGCGTATGAACTGAAGAAAGTGAAGTGAACAAAAAACTAGGAAAACAATTTATATGATAACAATAATACTGTAAAAACAAACAACTTTGAAAGACTTGGGAACTCTGGTCAACATAATGACCAAGCAGGACTCATGAGGAAACATGCTGTCTACTCACTTGGGCAAATCACTGCAAAATATGTGGAATCCTCTAAATGCTGTAGTCGTGTTCGGAGGAGATGGCCAAAGGGCATAGTCAAAGAGACTTTCTTCAGTATGTGTATTGGGGAGTGGAGAGGTGGCAAGTGTGTTGCTTTAGCTGAAGAATGTAAAGGATTTGAATGAGATAAGTGGAAAGGAGAATATGCATTCCTGGAGGATTCAAAACATGGATGAAGGTGGAGAAGTTAGACTATTAAGGGCCTGGCACATAGTAGGCATTTCAATGATTATTGATTGGTTGCCTGATTGATGTTGTATGGAGGCATAATTAGGGGACTAGTCTGAGTAAGGCAGAAAATGGGAAGCAGTGTTATCAGCTTATGGAGGGGCCTCAAATGTTAGCTTGAATTTGAGGTGAAAGGCAACAGGGAGTTATTATACGTATCTGAGTGCCAGGTGTGATTTATAATGACTTAGAAGTGTGATTTATAATGACTGGCTATGGTAGGGGATAGGCCAGCAATGAGGCTGTCACAATGATCCAGGAGGGGGTGACAAAGCCTCTAAACAGGGCCAGGCTTACCCCAAATCAAGTAGAGAGTCAACAGCTCATGGAGAAACATCATTCCCTTAACATTTATACAGTACTATAAAAGCTCTTTCCTACCTCAGGTCCTCAGGCAAGTCTATGAAGGGGGTGGGATGGTTCTTATCATACCCACCTAACAGATGAAGAAATTGAGGCCCAGAGAGAGGAAGAAAATTAGGATCCCAGAACATGGAATATTAGAATATGGAAGACCAGAATTGGAAGTGACTATCAGAGATCTTACCTCCTTATTAGGAAGCTAAGGTGCAAAGAGGTGATATACCTACCATACATAATTGGTAAGCATTAAAGATGGGTTTAGAATTTAGGTTTCATGACTCCCCTTCCAGGGCTCTTTCTATACGACTCCAAAAAAAATATGTCTTGTCTCATCCAAGTCTGGGGCTATGAATATCTATATTATGTTATTATTATTATATTTATATTATGTATGAGACTTATTTATGTTGCTGACCTCCTACCCCTGCACCCCACCACAATCCCACTACCACATCCTCACCACTATGGGTCATTAAGGAACTAAGAACTTCAGGGTACTATTCCATGGTAGACTTGCAATCAACATTTGCTGAAGAAATGGATGGATGGATGGATGGATGGATGGATGGATGGATGGATGGATGGATGGAACCTGCTAGGATGGGGTGTTTTATTTAATGACAACCAAACCAGGCATATGCAGGGAGGTGAAAGGTCTTCCTGGAGGAAAAAAAGACTAGAAGAATTGAGGTCTTCTCTGTGAAGTCCCAAAAGGACTCTGAGAAGAGTCTCTTCATCAAAAGTTCTCTGAGAAGAGTGATAGGTGTTGTAGGTTACGTCTTCTGGGTACTTACTGTAGAGAAGTCATGGTTGGTCACCCTTCCAAACCTTCTATCCCAGCCTTCTTCTTCCCAACACACATTCGTGTTTCCAGGAATAATGCTATATACATTTACAAAGCACTTTGAGGTTGCAATGAGTCTTCACATCCATTTTCTGATTTACTTAATAGTTATAGAATAGAAGAGGTGGGAGGGACCTTAGAACAGAATGTCAGAGCTGGAAGAATCTTTGAACAGAGAGTGCCACAGCTGGGAGGAAATTTAGAACAGAGAAGGTCCCTGGATAGGACTTTAAGACACAAAATGTCAGATCTAGATAGAGGTGACCTTGGAACACAAAATGTCAGAGCAGGAAGGAACTCTTAGAAGAAAGTATACCAGAGTTTGAGGAGACCTTAGAACATATGTGTCAGAACTCAGAGGGCCTTTAGAACATAGAACATAGAATGTCAGGGCTGGAAGGGCACTAAGAACAGAGAATACCAGAGCTCAAAAGGGCATTAGAAGACAGAGTGCTAGAGTTGGAAGATAACTTAGCTATCCCTTATCCCAATCAAACAACTCATTTTCCAGATGTGTCCCAAGGAGAGGAGGGGCCTTGCCCAAGAGTTCTAGCAACCCAGTAAGGCAGACAATACAAGTTGTATTGACCCTGTTTGGTCCAATAAACTGAGACTCAGAGAGTTGGAGCCACCTACTCAACATCATCTGGCTGGTAAGTTCAAGGGTGGCATTCAAACCCAAGTCTTTTCACTCTAAATCTAGATCACTTTTCACAACACTGGGGGTTTCAAGAGTTCCAATCAAGGCTGTCCTTGAAGATATAACAAGCAGCAAGAAGCAGAATTGAGTAACTGTAAATAAGGGAAGGAAGAAGAACCTATTTTTTGTTAGTGATTGGTAGAAAGGGGCTGACTCTGTATACATGAGCCTCAGATCTGTTGTTAACAAGGGGGGCAGGGACCAGGAGAGCTATCATTTTCTCGCCCTTTGTCACCACCTACTACAATCCCCAAATCACAGAGTCCCATGACCTCTCTTTGCTACCCCCCCAGAGAGGGCTTTATTCTGAGGTGAGTGGCTCCATCCAAAGCCCTCCTTTGATTCAGACTCAGGGTCCAGTGACCCGGAGGATCTCTGGGAGAGGAGGAGGATTCACAGACATTACAGACCCCTAGCCTGACTCAGCTCCAGTTCCAGGTTCTGCCAACCCTCCTAACCCCCTGGGGCGGGGCTGGACTTGGGGAAAAATAATGAGATTTCCTATCCAGGATTCCTGGAGATTTAGTGCTGTTATGATAACCTCAGCCTTTTCTGGGGTTAGGCAGCATGAAGGAATCATGGAAACAAGCAGAGCACCCAGAGTTACAAAGGATTCCAGCCTAGACCTAGGCTGGAATCCCCTCCACCGCAGCTTTGGACACATGGTCATCCAGCCTCGGCTTGGGCAAGCTTCCAGGAACATCGGGAAGCAGCCCATCCCACTCGGGAATGGATCTGGTTGTCAGCAAATTTTTCCTTATATGGACCTGAAAACTGGTACTCACCATTGTTCTGGCACTCACCACTATTTTTGTTGTGCCCTCTAGGGCCCAAAAGAACAATTTGAGTCCAATGGACAAGCATTATTGAGTGTTTATTACATGCCAAGCACTGTGCTAAGGCCTGGGGATACAAAGAAAGACAAAAAGCAGCCCCTGCACTCAAGGAGCTTACAGTCTAATGGGGGAAGACAATGCGAATGAAGAATGAATGGATGAAGCAGGCGTCTGTTCAGTACTTACCATGCGCCAAGCCCTATTTACAAATAGTAAAGGCCCTATTCTCGTAGTCTAATAACCATGTCCAAACACTCACACACAAACCAGATACATACAAGAGATAACAGGGAATGATATCAAAGAGAGATAACCTCTCAAATCCAATGACCTCAACAGTTCCCTAAATATGTGAAGATAATCAGTCATGCCCCTATCCTCATCATCAATTCTCCTCTTCTTGCTAATGTTTCCTACTTCTCTCCCTTGTTGATAGTAGAATGAAATTTTTAGTCTTCCTCATCTCATTATCCTGGCTATCCTTCTCTGGTTGTGCTCCAATTTTCAATGTCCCTTCTGAAATATGATGCCTAGAACTGAACACAATATTGAGGCTACTGCCCTCTGACCAGCAGGTTAATCACTTACCTCGTTCTGAATACTCTGCTGCCATTAATCCAGTCTAAAATCAAATGACCTCTTTTAACATGCCAATCTACACATATATGTGTATGTGAGTGTATACATGTGTGGATGTCTGTATATGTCTGTGTGTTCTCTCTGGGGAAATCAGAATGAAAATGGATGTTTCTGCTTTTAAGATATCTCTGTGGGAGCTCCATCCTTCTGTGGCTGCTGCTCTGTGAAGTTTGATCATTGCATATCGTAGACTGTCAAAGGACTTAGAGTATCTCCCCTCCCCTCATATGGACAGGTGTTGGGGGACCACCACCCACTGAGGTTGACTCAAGGGTACATTTGGTACTGCTCACCCCAAGCAGTGTTTCCTGCTGCTTATTCCAGATGTCAAAATTATTAGTTATGGCTCTGGTGTGTGTGAGAGGGTAAAGGGAGGTTTTTTTTGGTTTGGTTTTGTTTTGGTTTTGGTCTTTAGGAATGTCTAGAGATATTGGAGGTTTTTAAAGAGGCCTCAGCTCATTGTCCTGGTCTTAGAGGCTGATGTTTGTCCTTTGTTTTCAAAGAGGATCAATTACATCACAGGATATCTTGACTTGTAAATAAATTGGATTTAAGTGAAGCAGAGTTGCATGAGGTGGTCAACCTCACGCTCTTTTCCAGGGTCATCCAAGGCCAGTGACAAGACAAAAGTCAGAATGACTGGTGATGACCCAGGCCGCAGTGGATGACCTCAGCATCTTTGATGCCTGACCAAGTTCTAAGCATTCCACAGAGTCTGCTTCAGTTGCCTTCACGGCCTTTGGAATAAATTGTTCTCATCCACCGATCCAATGAGGAAAGTCTTTACACACTTGGGGTAGACATCCCCCTAACTCACCGACAGTTTGGAGGTCTGTTGGTTACCCTCAGCCTGGTTTAACCCTTCTAAGGAGATGATTTTACCAAGGTGTGACCGCTGGACATGATACAGGTGAGAGGTGGGTGACAGGTAGCCACCAAAGATGTATGAGCAGCCTTGAAAGGGCTCAGCAAGGCCTCACGCCAGTTGTCCTGAACACCCCCTACACTCCCACCTTAACAGAAAAAGTGGCATGAAGAGTACCGTAGCACAGAGGCCTCAGTTTCCCTTTCTGCCAAATGGGTATGATAACATTTCTACTTCCTGCCACACATGGCTCAGATGAGGGGACAGTCGGTAAACCTTAGAGGCAATAGAAATGACATCTATGGATTATTCTTTCCCTCTCCCCATAACCCTTAGGGCCACAGAGCTGGGACATCTGCAGGCCTGAGCATCTAGTCCTCTCTCCTGAAAGGAGGCAGGTCCCCATTGGCTTCTGCCTCCATTTGCCTGGCCTCTCTCCTGCCCACCTCCTGCCCATTTATTCCTTGAAATTCACCCCTTGCATGGTGGCAGCCTCAGTGAGTGACGTGAGCTGAGATTTATGGGGCTGGCCCTCTAGGAGGGGGGATGGAGGATAAATCATGGAATATTTAGGAAAGTGATCCACATTTGTTACCCTTAATACTATGTTTAACATGTCCAAGAGGGGCTCATAAATCAGGGGCGGCTCAGCCCTCCCAGGCTTCTAGGGGCGTGGGGGAAGGGGAGGAGGGAAGCCCAGATCCAGGTTTGGAAGTTAGGAGACATTTCCCTCCTTTTAATTCAGGCTGAGAATCAGGCAGATGGCTTTCTGACTCTGGGCAAGGGCTAGATGGGGCTTCATACGTGCCATCCACATTTCCCTCATGCAGAGCCTGTGTTTTGTGGGTGCGTCCTTCTTCCTCACCCCAGGTAGCTGTTTGGATGGGTGGGACTGCCTGTCTGCATATGTCCACATGTGGTTCAAGTAAGTGTATGCATAGAGCTTATATTAGGCTCATATTGGATCATGCGTATACAGAATCCCATAGAGTCCGTAGAACATGGAAGGTTAGAACATAGAATGTCAGAGCTGGAAGAGGTCTTAGAACGTGGAAAACACAGATATGGAAGGGCCCTTAGAGCAGAGAATGTCAGAGCTGGAAGGGCCCTAGAGCACAGAATGTCAGAGCAGGGAGGGCCCTTAGAACACAGAATATCAGAGCTGGGAGGGCCCTTAGAACACAGGATGTCAGAGCTGGGAGGGCCCTTAGAACACAGGATGTCAGGGCTGGGAGGGCCCTTAGAACACAAGATGTCAGAGCTGGGAGGGACCTTAGAACAGAGGATTTCAGGGCTGGGAGGGCCCTTAGAACAGAGAACTTCAGAAAACAGTTTATTATAACTAAAAAAAAGACTTCAAAGATCATCTAATGCAGCTCCCTCATTTTACAGTGGAGGAAACAGAAGGCCAGAGTGGGGAGTTAAAATCCTGACTGCTGCTTCCTCTAAGCCCTTTGGGTCTCAATTTCTTCATGTATAAAATAAGAGGCCTTTTGGAGTGAGGGGACAGCTGATCTCTAAGGTCCCTCCCAGGTCTGCATCTGTGATCTTATCATTACACATGACTCGCCCAAGGTAACAGTAAATTAATAGTGACAAAGCTTGAATGAGATCCCAGCTGTCCTGACTCAGAGGCCAGTGTCCTTTCCATCACACCATTCTGAATAAACATTGACTGAATAAGGGCTGTTGTTTGGAAAATGATCTTTATTGATTCATTGTGGGTTTTTCTTCTGTGTACTGTCCCTGCTGTGTCAGGTAAGTGCCCCCCAGGGCAGGGGGGGCAGATAAGAGTTCTGGGTATAGGTCAGGACACGGTCAGCATGCCAGGGGCACTTCCCAAATAAATGCTCAGAACAAAAACTGGATGGAAGGGACCCTACTACCTCGTTTTACACAGGAGGATCCTGAAACCCAGAGGGCTAAGTATCTTGTCCAAGGTCACACAGCAAATTTATGGCAGAAATGAAAATCGAAATCTCAACCCATGTTTCTTTTCTTCTAACTCTGTCTGGTGTGTGCTATGACGTATAATAGGTCTAGAGGTGTTAGTGTACATGCATGTGGGGGGCACAGGAGGCGGAGTTCCCTCTTTGGGGTGTCTATGTGAAAAGCACTATTTGGGTCGATGCCTTCTTGGCTCCAAGGACACCCCCTCAGGGTTTCTTTGTAACTTTATCCTGTTTGAATACCAAACCCATATGGATAGCTGAATTCTCATGTACCAGGTAGAGTGAAGGACTCTGAACAGACAAACAGATGGACAAAGAACTTCCAGATGACCTGGTTGGAGCGTGGGATTGGATATACATTGTATGTACATATGGTTGTTTTCATGCTACCTCCCTCATTAAAAGGTAAGCTCCTTCGGGGTAAGAACCATATTTTTGCCTTTCTTTGTATGTCCAGCACCTAGCACAGTGCTCAACGCACAGTGTCCAACATGCAGTAGGGCCTTAATAAATGCCCGTTGATAATGATGACAATCTCTAGGCTGTTGTTCATCTCACAGAAGGCACGTGCCAGTTGAATTTTCCAGGACACAGAATCTCAGAGCTGGGAAGCACCTCAGACACCGCTGAGTCTAACCCAGGGAACATCTCTATAATCATTGTTGACCGCTTCAGTTTGAAAGCCTCCAGAGATGGTGAGCTCATTATATCCTGAAATCATCCACTGAATTTGGGACAGCTCTCATTGCTTGGAAGTTTTTCCCTATTGTAATCCAAGATGTACCTTTCTACCCTGTATCTGTCCTCTGAAACCAAGAAGAATAAGCCTAGTACCTTTTATACATGACCAGCTTTCAAGTATTTAAGGGCAACTTGCACACTCTTCTATGATGTTACTCCTCCACACTCAAAAATCTTCAATGGCTCCCCATTGCTTGTGGGATAAAATTCACATTCTTCAGTATGGTAGTCAAGGACCTCCATAATGAGAGGCCATCCTGCCTTTCTAGCTGGAGAGATAGGTGACAGATAGATAGATAGATAGATAGATAGATAGATAGATAGATAGATGGATAAATGGATGATGGATGAGTGGATAGATGGATGGATAAATAGATGGATGGATAGATGATGGATGGGTGGATGGGTGGATGAGTGGCTGGGTGGCTGGGTGGATGAGTGGATGGGTGGATGGGTAGATAGATAGATAGATAGATAGATAGATAGATAGATAGATGGTTAGATGAATGAATAGGTAGATAGAGCATTTATTAAGTGTTTTTTACATGCCAGGTGCTGTGCTCAGCACTTGGTATACAAATCCAAGTAAGCAAGACAGTTTCTGTCCTCAAGGAACCTCCATTCCAATGGGGAAAAACAAAAATGGAGCTGGGAAATTGGGTAGTGGAGGCAATATGACTGGAAAGTGGCATGGAGGCCTGGTTCTGAGCAAGATAAGGCAGAAGTTCATTTCGCAGAGCCTGGTACCCCAGGGTTCCAGGGTGGGGGTGTGGAGGGTGTGGAGTGAGGGGCAGGACTCTATACTCTAGGAAATAGGATGATTCTGTGTCTCCCATACACATCCCTCACTTTCGTGATTCTACACATTTGCTTAGGCTGTCTCTCCTATCTGGAACAGCCTCTCTTCTTTCTTTCATATCAATATCTATTCAAGTCCTTGCTCATCCTTCAAGGCCCAGCTCAGATGTCACCTCCTTCAAGAAGTCCTTCCTCATCTCACTAGGAGGAAATGATTTTTCACTTCTTACTTAACAGTTCATTTTCACCTCTTTTAGGCACTAATACTGTTTTCTTTTATGCCGCAGCTATTTATACATATGATAATCTTCTCTCCACTCTCCCCCAAGTCTGCCACTAGACTTTAAGCACCATGAGGTCAGGCACCGTGTCTTAATCATATTTGATTAATATGCTGCACCCACCAAAAGGTCTTGTAGAAAAACAGGTGTTTAATAAAGAATTATTGAATGAAATTGAAGTGAATTGAGTTCAATTTGATTCAATAAGCATTTATTAAGCACCAACTGTGTCCCTGGTGTTGGGGATAGGAGACAAAAAATGAAACAGCCCCTACCCTTAAGGAGTTCACCTTCAAATGGAGAAAATATCACGTACACATGTAAGTACTTTGAAGTTTATACAGAGCCACTTCAGGGTGGATGGGGAGAGCTGGCACAGCTTGGGAGATGAGAAAGTTTCCAAAGAAGGTGACATTTGAGAGGAAGAGGTGCCCAGGTAAAACACTTCAGGCCTGGGGTGGGGGGGAGGTGTAGATGGAAACCTGGGCCAAGAAGCAGGTCTAAAGGAAAAGTGAACATAGAGAGTTTGAGCTGTTAAGATATCCTGCTGGACATATTTACCAGGCAATTCCAACCATCTAGTGAAGCAAGGTGGGCTCAGCAGGGAGATGAGGGTTGAGGGCAGAGCAGATAACTTGGAATCCTCTGCTCTGGGAAGATAATTGTATAGATAGAAACTGATGAGATATGAGAAAATAAGGGAGGGAGGGATGGAGGAGTGAGAGAGAGAGAGAGAGAGAGAGAGAGAGAGAAAGGAGAGAGGAGACAGAGAGACAGAGAAATGGGGGAGAGAGAGGGAGAGAAAGAGGAGGGAGAGAGAGAGGGGGAGAGGCAGAGAGGGAGAGGAAAAGAGACAGAGAGAGAGGAGAGAGGGGGGAGAGAGGGAGAGAGAGAGGAGATGAAGGAAAAAGAGGAGGGAGAGGGAAGGAAAAGAGGGGAGAAGAGAGAAAAGAGCAGAGAGGATAGAGGACCCCAAACATGAGTCCTATGGAAAACCTACAAGAAGGGTTTGGGGTATGACAAAGAGCCAGTGAAGGAGGCTGGGCCAGAGCAGACACACAGGTAGGAGAACCAGGAGAAATTGAGGACGTGAAGTCAGGGAGGAGAGTTTACCCAGGAAGCAGGTTGGTCACTAGTGTCTGAAGCTGCAGAGAGGCCAAGATGAATGAGGTTTGAGAAAAGGCCCTTGGACACAGCAATGAAGAGGTTGTTGTTAACTTTGGAAGGAGCAGTTTCAGTCAAATGATGGTCAGAAAACAGATTCCAAGGAGCTGGAGAGTGAATGGGGATAGAACAAGGAGTCTGATTCTGAAATAAGGAGAGAGATGGGATGATGTCTTAAGGAGGTGAAAGAAAGGGTCCAGTGAAGGTTTTTTGTTCCGTTTTTGTTTCTTAAAGGATGAAAGTATTCCATTCATAGGACATGTCTTATATTTTAAGCAAAGTCCCTTCCGTCTCTGACAGTCTCTTCCAAGGCCTCTCCCAGCTCTAAAATTCCAGGTTCCACATCTGCTTTCTGCTCTGACTTTCTCCATTTAAGAACCTTTCCATGTCTGACAGTTGCTGTTCTAAGCTTGAATATTCTGAGATATTCAGTGCAGAAAAGGTGAGTGTGTGTGAAAGGCTTGGCCTAGGTGACCTGAATAGATGGAAAGGTGTCCTGTGCTCACCAGGTTCCCTGAGGCCTCCCAAGAAGACAGCCTGTCTGGGATGGAGGCCTGGAATGTGAACTCCTGAATGTTGCCTCCTCACCCCTCCCTCCTACTGGCTACACAGTACAGTCTTCACCACTCATCAGAAATGTGTGTGTGTGTGTGTGTGTGTGTGTGTATGGTGGGGGGAGGGCAGGTGGTCCTGGCACTAACCTTGAGCCCTGGGTCAAGGACAGTCCGTCAACGGCCAGCATGGTCCACAGGCTCATTGACCTCTTATTAGGGGTCTTGGGGAACAGCGAGGGAAAAGCAGAATGGGAGTGGGGGTGGGAAATACCCCACTTCCAGGGAGCTTCCCAATGACCCAGCCTTCCCTCTCCTCCCCCGGTCTGGCTGTGGGATCTCTGTCCATCCTCTGGTCTCTGTCTCTCTGTCTCTCTCTGTGTTTTTCCGGGAAGGGCGTTTTGATTTATGAGCTGCAGACAGCTCGAGCTCAGTGCCCAGGAGGGCTTGCTTACAGTTTCTCAGAGGAAGCTGCCTGTTTGGGGATGGCAGGGTGACAGCGTTTATACAGAACAGCTCCATGGTCTAAGCAGACTTGTCAACTCAAGACAGATTAAGTGACAGAGAAGGCCCATTACTTCATTCACACCTCAGCAGACAAACAATAAAACGCTTACACATAGTGGGGACAGGGGGGCAAAGGAGGGGGGATTCCCCCATTTCAAACATTCCCTAACTTTGTCTCAAGGAGAGAGAATGAGGAATAATTAATTATCCCATGGGGGCACCATGATGGGACGCCTGAACTCAGGGCCTGGAGTTTGTGAGGGAGCAAGCACCTATTGGGGAAAGGGAGAGAACAGAAGTGGAGAAAAGTTGGAAGCCTGGAGACCTGGGTTTGAATTCTTCCTCTGGGGTGTGAGCATCTGGGTTTGAACTCTGGTTCCATGATGTAACCTTGGGCAGATTTCTTCCCTTCCCCAGGCTTTAGTTCCCTCACCAGTACATGTGATTACCTTGCCCATTTGGTCCCTTGAACTCTAGGAATTTACCAGCTGTGTGGGTTCTATCAGATACATCTCCAAACCTAGTCAGGTGACTGCTCCCCATCCTCCCTTTGCCTCCACACACTTTGGCCAGTACCATTCCCTTTGCCTGCTCTGTGGGATAATGGAAAGAATTGGGACTCAGGAGCCCCCAGGCCAGGCCCTGATTCTACCACTAACTTGCTGTCCTAACCTTGGACAACTGACTTCCTCTCTCTGGGTCCCAGGGTTCCACCGTTCTGGGAAAGGACCCAACTAGCCAACATCAAGTCTGCCTCCTCCCACCATTCCTGAGGGCCCCTTCTCCCACCAGAACCACCATTTTGTGGAAAGGCCCTAGATGGGCCTTACCTTTGACATTCTATGATCTAACACTTTCCAGTTCTGACAATCTGTGTTCTGAAGTTCCTCTCAGGTCTGACATTCTGTTCTAAGGTCTTTTCTAACTCTGATATTCTATGTTCTAAAGTCTCTCTCCCTGTCTCTCTGTCTCTCTGCCTGTCTGTCTGTCTCTCTGTCTGTCCGTCTCTCTCTCTCTTCTCCTTCTCTCCTCTTTCTCTGTCTCTCTCTCTCTGTCTCTCTCTCTCTCTCTCTCTGTCTCTCTTCTCCTCTCTCTCTCTTTTTCTCTCTCTCTCTCTCTCTCTGTCTCTCTGTTTCTCTGTCACTCTGTCTCTCTCTCTCCCCCCATCTCTCTGTTTCTCTCTGTCTCCATCTCTCTGTCTCTGTCTCTCTCCCCCCCACCTCTCATTTTTATTGTTAGTATCTCAGTTACTGGAGAGGGATGAAACAAGAGGATTGGGTAGTTCCATTAAATCTGGCTGTGTTTCACAGATTTGTAGGTGATATTCACCCAGGTAGTGTCTAATCATCTTGGGCTTAATTTCTACCTGATTGAAGGCCTTGCATGGTAGACAGCCACTAACCATCGCTGGTGGGATGATTGTGTCTCAAAAGTGAGTCTTCCCTACCTCAGGCTTTTCCATGGGGGACCCCTCCTTCTTGGCCTTCCCCAGGAGCTTAGGAAGGAATGATGTTTGTCCCACAGACCCTGCTGAGTCAGGGTAGCCTCAGGGCACTCCCTGTACAGCTGTACAAACTGCTCACCAGACAGGGCCAGCAGCTGATCCAGGTCCATTCCACAATAGGAGACATTCTATGTTCTAAAGTCTGACATTCTGTGTTCTAAGACCTCTTTCTGCTCTGTGTTCTCAGGTCTTTTCCAATTGTGATATTCTGTGTTCTAAGGTCTCTCCCAGCTTTGAGATCCCATGTTCTAAGGTTCTTTCCAATTCTGACATTCTATGTTCTCAGGTGGATGTGACATCTTATGTTCTAAGGTCTCTTCCGGTTGTGGGACATTCTGTGTTCTAAGGCTTCTTCCTTCTCTGGGAGACAATGACGCCATAAAAGCCAGACACATTAGTTCTGGGGAAAGGGAACAAAACAAACCCAAACTCTTAAGTAAGCCATTGCTGTATGCTGAGCTGAGAGTGCTGGCCATGCTTCCCACATCATCACACGCCTTTCAGTTTTGCTTTTCTGTGTTCTGAGTCAAATATAAGAATATAAGCTCGTTGAGGGCAGGGACTCCCATTTTTTTGCAGTTGTATCCTCAGTGTTTAGCAGTGATTGGCACATGGTAAACACTTAAATGTTTGTTGACTAACATCTGTATAATGGGGAGAATGGTGCACAGCTGACCTATCTCCTTTGTCTCTTTCCTTGTCCTCTGAGTCTAGGACACATTCACCCCCTTAACCATACAGCGTTTGCTTTCTGGGGTCCCTCAGATGTCATCCCTAGCACTGGGACCCTGATTAGTTCAGTGGAAAGGGGGAAAAAACCATTCATGAAGCACTTACTGTGGGATGGTGTTAAACACTGGGAATATAAATTCAAGCCAAAAGAAAGACAAAGTCCTGCCTTCAAGACGCTTACATTCTAATGGAGAAGACTGCACATGAAAGGAACCTGGAGGGAGAGTGGGAAGTGGGGTGGGGAAAGAAAGAATGGGAGAATTATGGAGAACTGCAGAGGAGAGCAGCCCCTGGGAAATGAAGAGACAGCTGGCCTAGGCCCCCTCCTTAAATGGAGGTTCTGGGAGGAGCCCTCCAATCAGAGGGAGGGTTCAAGGGACATTTTCCAGGTGTGAGTTTATGAGTTCCAGGACTCTGTCCAGAATCTTTGCAGAAAAAACCCCAACCCCAAATGGGGTCACCAAGACTTGGACATGACTAAAAATTGACCTAAAATCTGAAGAAAAATAAAGGAGGGAAAGGGAGAAAGCCGGGAAAGAGAGGGGAGAGAAGGGAAGAAAGAGGAAGGAGTGGGAGGGATTGGAAGAAGTACAGAGGGAAGAAAAGGAGAGGGGAGAGGAGGGGAGGAGAGGAAGAGAATCTAAGACAAGAGTGGAAGGGAAGGTGAGAGAAGAAAGGTCAGCCAAGGGAAGGAAGGGAAGACCTGGGGATCCTAGAGAGACCAGCAAGGCTCAGGTACGACATCACACCGAGGGCATACGGGAAGTTCTTAGGTCTGAACCCAGGAACGTCACCCCCTCCCAGAATGTGATGACTTAGGTGGCCGTGGCCCAGCCCCAGGGAGTGAATGGGTCACAACCTGAGAGACGCACTTTCTCAAGCTGAGCCTTGAAGGATGCATAGGAGTTGGGTAGGCAGAAAGACAAAACAAGGCTCGTCTAGTTAGAAGGAACTTTTAGAATCATCATCTAGTTCAACCCTCTCGTCTCACAGGGGAGGAAATTGAGACCTAAAGGTGGCAAAGAGACTTTCCCAAGGCCACTTAGCAAGCTTAATGACCAAGTCAGGACTCCTTAGTAAGTTTAATGACCAAGTCAGGACTCACGCCTCAGTCTCCTGGCTCCTGATCTTGGTACTTTCCATTCCATTACTGGGGTGGGGGGAAGCCCTCCCTAGTGAGGGGAATAGGGAAAGCAGAAACACAAGAGGAGATGTTTGGGAGGAGGAGTGAGCTTACCAGTCTGGCTGCATGGGAGGGACCTTTGGTGCTGGGCAGAGCCTGGAGAAAGGGGGGAGGGGAAGGCTGGGAGGCAATTGGTGGAGCTTTGGGGGAAGGAGGAAAGAGCATGGACCTTCTAAAGAGAGACAAGAGGCATCTTCAAATATTCAAGCTCAATAGAGAAGAAATGTGAGAAGCCTGTACCTAAAGCACCCCTCAAGGGGCAGAGCTTAGGGGGAGCAACAGCAAGGAGGTCATACCCCTTTCCTGCCCTTACCCTGATGGTGACTGCATTCGTGCCCTTAGAGCGGGCAGAGCTGGGTTTCCCATCTGGGGTCTTGGATCCTAGGGTCGTCTATTTAGATCTGAAAAAGGACTCCGAGGTCATCTAGTTCAACCCTTATATGGTACAGATGGGGAGAGTGAAGCCAGGGAAGTGACCGGAATTGCCCAAGGTCACATAGGCAATTTCAGAGCAGGATTTGAAACCAGCTCCTCTGACTACAGAGCCCATTTTCTTCATAACACATCACACTGCTTCTTGTTCAAGATGAAATCTCATTTTCTCCCTCTGAGGCTCAGGTTCCTTATCTGCAAAATGACGGGGAAGGGGAAAGCTGATGGACTAGAAGACCTCTAAGGTGACCTTCATATAGAATGCTAAGGTCCCTCCTGGGATGCCCATTCCCACCCTGGCTGCAGCTCCTAGGAATAGGGGCTGGGCTTGGCCCTGTCCTGGAGCCCACCAAGCTAGTGTTTGCAGGGCCTAAGAATGATATCGGGGGAGATGGGAGAGAGAGAAACAGCAACTCTAGTCTTATGAGCTTTCTGCAAAATTTGGGACAATTGTTTCTGCCTCTCTCTAGACCGCTTGCATGCTCCAAGGCTGGCAGAGCTGGGAGGTCCCTTAGAACCCGGGATGTCAGAGCTGGCAGGGCCCTCGGAACCCAAGACGTCAGAGCTGCGAGGGCCCTTAGAACACAGAATGTTAGAGCTGGGAGGGCCTTTAGAACCCAGGATGTCAGAGCTGGGAGGGCCCTTAGAACTCAAAATGTCAGAGTTGGAAGAGCCTCTAGAACAGAGGATGTCAGAGCTGGGAGGCCCTTAGAACACAGAATGTCAGAG
>CM053588.1:56033359-56055202 GCA_028646515.1 Pseudochirops corinnae | reverse complement strand
ATGTCAGAGCTGGGAGGGCCCTTAGAACACAGGATGTCAGAGGTGGGAGGGCCCTTAGAACATAGGATGTCAGAACTGGCAGGGCCCTTGGAACTCAGGAGGTCAGAGCTGAGAGGGCCCTTAGAACACAGGATGTCAGAGCTGGGAGGGCCCTTAGAACACAGGAGGTCAGAGCTGGCAGGGCCCTTAGAACACAGGATGTCAGAGCTGGCAGGGCCCTTGGAACTCAGGATGTCAGAGCTGGGAGGGCCCTTAGAACACAGGAGGTCAGAGCTGGGAGGGCCCTTAGAACACAGGAGGTCAGAGCTGGGAGGGCCCTTAGAACACAGAATGTCAGGGCTGGGAAGGGCCTTAGTGTTCTTTGAATCTATTTTTTACCTCCTCAACAGAAATCTTCTTTACATCTCCAACATATGGTCCTCCATCTTCTATTCTAAGACCTCCAGTGGTAGGAAACTCACTATCTTATTAATCAATCAAAAAGCATTTATATTTTAAATTTAGAGTCCCTCCCCTTTCTGACATTTCTGACAACCTGAGGGAGGTATACTTTGTGTGTATATGTATGTATGTAAATAATCAGTGGAGACACTAAGGGCTCAGTGGGTAGAGCACTGGGCCCAGAGTCAGGAAGGCCTGTGCTCAGATCCAACCTCAGACACTTACTAGCTGTGTGACCCTGGGCCCTGTTTGCCCTAATCCACTGGAACAGGAAATATCAAACCACTCCGGCATCTTTGCCGAGAAAACCCCACAGACAGCATTGGTGCACCTCGGTCCAGGGGGTCATGAAGTTCAGGGGTTCGGGGGTTCGGACACAACTGAACAACAACAGCAAATACTCTCTCCAGAGCAGACGGGAGGTAACCTCAGAGGGAAGGCAGCACCAGCTAATGGGACTGGGTGAGGCTTCCCAAAGTAGGTAGGATTTGAGCTGAGTACAGGAAGGAAGAAAAAGAAGCTGGAGGCAAAAGTGAGGGGGGCGAGTACCGCACAGCCAGGGCGGGCCAGTGCCAGGGCCCAAGGTGGGCGATGGAGTGTCTTGTTCAAGCCCAGCAAGCACGCCAGTGTGGCCGAATGGTAGCGTGTGTGGAGCAGAGCACAGTGTGAAGAGACTGGAAAGGCAGGAAGGGGCCGGGTGGTCCAGGCTCTTCTGCAGTGGGCCAGGTTTGATGTCGGGAAACTCCTCTCCATCATCCCTCAAGTCTGTTCTGCCGGCGCAGTGACATCCTCTCACTGGCTCTGGCCCTGCTTACTCATCCAGCAAACTGATAGTTATCAAATCTGCTCAGTTTCCCAGACTTTAAGTTGGGTCTGAGTCATAAGCATCTGTAATCAGACAAGTCGGGCTCCAGTTGTCTGGTTCTTCGTTTCACTCACTCTACAGTGACCCAGCCTTTACACGACCATGTTCATGCTATTGGTTTCTCTTTCTCTCCCTAGTAGGACTGAGGGAGTGGGGTGGGGGTCCTGCCAGTGTGGTTCCAGATCTACAGCTCCCCTTTGCAAGTCAGTTCAAGGGCACAAACCGTGGAAAGTCAGAGCTGGAGAGGATCTCAGAATATAGAAAGTTAAGACAAATATGGTTTGAACACAGAATGCTGGAACTGGGAGGGCTCTTAGAATGCAGAATACAACAGCTGGAAAAAAAACCTGAGAAAAACAATAGCTAATATTTACCTGGCACTTTAAGGTTTGCAAGGGATATTACAAACACTCTCTCATTTGAGCTTCACAAAGACCCGGGTATGCAGGTGCTAATAATATTTCCCCTGTTTTACGGAGGAGGAAACACCATTTGGGCCCTGATTGGCTCAGAATGAATTAAATAACAATTGTTTCTCTTTTGGCCATAAAGCCTGAGAGTCTTCTCCCAGATCTTTTTTTTTTTTAAGATGCCATTCCATTCTTTGACTCATTTTTTACGAAGCCTTAATCACTTGAATGGGTGTTGCCTAAGTCAAACTGAGACCTCCTAAAGACCTTAACTTGAAAGGACTCAGGTCTCTCCCTGCATCCTTGGCTATTTCCAGTTGTCCTTGATCTTTATCTGGCCACTGGACCCAGATGACTCTGGAGGGGAAAGTGGGGCTGGTGACTTTGCACAGCCCTGCTTCACTTAAATCCAACTCACTTACATATCATGGCATCACCTTTCTCATGTCATGGACCTCTTCCAGAAAGAAGGGAAAAACAGCAAGGTGAGGAAACTGAGGCAGAGAAAGGTTAAGCGACATAAGCTAGAGTACAAGGTAGAGTTTTAATTCAGGTCTTTCTGACTCCAAGTCTCCAACTCTATCCATTGTACTACTGAGCTACTCTAGAAGAATATGGAATATCAATATTGGGAGAGACCTTAGAACCTAGAATGTCAGAGCTGGGAGGGCCCTTAAAACACAGGGTGTCAGAGCTGGGAGGGCCCTTAGAACACAGGATGTCAGAATTGGGAGGGCCTTTAGAACACAGGATGTCAGAGCTGGGAGGGGCTTTAGAAACATAGAATTTCAGAGCTGGGAGGGTCCTTAGAACACAGAATGTCAGAGCTGGGAGGGTCCTTAGAACACAGGATGTCAGAGCTGGGAGGGTCCTTAGAACACAGAATATCAGAGCCAGGAGGGTCCTTAGAACACAGAATGTCAGAGCTGGGAGGGTCCTTAGAACACAGAATATCAGAGCCAGGAGGGTCCTTAGAACACAGAATGTCAGAGCCGAGAGGGCTCTTAGAATCCAGGATGTCAGAGCTGGGACAGGCCTCAGAGATTATCTCCAGAGGTGTCAGTGCCATCAAACCAGATTAAAAGGTAATTGGGAACTGTTTATCAAAATAAATAGAAATTCAATACAACATAGATAATGTTAATTTGTAGTTTTCTGAGTCAATATGTGGCTCATTGGGATCGATTTACTATTTGATTTGACCCCCCTGAATTCTAGGTCAGTCCCTTCCATTTTTACGGAGGCTATAACTGAGGCCCAGAAAAGGACTTTATCTTTCCCCAGGCCAGTCACTGGTCATTTGTGATGGTACTGGGGTGCCAGCCCAGGTCTCCCTTTTTCAATCGACTCCCACCTCCCCAAGGAGATCCCACACTGGAGGGTACCCTTCCTCCTTTCAGTTCCCATTTCAAGTCTTTCTACTTGGACCTAAGACAGAGGCTGTCAGCCATCCCCTCCCTTCCTAGCCTCCCACACCTTGGCTTCCCTCACTGCCGGCCCAGGCTCCAGGGGTGGCCCCCTCCTCCTCCCACACTGTGAACGGTTTATGGATGTCTCCCTAACCTCTCCCTGACACCCATGGAATCCTGACTTCCTGTGTTTATCTTGGACGGGGGACACACGTCTCCTCCCTCACCCAAAGGATGGGCTTCAGGGGGAGCGTTAGCACGTGTGTGTTGGGGAAGAGATAAGGGAGTGGGAGACGGTGTGAGGTGTGTGTGTGTGTGTGGGCATCCCAGAGGGCTGGCCAGTGTGTGTCACTGGGAGAATGTGCTGATGGGTGCTGAGGACCCACGTGGATCTGTGCCTCTACAGGCAAGCAAAATAGTGCCTGAGCAGAGGCAGCGCACAACAGTAGAAGAGGAGGGTGGCTTTGCAGTCAGTGGATCAGAGTCAAGGAGACACGGCTCAAATCTACCCTCAGACATTCACTAGCTGTGTGACCCTGGGCAAGTCTCTTAACCCTGTTTGCCTTGGTTTCCTCATCTGTAAAAGAAGGGGATTGGACTCAGTGACCTCTCAAGTTTGTTCAAGGTACAAAATCTACAATCCTATGACCTGAATTCAAATCCTCGCTCTGTGACTTAACTATCTATGACTGTGGATAGAGAAGTCACTTTTCTCTGGGTCTTGGTTGTCTCCTCTGTAGATTTAGGAGACTGGCTTTGCTAATGTCTGAGGCATCCTCTGTAATGACGCTTTGTGATACGTAGGGATGAATACATGGGTAAGCACTTATTTGGGGCAGCTGGTGGTACAGTGTATGGAGCGCTGGGCCTGGAATCAGGGAGACTCATCTTCCTGAGTTCAAATCTGGCCTCAGATACTTACTAGCTATGTGACCCTGGGCAAATCACTTAACCCTATCTGCCTCAGTTTCCTCATCTGTAAAATGATCTAGAGAAGGAAATGGAAAACTGCTCCAGCATCTCTGCCAAGAAAACCCCAACTGGGGTCACAAAGAGTTAGACATGGCTGAAAAATGATTGAACAACAACAGTATATCTGACCCTAGAGGCAATAGGAAGCTACTGGTATTTAAAGAGTAGGGGGTGGCATGGCCAGACCTGTGCTTTAAGAAAATCTCTTTAGTGGTTGTGCACAAGATAGATTAGAATGGGCGGAAAGGCAAGAAAACCAACCAGAGGCCAATTATAATAGTTCAGACCGTTGCTGGTGAGAATCTGAACTTAGCCCTGCGCTTAGTTGGCACAGAGCCTGGGCACATAGTAGGCACTTAATAAATGCTCATTTACTTAGCACAGTGCCTGGTACGTGGTAGGTACTTAATAAATGCTCATTGACTTGACTTGCACAGTGTCAGCTGTGTGAGCAGAGGAAGGAGAGAGAGCATTATGGAGGAAAAAAACCACAAGATCCAGCCCCTGACTGGATTAGGGGGTCCAGAGAGGATGAAGGCCTGAGGAGGACTCTGCTGTGCTCACGGGAATGCTCGCCCCATCACATGGCCCCCTTTTCTCCATCTGTTTGAAGCCAAATGCCTGCATGGAGCATCCAAGGGCAGAAGGCAGGACCTGGGGCTGCTGTCCCTCTGCTTCCCCTCCCCAGGCCCGAGAACCAGTGCTCAGCTCACAGACCTGCTCTCCCAACACATCAGTGAGACCACACATGCCAAGGGAATTCCTGTTCCCAGCAGTTCTGGGGGTCCAGCAGGAATGTGGAGGAGGCGTCCACCTAGGGCCCAGACAGGTGCAAGCCCCAGCTCTGGACTCCCTCCTTCCCACTGGGGGAGCTTCTGCCTCCCCTCTGTTGGCCTACACCTACACTCTATGTGAATGCTGGGATTCAGGAATAGACCACGATAATGCCAACAAAAGGGAAAACTGAGGCTGAGGAGGTACACAGGAGCATTGATTTATATCTAGAAGGGACCCTAGAGGTCATCTAGTTCAACCTTCCCATTTTACAGATGAGAAAACTGAGACCCAATGATTTACACAGCAAACACAGCAAAAGCCTGAGGTAGGATTTGAACTCAAATCTTTCTGACTTTAAATTCAATGCTATATCCACTTTACCACATCGAGTGTTCAAAAGTCCCCTCCAGCTCTAATGTTCTAGGTTCTAAGGTTCTTCTCACCTCTACATTCTATGACTTAAGCTCCCTTACCATTCTGATATTCCGTATTCCAAGGTCCATTCCAGCTACAATATGTGATATGTTCCTTATTCTTAGCATTCCTTCCAAGTCTAATATTCTAAATTCTAATATATTCTAAGGCCCCTTACAACTCTGACGTTCTATGTTTTAATGTCCTTTCCAGCTCCAATGGTCTTAGTTCTAAGGTTTTGCTCAGCTTTAACATTCTATATTCCAAGATTTTATGCTCTGACATCCTATGTTCTAAGATCTTCCCAGTTCTGACATTCTCTGTCCCAAGGACCTTCCCACTTCTAACATCTTGTGTTTTTAAGGGCCCTCCAAGCTCTAACATTCCATGTTCTAAGGTCCTATTTAATTCCATCAGATCATCTTTTAAGGTTTCTTGTACCTCTAAGTTCACATATTAGTGCAGTGGAAGGATCTATGTCTGAATTCAGTCCCTGCCACATATTGCCCATATGATTAGTCTTGTGCCTTTGTACAAGTCACAACCTTTCTGGAGCTCGGTTTCTCATCTGTAAAATTACAGCATTGAATTAGTTGCCACTAAGGGACCTTCCAGCTCTAAGGTCCTTTCCTGATCTTAAATACTATGATCTGTGGTTGCTTCCAGCATCTAAAGTCTGTAAATCTGTGATTTTTTCCTGTGGTCAGTGGAAAGTCACTTGGAGATTTTTTTTGAACCAGCAGTCTGCCCATTAGTACTGCGTGACCCTCCGCAGGCCACTGTCCCTTTCTGTGCTTCAGATTCCCAGTGGGACTGGAATGACCCAGTCAATTGGTGGAGGTTGGGGGTGTGCCTGGTTAGGATCTCTGGCTCTGGTCTGGGCTTTAGTGCTGGGGAGACCTGTCCTAATCCATGACCACTCACCTTCTAATCAGTGGGACCCTAGAAGGAGTAGAAAATGCCCTAGAGATGGTCTCATGCTGCCTGAGTATCTGAGCTTCATACATCTTGAAGTTTCCTTCCCTCATGAACCTGTGAGTATTTCCAGGGAAATCTAATTTTGAAAACATGTTTTCTTAGCTAGAGAACTTGTGCTATGCAAACACCAGAGATGACCACAGATGATAAAGTCCTTCTCTTGTTGTTCTTCTCTCTGGGGAGATAAATCGAAACCGTCCCCTCGGCCGGCTGCCCAGGGTCAGGACTGTACAGTCTGCACCAAACAGACAAAGTTGTCTGCAGTGTAACTACCGAGGGAAATGGCAATGTGCATAACAGCAGTATGGCTTCATCAAGCAGAAGCATGGGATATGGCATGGACCTCAGCTGTTCAACTCATGACTGAAATGGGACCTCCATAACCACTAGGACCCAGTAGAAAGGAAACTGGTTTGGAAACCTGAGTTCCTCATCCCAGAAAGGGATCCCACCCCAACTGGAAAAGGGTGGTAATGAGTATGTGAAGGTAAGCCAAGGGGTGAGCATATAGGATGCCTCCACCTATAGGTCGTGTCTTGGGGAGGCAGCATCATATAATAGAAAGAAGGCTCTTTTCTTTCCTTTTTTGTGCCCCTCACGCTATTCCTGGCACCTGGTTGAGTGACTATTACCACCCACCCTACAGAGGAGGCCCTTAAAAGCAGAGTTCTTTGCCTTTCTGTGTGTTATGGACCCTCTGGCAGTCTGGGGAAGTCTAGGGACCCCTTCTCAGAATCATGCCCATTCAAAATGGAAACAAAAACTAAGTATCAGTGCAAAGTTAGTCCTTATGCCAGTCCCCAGGGCCCTGATCCAGGTTCTTTAGAATACTTATTTTAGAGAAACAGGAGGGGATGCCACTCACTCTCTCAGAGGCCACATGTCCCCATGGCCTTCCCTAGAAAACAGGTACATGGATTTCCAGCCAGCACCTGCTCCATGGATCCTTCTGCCCAGTCTCTGGCATTCTGGACAGTCCCCTTATGAATTCACCTTCATATCTGGTAGTCTTCCCAAATGTTGCCCCATTCCACCCACATTTTATGGAATGATTTTCATCTAATTTCAGTTACAGGATTCTGGCTTCTTCCCTTAAGATGAGAGAAAGCAGTTGTCAGCCTCCCAGTGGGTTGAATTCCTCCCCCACTCCCCATGCCAGCCCATCAAAAATAAATGAAGCCAACATTCATTGTCTACATGACATTGGGGAGGAGATGATTTCCCCATGCTCATGGTACTCCCAAGGGTATAAAACATAAACACAATTGACTGTAACATACAGTATTGCATATTAAATACTTTAGAGATGCATAAGGCCTGAAAGGTCTTTTCCCTCCCAGAAGGAGCAGGGAGGTCTTCCTGGAAGAGATAGCATTGGACTTTAAAGAATGGGTAGGAATTCAACAAGGGAAAGACAATGTGAGCAAAGGTATAAAGGTGGGAAAGTACAGGGTGTGTTCAGCAATGAGCATTGTACACTTGGGTTTGAGCAGAGAGTGAATGGAGAGGTGTTATACAAGAGAAGACTGGACAAGCAGAGTAAGGCTATGTGGTGGAAGGCACTGAATGTCAGAAAAAAGAATTTATTCTTTATTCCTCAGGCAATAAGGAGCCACTGATGTTTGAGTAAAGGAATGATCGATGAGTCTGGCTCTGCATGTAGGACAGACAGAGCGGTAGGCACTGGTGGGGAGAAGGCCTGTGAAGAGAGTCTTACAGTGGTCCTGATGGTTGTCCTCAGCCTTCTTAGCACCTCATGATGGAGGCTGACAAGAGTGCTCCTCACAAGACCACTTGTACCATGGTAGCCCTGACTTTACGTGTTCTCTTTCCCACAATGGGTTCAAATTTTAAAAGGGAACACAATGCTTAACCCAAGAAATGACTCTAATACTGCCATTTGGGGCACTTGACAAGCTAAGGGAGTAGGGCATCCTCAGACACACAAGCCACTACCTACCCCAGCCTTTATTTAAGGCCTCTGTTCTCATTCTGCATAGAAATGTTTGCAGTCACACATCAGAGGTGCTAGGCATTCTGGGACCCTTTCCCTCAGAGTTTTTATCTCTGTTCATTGCCAGAGTGGATTTCCCTACTACTACACTGTAGACTCCATGAGGGCAGGGATCATGTATATCTACATTCTGAACCTCCCTTAGCACTTAGCACAACGTTCGTTATACAGTTTATTAAGAAACACTTGACTCACTTCTTAAAGAGGCCTATTCACCTACTCTAAGTGAGTAGGTGAAAAGGCCTTACCCCAAAAGGGTCAGGGTCTCCTATTGCATCCTGGGCCATCTCCAGTCATCCTGATGAAAGGCTTTAGCCCAAAAGGGTCAGGGTCTCCCATTGCATCTTGGGTCATCTCCAGTCATCCTGATGAAAGGCTTTAGCCCAAAAAGGTCAGGGTCTCCCATTGCATCTTGGTCATTTCCAGTCATCCAGATGAAAGGCTTTAGCCCAAAAGGGTCAGGGTCTCCCACTGCATCCTGGGCCATCTCCAATCATCCTGATGAATATCTGGCCACTGCACCCAGATGGCTCTGGAGGAAAAAGTGAGGCTGGTGACCTTGCATAGCCCTCCCTCACTCAAATCAAAGTCAACTGCAAATCATGTCATTTCCTTGATACCATGATCCTCTTTAAAAGCAAAGGACAAACACAAAAACAACAGCAACAACAATGAACACTTAATGGCCTCAGTGAGTGGGTGGAAACACACTATTGGAATCCTGGCTCCATTACTTACTACGTATATATGACTATAAGCAAGTCATTGACTCTCTGGACACGTGTTTCTTCTTCTCTAAATGGAAAGGGTGAGATTCTCTAGTGCTCCTTCCATCTCTAATGTTTTTGGGAGACTATGAAAAAATTGTCATGGGAATATGGAACTGAGGTGACAAGCATTTATTATGTACTTAGCGTATGCCTGCCACTGTGCTAAGTCCTGGGGATATAAAGACAAGCAAAAAGACACCCCTTGCCCTCAAGGATCTTACATTCTAGTGAGGGAAGACAACACTCAAAAGAGATATGAATATCATTTGGGAGTTGGGGATAAAGGAAGGTACCCAAGGAGTCTAGAAAATCAGAAACAGAGCCCAGAGGGGAATGAAGAGTGGCTGTGTTGGGCCCTTCCACCAAATAGAAGCCCTGGGAGGAATTCACTGATGGGAGAAGGGGGGCAGAGTGGTGGTAGAGGGATGTTCCAGGATTGAAATTAGAAGGGACCTCAGATGCCTCATTTTACAGATGAGGAAACTGGGGTTCAAGGAAATTGACTTTTCCAAGGTCACCTGGATAGTAAATGACATAAACAAGACCCAGACTCAGGTCCTGAAGGAATGAACAAATGAATGGATGATGCTCTATATGACTTTGGGTAAATCATCTTGCCTCTCTGGGCCTCAGTTTCATTCTCTGTAAAGTGAGGGGATCAGGAGAAAGTGATCTCTAATGGCAGGGGACAGTCTTCCAGCTCTAAATCTCATGGACCCATGAATGGATGGAGGGGATGAGGTCTTCAGGCAGAGTCATGGAGAGAAGTCTTATTTATTTGGACTAAGTAGTTTCTAAGACCCCTTCCAACTTTGACATTCTGTGATTCTACTAATGAGAGAATGAAAGAAACAAGCCCAGTCCTTGATATGTCCTATTTTTATACAGTGAGCTGGGATGTGAAACACATTCATTTCAGTTTCAATACTTTATTAGCCCAAAGAGTCAATGACAAGATGCCAAAGTCAATACATCAAATGACTTGGCACAAAAACACAACAAAGGATTATCCTTTTTCCCTGGCGGCAACTTAGTATTCAAGTAGCCAGCCAGACAGGGTGCATTGATGCTCCAAAGCTCCAATCATCCCTCCTCCGGTCTCCATCCTTTTTTATCCAATGGTTTTGATCATCTGGGGGAGCAATGTGATACTGGAATGAGCAGATCTTTATGCAACACAAGCCTAGCTTTTGGAAAGGAATCTTTGGTCCCTCCAAGAAGGACTGATTTGAGAGAGAGAGAAAAAAAAAAGTTGATGACACATGAGATGCTAAAGTGATTGTGAAAAATCCTATTAAAGGAAGCACTTTCAACCTCACCTCCAAGACAGGGGGGCCAAGCAAGCCTGCAGGGAGTTTTGCTGTAAGATCATATGAGATGGAATATTCAAGGCTGGCTTTTGCCATCCGGAGCCCTGGGGAGTGGTACAATCCAGGGTCATCTCTGCTACCTACTTCTACTGGGATAGGTAAATTATTTCCCTGGTTTGGGTCTTATCCTCCACGCTTGCAGAATGAGGGGGCTGAACTAGATTGTTTCTAAGGCTCTTTCTGACCTATCTTTCAGACAAAGTCTGGAGGACTCCCTTAGCCTGTTGTTGATTGTTAACACAATCTTGGACCGTATTAAGAAAGATGTTGCTCCCAGAAATAAGGCAATGATTGTCCCGTTGGTCAAACAATATCTGAAGTTCTGGGTTCAATTCTGGGCATCACATTTGAGAGAAGATATTGATAAGCTAGGAGGCAAAGAAAATGGTAAAGAATCTGGAGTCTTATGAGTTGAAGGAACTGAGGATGTTTAGGTTGAAAAAGAGAAAACTCAGAGTGAGACAAGATAGCTGCCATGAGGAAAAAGGAATTAGCCTTGTTCTTGAATAGATAGAAGTTGCCAAAAAAAAAAAAAAGAGCAATCCTAGTTTGAAGTCGGGGAAATCTTTGGAATGGTTAGAGCTGTCCAAAAGTAAAATGGATTACCTTAAAATGTTATGGATTCCCTCTCAATGAAGGTTTTCAAGTCAAGGCTGGATGACCACTTGTCAGGTGTGTTACAGTACAGACTGTTTTGGGGTTAAAGGATGGCCACTGAGGTCCCTTCCAACTCAAAGATTCTGTGATCCCATGAGAAGTTGTGATTTAAAGTTGTGGAGCTCTTCTCTGATATTGACTCCTCACACTACCACTGCCATGACCATTGTGAGCTAAGAACTGGAAAGGAATTTAGAAATTAGCTGTTTCAACCTCCTTTTAACAATGGAAGGAGATTCCTGAGCCCAGGGAGGTTAGGTAGATTGCTCAAGATTATGTAGATGGTCAATAGCAGGGGTAAGATTTGCACATAAATTTTCTAACTCTAAATTCAGGGTTCCTTTTATCTTTCATTTTATTTTATTTTTTCCAATTAAGAAACATTTATTTTCTTTCCTTCTCAGTTCCCCATCCAAAATTTACCCCACAAAAACTTTTACAATAAATATGCATAGTGAATCAAAATAAATTCCCATACTGGTAACATCCAAAGATGCTCATCTCATTCTGTATCTTGAGTCCATCATTTCTGTCAGGAGATGGATATTAGCCTTCATCATGAGTTCTCTGTAATCATCATTTATTGTTGAATTGATCATTGTTCTTAAATCTTTCAAAGTTATTGGTCTTTACAACATTGTTGTTAGTATATAAATTATTCTTCTACTTCTGCTTACTTCACTCTGAATCAATTTATACAAGTTTTCCAGTGTAGCCCATGTAATCTCTGAGAATCCTTTTCCCAACTCCCACTCCCCTGATAAGTCATGTTTCCAAACTTTGGTGACATGCCCCCCCTCAGGGTTCCAGGCTTCGTTGTGAAGGGTCAAATGTAATTTACTAAAAGTCATTGGCTCAAGCCCCCATTAGTGTGCTTCCCAATGCCTGTCCTCAAAATGATTAGTTCAGAATCTTTTGTTCAGCCAATCTTAGATAACTTTTAGAAATAGATATTTACTAAGGTGGAACATTAAGAATAGTTTATATAAAACATCCCCTCAGACAATCTGTGACACATTCTTAAGTGCAGGGGAAAGTGGGCTCAATCTTAGAAAACACACGGTAAAGGGCTAACTCACAATTCTTTGTTGCCGGAAGTCCTTTCCCCCCATTTATGGAGTGCTCAAGAAGTCCCACTTAAGCAAGGTAAAGCTATGTCTGTCTGTCCTTAGCTCCTGAGGCAGACACTGCCATCAGCTGATCTGGAGGGGCTGCTTGCACATCAGTAGGAAAATGGGAAGTTCAAAATCTCTTCAAGCTTGCAAAGTTTTCCTCCAGCCAAAGGGAAGGGGAGAAGGAAACCTAAAGACAGCTGAAACCAATACCTCTCCTCCCCACTTAGGCAGTTCTCAGGTATAGAACATACTTGAAAGCTATACTTCCTCCAATTTCTGGGATGAATCTCTCCTCAATTTGTCTGATAATTTCATTTCTAGAGGATCCTTGGAATCATGACTAAGTTCCCTTAGCTCATTTGAGCATGATTCCAGTTCAAAAGCCATTTAGTACTTGGTTTAAGGACTGCAATTGATTGATTGAGACATGTTCTCATCTAGTTAAGGTATACTGGCTAAATGAGGTGGGGTGACTTCAATCCTACCCTTACATTTGATTTCTCTGAAATTGTCCCTCTTGTCTATTTTTGTAGCATAATAACATTCTATTGTAGTCATATACCATAATTTATTCAGCCTTTCCTCCAGTTGATGGGAACCCACTCAGTTTCTACTTCTTTGCTAAAATGAAAAAAGAATTGCTATGAATATTTTTGTACGTGTGGGTCCTTCTCAGACTTCTTCCTTTAAACACTGCCTGTTCATATCCTTTGACAATATATTAATTGGGGAATGGCTCTTGTTCTTATGAATTTTGTATCATTTCCTTACAGATCTTGGAAATGAGTCCTGTGCCATCCTGCCTTTCCCACAAACCATGTTACCTTCACTGCCATCCTCACTGAGCACCATACTGTTGTGACAATCACTGTGAACACTACACTATCTTCACCTTCATTTCACTATCATCATTATAATCATCTCTATAAAATTATCACCATTAGCATCACAGTCACTTCACAGGCACAATTATTACCATAATCCTCAATATCACCACCATTATCAACAGAAATATGTCCATCACTATCCCCATTAACATCACAACAATCCTCACTAGCATCCTAATGAGAGGCGACATAGTGTAGTAGATCAGAGTCAAGGAAACCTGGGTTCAAATCCTGACTCAGACATTCATTAGTTAAATGACCATGAGCAAGTAACTTAATGTCCTAATTGGAGGGCTGGAGGATGGAGCAATGAATTCTTCCCAAAGTTTTCTGAACATAAAGGGTTATTTAGACTTTTCCAACTAACTCTTGATTTTCCATCAGTCATTCTCCTTGCTTTTGACATCCCTGTACAGGGCACCCTCCAATGGTCTCCTGCTTTTCAGCCTCCTTTTGTGTGTTGCCTTACCCTATTAGACTGGAAGCTCCCTGAAGACAGACTGTGTTTTCTTTTTCTTATTTGTATCCACAAAGCTTGGCACAGTGCCTAGCACACAGTAAGTACTTAATAAATGTTTATTTGCCTTTAACTATTGACTAATGTCTCATGTTCCTACCTATTCTAGTAGTGCCTGCATACTACATGGTTGTCCTAGGGCTGATAAGTCATTTGTAAAGGGCTTTGTCAACTTTAGAGTTTTATAAAGGCTATTTATTATTGTCACTGCCAACATCATCCCCACCACCATCGTCGTCACCATCACCAATCACCATTAGAATCACTACCTCCATTTTTATTGCCATTATGTTTACTAAACTGTCTTTCACTAAAACTGCCTCCATCTCCATCATCACCATTGCCATACCGCCATCTTTTCACCATCATCATTATTATTAGAAATGTCTTTTATAATTTGAGGAAGAGAGCTGGATGGAAGTAGCCAGAATTTGGGGTTTACAACTCCCCAAATTATTTGTCCAAATCAGAACTGAGTTCTCTGTGTAGTTAACCACTGACATGAGGGCCATTGGGCCTGTCAGTTCCTAAATGGAATCAAGAACTCTCAGGAAACAGAAGGGGGTCTGTTCCAGGGTAGCCAAATGCCTCCCTCTTTATTAAATCCATCAGCATATTTTAACAAGCAAACCAGCAGAATTCAAGATGCAGAGTAGTAAAAGCCAAGAGCCCGTGTCAAGTTCTAAAAGCTTCGTGGACATCAAAACCAGCCAAAGTCTGAACTGAATGCAAGTGTCAGGACATCAAAGCGTGAACAGCCAGTACAAGAATTTTACCGAGGTCTTATCTTAATTAAGCCAAGTCGCAGGCACAGCTTGTGATTGTGAGTTGAAAAGCCACAAGTTCTAGTTTTATTAGCTTTAGCTGACATGCACAGAGAGGTGAGGTAACCCACCTAAGGTCACACAGCTAGTTCCAGGCAGAGCCAGGGCTGGCGGCCAGGTCTCCTGACTCCCAGGCCTGCATTCTTTCCATGACAACAGACTGCCTCCCCATCCTTTTGACCTAGAGTCTCTTTCCTTCTCCGGAAACTGGTTGCATTATCTGTAAGATGAAGATAAGACCCGCTCTCCCTCCCTCATAAGTCTCCTTGTGAGGATAGATCACAGCAGATGTGGATGGCTTTTGGCAAATGCAGCATGGCATACATGGAAAGCCCTGAACTGGGAGTCACAAGACTAGCCTTTGGAACAAATCTTGATGCTGTCACTCACCATTGACCTTGGTCAAGTCATGTACCTTCTCTGGGTTTTAGCTTCTGAATCCGTAAAAAGATGAGACAGAGGGAGAGACAAAGAGGGAGAAACAGACAGAGACAGAGACATACACAATCAGACAGACAGATAGACACTTAAATGGACAGATGGACAGATAGATATAGATGAATGATTAATGGATAGACAAACAGATAAATAAGACAGCCAGACAGACACAGACATGGATAAGCTGGTAAATGGAAAGACAGATGGACAGAAATAGACAAACAAATGGATAGATAGACAGACCATTAGGTAGAAAGATGGACAGTTGGAGATAGATAGAAAGATAGATAGATAGATAGATAGATAGATAGATAGATAGATAGATAGACGGATAGATAGATGGATGGATGGATAGATAGATAGATGATACATGATAGATAGATGAATAGATGGACAGACAAATAAATGGATAAATAGACAGATGGATAGATAGATAGATAGATAGATAGATAGATAGATAGATAGATAGAAATAGATGAATAGGTGGATGGATAGACAGGACAGAAAGACATAGATAAATTGATAAATGGAAAAACAAATGGACAGAGATAGACAGACAAACAAATGGATAGACAGACCATTAGAGAAAAAGATGGGCAGATGGATAGAGACAGACAGATAGACAGACACTAATGGATGGTTAGATAGACGAAAAGATAGGACAGACATAGACATAGATAAGTCGATGAATGGAAAGACTGGCAGACAGAGACAGATAAAGGATGGATTAATAGATGACCGATGACTGAATGTTAAACACCCACTCTGAGCCAGGCCCTGGGCTAAGCACTGGGGATACAAATACAAGCAAGACAGACAGTCCCTGCCCTCAAGGAGCTTCCATTCTAGTGAGGGAACACAACATAAACCAGAAAGCTGGAGTTGGAGGTCATCCAAGATGGCACCACAACAGTAGAAGAGAGGGAGTTGGAGCCCTGAGAAAGTCTAGGTTGGATTAGATCAGTGGTTCTCAACCTTCCTAATGCCATGTATCTGCATGTGGGCAGACCCACCTGGAAACGGATAGAGGAGCGGTGTCTCAGTTCCTAAGACCATCGGAAATATGTGTTTTCCGATGTGAAAGGGTCGTTCGATCCCCCAAAGGGGTTGAGACCCACAGGCTGAGAATGCTGGATTAGATGGTCTTTAAGATTCCTTCTTCCCCACTTTCTCCCTCCTCCCCTACCCATCCTCAGACCTGAAGCTCGAGCTCCTCTCAACAAGTGAGACAACATGGTACAGTTGGCTAGACCTGGAGTCTAAAGACACGAGCTACTTGTAAGCTTGGACAATCCTTGCCTCACCTCCTCCAAAGGGCTGTTGCAAGGAAAATGCTTCATAAACCTTAAAGAGCTCCAGCCATGTGGGTGACATTGTGAATAACAGACATTTTCATGGTGCTTTAAAGTTCACAAAGGACTTTGCCGACTTTGCATTTGAGCCTCATACGACCCCGTGAGGTGGAGACCACGGTTCTCAACCCACTTTGATTTTGACTGGCACCTGTGCCTGGGATTTCTAGGCAGCTAGGTAGCACAGGAATGAGAGCACAGGTCTGGAGTCATTAAGACAGGAATTGAAACCCAGCCTCGGACACTTACTAGCTGTGTGACCTCAGGCAAGTCATTTAATGCCACAGTTTCCTTTATGGTAAAACTGGGATAATAACAGTCCCTCCCTCCAGGGTGGGAGGGAGGATCAAAAGCATCTGGCCCATAATCGGTGGCACAGAAACCCTAGCTATTACTTCTAATTTTTAAATTATTTTTTTCATCTAATGGAATGTTCTCTTCCTCCTTACAACTTCCTCAACTGAAAAAAATGAAAGGGGAGGAAGAAAAAAACAAAACAAAACCCTTGTGACAAATATTCAGTATCAAATAAAACAGAATCCACATTGGCATGTCCCAAACGGACATCTGACTCAGCTCCTTGAATGTATCGCTGCTGTGGGAGGAGGTGTGCGGTGAATGGCGTCATTGGCCCTCTGAAATCACGTAGATCTGGGATTGGATCAGTGTAGTAAGGAAAATCCCTTCCCTAAAAGAGATTGGTATTCCCTCTGCAACTTAGAATCTTAAAGCATTACCTGGGGCATAGGTCAGAGGCTAGACTTGAACTTAGATTTTCCTGGCCCTAAATCTGTCCTCTAACTACTGTTGCACACTACCCTTTTTCAGATGAGGAAACTGAGGTTGAGGGATACAGCAATAAGGTCCCATTGATACTAAGTGACACAGGCTGGGTTTCTCACCCAGATTTTACTGATGCTGAGGCCCACATTCTCCCTTCATTACTCCATACTGTCTTTGGGGGCAGTGTTTATAAGGAATATTACTCTAGAGCTTGGTCCTGGCTGTGTCAATCCCATCCTTGGGACCTTAAACAGTCAGGGTCCAATCTGACTCTCCTGTCTCTCATCCAGTGAGCGTGCCCTGGTGCTCCAAGGAGGGATGAGTGCGAAGGGTGCCTGTTTTTGCCAAGGAATCGCATTTATTGATCCCTTGGAGGAGCTCTGGGCCTCTGGCTAAGCCAAGTTGGTTCTAAAAGATGAGAGAAAGAAGGAGAGAAAGAGAATGCTTCCTGCCTACTTTTCAAACAATTGGGCCATGGTAGATAACTGCCTCCCACCGCCCCCATCACCCGGGCAACTGGAGAGGCTGTCTAGAGACACAGGCTGGGCCCAGCGGAGGCCTCCCCAGCACAAAGCCATGGGGAGGAGAAGGGGGCCCAGGCTGGGGGGCCGGTGGGAGAATAAATCAGAGAGTTATATGCCCCTGCCGCCAAGCAGACGATTTATGGGGCTGGTGCAGAGCCCGGCCGTTCGGCAGACGGTTCTCTTTGGGAGGGTGAGAGAAGTTGGGGCGGGGAGGGAGGCAGGCTCCCTCCGCTCTGAGTTACAGGTGGCATGGGGAAAGGGGAGGATTGATGGGGTGGCCCAGGGGCGCCAGGGGAAAGGAATCCCAGGGCTGGAGACCCCCCGCCTGGCTTCCCTGCCCCTCTAGTCCCGTGCCCCAGGAGGACAGCTCCCAGCTGCCGAAGGGAACGCCAGCCCTTCTCCATGGGAAGCCATGGCTAGGGGCACTGGATTTGAAGTCCAAGAGGTCTGCGTTTATTTTCCTACTTTGGGGGTCCTTATCAAGTCATTTCTCTCAGTCTGAGGAGGTGCCCCTCAGTTTCCTCAGTAAGATGGGAGAGTTGGTCTAGATCAGTGATTCTCAACCTTCCTAATGCTGTGACCCTTTAATACAATTCCTCATGTTGCGGTGACCCCCAACCATAAAATTATTTTCATTGCTACTTCATAACTGTAATTTTGCTACTGTTATGAATCATAATGTAAATATCTGATATGCAGAATGTGTTTTCATTGTTACAAATTGAACATAACCCACAGGTTGAGAACCGCTGGTCTAGATAATCTCTACTACCTCATTCCTGTCCCCAGGATCCTGCCCCCAGACCTTCTTGAGGAAACTGGGTGGCACAGCAGAAAGAGGGCTGGAGTTGGGAAGACCTGAATTCAAATCCTTCCCCTCAGGACACATACTAGCTGTGTGAATATGGGCAAGTCACTGGATCCCATAATCTCATGAAACTTGCACTAGGTTCATGAAAAGGGCTGCTGGTGGATTGAGAAGGGGGCAGGAGGAGGAAAGGAGATAAAAACATAAGAAATTATAATTCACTTTTTTGTAGTCCAATATGGTTTACAAAGTACAATAGTGGTAAAACATAGGAACGTGAGTGTTTATATGACCATTTTACAGAGGAGAAAAAGAGACGGTGTGGTACAATGGGAAAAGGATCATAGGAGGCTTCAGAGGCCAGCGAGCCCAACCCCCTCATTCTCTAAGCCTTTTCATTCTGATCTCCCATAGCACTTCCTTCTCTTCCCCTCTCAGCTGAGAACCTTGTCTCATATTCCCTCCTGATTGTCTCCTAGCAGAAATTACATGGCTCCATGGCCATTGCCTTGTCTCCCCTATCGGACATTTTATGAAGCCAGAAACCCCAGGATGTCATAGAAAAGACCTTCATTCAAGTGTTAGCTCTTCAATGAACAAGTTGTGTGACCTGGAACAATTTTCCTGACCTTGCTCATCCCCTTTGCCTCATCTGGGGGTATGGGAGTTTTCACATGAAATCCCTTGTGTGGAAACTCCTCCCACAGTTGCACATTGGCAGATCCTCTGGAGCATTAGGAGATTTGGTGATTTGGCCAGGATCATATGACTAGAACATATCAGTTGTTCTGGAGGCCAGAGGTAGTGCAGCTCTGGGCCTAGAGTCAGGAAGACCTGAATTCAAATCCAGTCTCAGATACCAACTGTATGACCCTGGGCTAGTCACTTAACCCTGTTTGCCTCAGTTTCTCTCAGTATTGTTGTGATGATCAAGTGGAATAATGTTTATAAAGCCATAGCAGGCACTTAATAAATGCTGGTTTCCTTCTTTCTTTCTTCCCTCCCAGTCACCCCACAAAGCCTTCTTTCTGTTACAGTAAAGACAGCTCTGTGCCTAACCTTGGGCAAGCGATTCACCTCTCTCTGGTTCTCTCCTCTTGTACATGCCAGACACCACTAAGCTCCGAGCAGACAAAGAAAAACAGAAGATTGTCCTGGCTCTCTGCAAAAAGCGCAAAGAACTCTGTACAGTGGAGATGTATGCAAGATAAAGTGAAGATAATCAAGAGAGGGAAGGCACTAGAATTAAGAGGAATTAGAGGAGGTTTGGGGCAGCTAAAAATGGTGCAGTGGATAAAGTACCAGGCCAGAGTCAGGAAAACTCATCTTAACTGAATTCAAATCTGGCCTCAGACACTAGCTACATGACCCTGGGCAACTCACTTTACCCTGTTTGCCTCAGTTTCCTCATCTGTAAAATGAGCTGGAGAAGGAAATGGCAAAGCACTCCCATATCTGTGCCAAGAAAACCCCAAATGGGGTCATGAAGAGTCGGACACCACTGAAAAATGACTGAACAACAACAAAATAAACCTTAAAGTGCTCTGGATGGAAGCTTTAATAATGAGAGTGTCTGTTTCTACAGCGCCTGAAGGCACAAAATGCTTTCCTCACCACCACCCTATGGGACCGCTGTAGTATCATCACCGTCTCCATTGTATGGATGCAGGGTTTTAGGTGAAACCGAGCCTCCAAGTTGTTTAGCAGTGACAAAGCCTGGACTTAGGTGCAGGTTTCATAATTCATACCATCCTATTCTATGCTGTACTTGTTGTACAATTATAATCCAATTTACCAACATTTATTAAGCACCTACTGTGTTCAAGGCACTGCCCTAGGCCCCAGAAATTCAAAGGCAAAAGTTAAACAGTCCCTGCCCTTGAGGATCTTACACTGTAAGATGTAAGAAAACAATATGTGCACAGATCGGTAAATATGGGGTAATTTGAGGAGAGAGACAGATAGAGAGGAAAGAGACAGAGAAAGGAGAGAGACAGAAAGGGGAGAGAGAAAGAGAGAGGGAAAGACAGAGAGAGAGAGAGGCAGCAGAGGGTGGGGAGAGGAGAGATAGAGAGCAAGAGAGAGAGAAAGAAACAAAGGGATAGAGGACAAGAGAGAGAAATAGAGGAAAGGGGTCAGAGAGAAAAAAGGGGGAAGGGAGAGAGCGAGAGAGAGAGAGAGAGTGAGAGAGAGAGAGAGAGAGAGAGAGAGAGAGAGAGAGAGAGAGAAATGGAAAAAGTGACAGTTACAGCAAGTAGAGAGACAAACCCACAGAGACACAGAGAGACAGAAACACAGAGCAGGAGACAGGCAGTGGAGAGAGGGAGAGGAGAGAGAGACAGAGAGAAAGGAAAGAAAGACAGAGCAAGAGATACAGGGGAGAGAGAGAGACAGAAAAGAGAGAGAAGGAAAGAAACAAAGAAAGGAATAGAGAACAAGAGAGACACAGAGGAATGGGGGGGTCAGAAAGAAAAAAGAGAAGGGGAAAGGAACAGAGTTATGGAGAGCCACAGAAACAGACCCACAGAGATAGGAGGGAAAAAGAGAGGGACAGAGAGAGGGACAGAGCAAGAAAGAGGAGGGATGGAGTGGAGGGAGAGGAGAAGAGGGGAAGGGGAAGGACAAGAAGGGAGAGAGAGATACTTCCTGCAGGAAATTTTGAGATGTCAGAGTGGAAATTCTCCTCCATTGACAAGCTGGGAATGTAACAGGGAGCCCTGAAGCTGGTGTTAAAATACCTTTCTGGGTACCTGAGTAAATCTCTTGACCTCAACAGACTAAGAGAAGCTTCAGACATCCTAAAGAAAGGCTTGAGAGCTTTGTGAGGGACTCAAGATGTCCTGCAAATGAAGACAGATGCTTTTGGAGGGGCAGCCCTATACCATAGATGGCATGATATTGAAGATATAGAAATTCAAGAGTACTTCAAGGCCCCTTATAGAACACAGAATCACAAAACAGAAAAATGATAAATGTTGGAGAATATATGGGAAAATTGGAACAGTAATTCATTGTTGGTGGAGTTGTGAACTGATCCAACCATTCCGGATAGGAGTTTGGAAGTACATCTAAAGGGCTATAAAACTGTACATACCCTTTGATCCATCAATACTACTTTTAGGTCTATATCCCAAAGAGATCATAAAAAAGGGAAAAGGTCCCACATGTACAAAAATATTTATAGCACTTCTTTTTGTGGTGACAAAGAGAAGGAATGTCCATCAATTGGGGAATAGCTGAACAAGCTGTGGTATATGAATGTAATGGAATACTGTTGTTCCATAAGAAATGGTGAGCAGGAGGACTTCAGAAAAACCTAGAAAGACTTACATGAACTGATGCTGAGTGAAGTGAGCAGAACCAGGAGAACTTTGTACATGGCAAGTATTGACAGATGACCAACTTTGATAGACTTAGCTGTTCTTAGCAATGCAATGATCTAAGATAAATCTAAAAGTCTTGTTATGGAAAATGCTATCCACATCCAGAAAAAAAAAAACCCAACAAACTATGGAGTC
>CM053588.1:56009094-56032859 GCA_028646515.1 Pseudochirops corinnae | reverse complement strand
AGAAGAAGAAGAAGGAGGAAGAAAGAAAGAAAGGAAAGAAGAAGAGAAGAAAAGAAAAAAGAAAAGAAGAGGAAGAAATGCAATTGTTTTCTTTACAGATGGAGAAACCAAGGCTCAAAAAGCTGTGCCTGGCCCAAAGTATTATGGCTAGCAAAATGGCAAGCCAAGACTTGTGACTTCAAGTCCATTGCTCTTTTTCAGAAGCCCAGAACCTTAAAGCTAAGGGGAAGGCTAGAGAACACTTATCTCAGCCCCCTCCTTTTAAAGCTGAGGAAACTGAGGCCCAGAGAAGAGAAAAAAACTCAATGGTAGAATCACCACTAGAATCCAGGTCTTCTGAGTGGAAGTCCAGTGTTCTGTCCACTCTACCAGGCTGCCTGTCTGTGAAATCCCTTCGTGCCCCTCAACACCCATCCACTCAAGCATGCCGTGAAGGGGATATCACATTTCCTCTGGTCCTTGGAGTTCAAGCAACTTGGTAGAGTGAAGGTATGAGAGAAAGAATAGAGACAGACTCAGAACTTAGTGATCTGAAACCCAGGTTGAGCAGTAAGGGATAAGGGACCTTGAAGGGTGGAGGGAGGTGGTAGGTGGAAGTAACTTTCCCTAAGAGCAAGGACGAAAAATGAAGGTCTCATTGGGTAGCTATGGTGACTGTTCTGTACAATGTTCCCATTTTTATAGGAAGCTGTTATTCAGTTTTTCAGTCATATCTGACTCTCATGACCCCATTTGGGATTCTCTTGGCAAAGATACAGGAATGGTTTGCTATTTCCTTTTCCAGATCATTTCCCAGATGAGGAAACTGAGACAAACAGGGTTAAGTGACTTGCCCAGGGTCAGACAGTTAGTATGTCTGAGGCTAGATTTGAACGCAGTAAGATGAGTCTTCCTGATGCCAAGCCTGGTGCTTGATGCACTATAGAGCCACCCAGCTGTCTTTTTAAGTAGGAAGACTTGTCTTATTACTTAAGCCACCTATACACTGGATTTGAACTATTACAATAGCCCCTTAACAGGTCTCTCTGACTCTACTTATTTCGCTTCCACTTCATCCTTCATGCTGATGGTAGATAATCTGTATAAATCTCCTTTATGTACAGATCTAGTTCTGTCACTCCTCTGCTCAAAAGTCCTCGATAGCTCCCTTCATACCCCAATGAAGTTCAAATGCATCTGCTTAATATAAAAGACTCCTCACAATGTGGTGAAACCCAAGCCTTTCAGCCGTTCTAATATTACTCTCTACCAGTCATTCTACTCTGCCCTCTCTCTTTCTTTTCACTGGCTAACCCCCACACCCAGAATGCTTTGTCCTCTCCTCTCAGTCTTTTACCTTTATAAGTTTTGGATGTTCTGATTTTTAATATAATTAATTATATTTATTGTTTTATTCATATTGAACCGTCCTTGCATCCCTGGTGTAAATCTCACGTGGTCATAATAAATGATTTTTGGATGAGTCACTATAGTTTGTTTGACAGGATTTTCCTTAAAATTTTTGAGTCAAGGTTTGTCAATGATATTATCCTATGGTTTTCTTTCGTATTTTATCTTTCTCTGTATCAGAATTCTATTTGCCTCATAAAAGGATTCTGGCAGAGTGCTTTCCCTCCTCAGTTTTTAAGAATAATTTGTGAAGTATGAGTACTTACTGTTCTTTAAATGTTTGATAAAATTCTTCTGTGGATCCCTCAGGACCAGGAAGAACTCCCCCTTCCTGTAGCCTCCTTTCCCAAACATTGGTAATTCATCTACAACTAGATCTATTGCTTTTTTCTGAGATTGGATTATTTAAGATATGGTCTTCTGATTGTTTGCATATTTTATAGTTTTGAAGGTATTTCTCTATTTCTTTTGTGTTCTTGGCTTCGTTAGCACATAACCGTGCATAATATGTTCTGATTATTCTTTTTTCATTTCTTCTGGTTTTGTTGTAATTGCACCTTGCTCATTTGCTATTTTATTGATTTGATTTTCTGCTCTCTTCTTTCTAATCAGATTAAAGATTTATCAATATTATTAGTTTTTTCAAAGAACAGATTTTAGTTTTATTATGTCTATGACTTTTTATTTCTAATTTATCTATTTGCCCCCTAATTTTAATATCTCCTCTTCTGTGCTTATTTTAGATTCATTTTTTGTTTGCCTTCTAAATTTTAAAAATGCAGACTCAGTGTGTTAATCCTCTATTTTTCTATTTTTTAATGTATGTCTGTAAGGATGTGATTTTCCCCCTGAGAACAGCTTTAGGTGCATACCAGAAATTTTAGTAAGCTGTTTTATTGTTACCCTTTTTAAAAACATAATTATTGTTTCTATGATTTGTTATGACTCACTCATTATTTAGGATTTCATTGTTAAGTCTCCATTTGGATCTGCAGTTTTTGTTTGTGGTCCTGAACCAACTACTATTTTACCACATTATTGTCTGTAAAGTATGTATTAATTATTTCTGCTTTTTAAACATTTGTTTTCAATAGCTCTGTGCCCTGTTACATGGTCAATTTTTGTAAAAGTTTTCTATGGTGCAGAGAAATACTCATTCTTTTGCTGTCTCATTTAGAAGAGATCATAAATCTTTTAATTCTGGTTTCTCCAGCTATATGTTCATTCCCATATTTCCCATTTCATTTATCTTTCTGTTAGATTTATCCAAAACTGAGAAAAGGATATTGACATTTCCCATCACTATTGTTACTATGTCTTTTTGAAGCTTAGATGATGTTTTCCTTACAAATTTGGATGCCATGGCATTTGGAGCATATAACTTTATTCCTGATATTGATATGTTATCTATGGTTCCTTTCAGCATAATATTGTTTCCTTGTTTACCTCTTTTTATTTTCGAATGTTTGTTTTTGCTATGTCGGATAGCATGATTACAGCTCCTGGGTTTTTTTTGTTTGCTTGTTTTTTGTTTTTTGGATTTGCTTGATAATAGTGAATATTATCCCTGTTCCCGCAGTTTTATTTTTTTTTTTATGTTTTTATTTTTAAATGTGTTTCTTGTAAGCAGCAGATTGTAGGGTTTTGTTTTCTTATTCAATCTGTCACTCTTTTTCATTTAATTGGATTGTTTGATCCATTCACTTTAAAATTAAGATAATTAGGTTTCTGTTCTCCTCTATCAGCCTTTAACATTGAGATTTTTCAAGTTATGATTCCCCTTTCTGCTATAAACATAGTAAACACTATGTTCCTTTAATTGCTCTACCTTAATCTTTTTTTTAAGGTTGCCTGTTCCCACTGGCTCTCTTCTCTTGACCCTCAATCCTCTTTATTGTTATCCCCTTCACTTTGAGAGTTTGCTTATTCCTTTTTTTCTCTTACTTTTATCTAGTTATATAATTCTTTCCCCCAACCTTCCCCCTCTTAGTAAAGCAGATTCCTCCTTCCTTCCCCCCTTTTCAACTAGTACTATTCGTTAGTTTTTAAAATTTCATTTTTTCTGCCACTTTCAAAAACAATTTCTCTCACTCCATTATATATTCTTTCTGTCTACTCTCTATTTCTATCCTCTGATTCATGACTCTTATAATTATTTGGTCTCTTTCCTTTCTTTTAATTGCTTGTATAATCAAAGCTTCCAAAGTATTCATTCTATACCCTCTTATCTAGGTGATTTCTTCCATCACCATGTAGAATCTGCCATGTAGATTCCCCTTTTCCATTGTGTCTCACTCCCAGAACAATGCCAATTATTACAGGTGTCAGAGAGGACACTGCTTTGTGGCTGGGCCCCTCTGCCACCATGTCCCTGATTATGTAGCTGACTACTGAGCTATGCCCTCCTCCTCTTAACTCCCTCCTGCCCACTTGCCTCTAAATCTCACCCCTTAGTCCATAATCTCCTGGTCCCCCAGGAGCCAGTTGTCCCAGGAGCTGCAGTGATCACCCCCCTCTTCATGTACTCTCCCATGTTGTAAGGTGATCTCACCACAAAAGCACTGCTTACCTGTAGCCAGGGTGCTATTAGGTTGTGTTAATAATGCCCCCATCTGCATCTTTGCTATTACCTCTACCAGATTTCCACCTCCACCCTTGCTTCTTTGCATATATTTGAAAAGGAGTCTCTTGATAGTCCTTTTGTTCACACTGTTGCAGTCTCTGCCTGTTGTATTTATTCTCTCCTCCTGCTTATTAACTCACTGTTTGGAGTGCTCAAGAAGCAAGTAATGTCTTCGGGTCTGAGTTTCTTTCTAAAAATGTTTCAAAGGCCTCTTTACATTGAACATTCGTCCTTTCCATGAGTGGCTGAACTCATATCTGCAGGACAGGTTCACCCTGAGTCCCACTGCTCCTCAGAACGTGGTTTTCCACACCCTCCTGCCTTTTCTTGTAGGTGCAGAATAGTCTTGCATTATTTAAATTTCTTTTTCTTTGCGTTGGAAGGTCTTTCTTCCGAATGCTTGTAGAACTTGTTGTTTCTGAGCTGAATAGTTCATCTTAACCGCTTTGTGCCTTAGAGTTTGCAGCCTTGTTCTGTTTTGTTTTGTTTTCCTGGAGGTGATCTGTGAATCCGTTCATTTGGAATTTCATTTTCTGTGTTCAGAAGTTCTGGGCAGTTCTCTTATTGCCTTCATTGTGCTGTTGTCCCGTCCTGTTCTTCTGGGAGGTCTGTGACCCTCACATTGTCTCTGTGCATCCTGCTTTCAAGATCGCTACGTTTTTCTTGCACAGTAAACGTATTTTCTCTTCATGTTATTGTATTATTGCTTTCCTTCTTCTCCAGTGGTTCTCAACCTTCCTAATGCCATGACCCTTTAATACTCGCATGTGGGCGTATCTACACGTGGGCGGACCTGCCTGGAGACGATAGAGGTGTCTCTGTTCCTAAGACCATCGTGTTTTCCTATGGTCTTAGGCAGTCTGTTTGACCCCCAAAGGGGTCGTGACCCACAGGTTGAGAACTGCTGTACTAGACCATCCTTCCCTTCTGTATATTTGCATTCCTAGTCTCTTGTTCTCTCTGTTATTTCTTTGGTAAACCTTGACATCGTAGATTCTGGTTTCCCATTCTGCCCATAATTTTTGTGGTGCAGGACATAAATCTTGCTCTCATGACTCTCATTTCTCTTTTGAACCACTCAGGAACAGTGTGTTGTGGTTCTATGTTCTCCTCAAATTCCATAGAGTTCTCTGTCTCATGAAGCACTGGGTCACTTTCCCTTGTTTGGCAGTATTTATTCGTAGATGCCTAAATCCATTAACTAAATCTAGAGGCCATATTTCCTTCTATTTTATATGCTTTAGTTCTTATGATCATAGGTCTAGAGCTGGAAAGGACCTTCATATAGACTGTGAGAGACATCCTCAGTCTAGGAATAAACAATATTTATTGGAAAGCCAGGAAGGTTTTCATTATATTTATTTTATTTTTATTCTTTCTGTATAAACAGTTAGCTCCCTTAATGGAATACAGGGACTCAGACAAAAGCAAGCCCCTTTCTGCTGCTTCCACTCTAATTTCCCACCTTATTCTCCATTAGCTGGGTGCAACTTCCCCAACTGCCCACATCATGTTCCCCTCAAACAGCTCATCAAGCATGCACACAAGCCTCTAACCCCCCACCTGACCAGAAGCCTGGCTCTGCTAGATCACAGCTCTGATTAGAACCAGTCACCTCTGACTTTCATTCTGCTGTCACTCAAAGATAGGAGTACTTGAATCCTGTGGAAACAAAATTCCTCCCATCGTTTCCCACATAGACCAACAACTTCATTTTACAGATGAGGAAACTGAGACCTAACATGATTAAGTGACTTGGCCAAAGTCACCCAGGTAGCAAGTAGTAGAGATGGGGTCTATCTACGTATGTATTTATTTTATTCTCCAAATTATCCCCACGAGCCCCCACCCCCAACCACACACAACTCTGTATACTACAAATTCATTAGGGCAGATCTTGCATAAACTTTTTATCTCCTTTGGCACCTAGCACCTCACTCTGTACACAATGGGTGCTTAATAATTGTTGATTTGAAGAGAATAGAGTGAAAAGACCTCTCTTTAACACCTGGCACAATGGAAAGTACACTGGATTTGAAGGAGCACTGGAGAAAGCAGATTTACTCGGGAGTCAAAGGATTGGGTTGGAATACTGTTTCTGCCATTTCTCATCTCAATCTTCTTGGGAAAGTCATTTAACTTCCCTGGGCCTCAGTTTCCTCATGTCTAAGATGAAAAGGATTGGATTTGAAGTCCTCTCAAGTCCTTTCCAGCTCCAGATCTATGACTCCGTCAACCTCTATGAGCCTGTTTCCTCATCTGTAAGGTGAAGGGGTTTGGACTAGGGGGCTGCTAAAGTCTCTTCCTGCTCTCACTAGATCTGGTGACCTGAATTTGAATTCCAATTCAGCTACGTATAAGCTTTATGACCTTAGAAAAACCACTTTGCCTCTCTTTTCTGGACTTCAGTTTCCAATTCTGTAAAAGTAAGAGACCACTCCAGATGATCTCTACAGACCCTTCAGCCTCTAAATCATGAGCATAATCTCTTTTCCAAGAGGCACCACAGGCATGGGAAAAAGGACAAGGATTACTGAGACAGAGGATAATGAAAAAGGTGCCCTGGTTATGATCGTCCATTTCCCGCAGAATCGGTGGGCAGAGAGGTCAGCCTGGTGGGCTGCTCTTGGGGCTTCCAGGGAGCCCTGCTGAGAAGGGATGGAAAACATCTGCCTGTGTCAGGCTCACTCTCAGACTCCTTGGGAACTGGCTGCTCGGCGTGGTTCGAGATGGGAAATCTGTGTGTTAGAAGTAGTACCTGCCAGCTGGAGCCCTAAGGTCCGAAACTCAGCAGACCTCTGGCCGCCAGGAGTGCAGCAGCTATTCATAGCACCAGGGAGCAGAATGGGATCTCGGAGGTCATTCAACTCAGCCCCTCCATTTTACAGATGAGGAGACTGAGGCGCAGAGATAGAAAAGCCACACAGATAAAAGAGGCAATCAATTTAACGTGCGTTTGTGAAGTGGTGGCAGACACTGTGTTGAGTACTAGGGATACAAAGAAAAGTGAAACCAGTTTCTGCCCATACAGAGATTACTTTCTAATGGGGAGTGGGAAGGACAACCCCTGGGGCAAAGTCCCAGAGGAAACAGGAGGCAGCAGAATCCAGGGTACCAGCAGACCGATCTTTTTTTTTTTTTTTTGGTCTGTCATTTCAATCGAGTCTGGCTTTCATGACCCCATTTGGGGTTTTCTTGGCAGAGATACTGGAGTGCTTTGCCATTTCCATCTCCAGCTCATCTTACAGATGAGGAAACTGAGGCAATCAGGGTGAAGTACCCAAGGTCACACAGCTAATAAGTGTCTGAGGCCAGACTTCCCTGAAATCTATCCACTGAGTTACCTATAGACTTAGAGCTTTTGGCCATTTAGTATAATCCACCCATTTTACAAGAGGCAGACACTGAGGCCTGGGGAGGTGAAGTGATGGCCAAGTTCACAGAGACAGTTAAGTGGAAGAGTAGGATTTCTACTGGTGCCCTTGATTATTAATTAACTTTTAATTACTTAATTTAATGTATAAGCCCTTTTTCCCCAGCTTGATGGTAAGACTTGGATGAGCTACAGTCTCCTCTTTGACTGGACAGTAAGTATCTTAGATAAAGAAGAGAATAACGGGGAATCAGGAAGCTGAGTCATCTCCCCTCCATGTCTGGAGCCCTCAGGCCCATCCCTTGTACATTTAATATTTGTAGGTTTTATTTGTGAAGAACTCAGTACCATGCCTGGCACATAGTAGGAACTTAATAAATATTTATTCCCTCCCTCCCTTCCCAGGTCTGAGGAGAAAAGAGAGGCCTGGGTTGATTAGAGCCCCATCCCATAACAGATGGGTGTGTCTCATTGATCTGCTACCACAAGGGTTCCAGAAAGGCCATTCAGTACCAACTGCACTGGAATCTGAAGACCTTTAGATTCATAGATGAAACAGAATGGCACAACGCAGGGTGGGGAGCCAGGCTTGAGGCCACATGTGGCCTTCTAGGTCCTTGGGTGCCACCTTTTGACTGAGTCCAAGTTTTACAGAAGGAATCCTTTTATTAGGGGGAATTGTTCCATGAAGTTTGGATTCAGTCAAAGAGCTGCACTTGAGGACCTAGAGGGCCACATGTGACATGTGAGGGCCTCAAGTTTGCAGGTTCCCCACCCCTCACATAGTAGATAGACCTGACTTTGGGGTAAGGAATACCTGGGTTCAAGTCGTGATGCTGGCATATACTAGTTATAGATGCTAGGAAAGGCATCTAATCTCAGTTCCACAGGCAAATCTCTAAGGCTATAAATTACAGATAGTTGCTGATCTGCATGTTGGAGGGTGTTTCCACACTGGAAGGTCTCTATGCTAATGAAATCATAGGTCTGGTTTGAGAAAAAAAAAAGGTCTTACAGTATAAATTCTTTAGAATATAAAACATCACAGTTGAAAGAGATCTTAGAACACAGACTGTCAGAGCTGGGAGGGGCCTTAAAACTTAAAATGCCAGAACAGGAAGGAGTCTCAGAATGTAGGATGTCAGGGTTAGAAGGGCTCTTAGAAAAGGATATTGGAACCAGAAGAGACCTTAGAGACTGATCCACTGCTCCATTTTACAGATATGTAAACTGAGGCACAAGGAGATGAAGGAGTAAGAATCAAAGCAGGACCCAATTTGGGGGGCTTGGGAACAGAGGTAGGGGTTGGGAGAGGGAGGTGAGAAGGGACTCATCCCAGTTCCAATTTGTTTTTCCCAACAATGTTTCAAATAATAGATTCAGTGAAACCAGAACCGTGAAATCACATTAGGGAAACTGGAGATAATTGTTAAGGGGAAAGGATTTAAACTATGTCGAAACTGTTCATGCAGGAAAAGGTGAGAACTCCTGAACTCATGCTGAAAGTTACAATTGGGAAAGAAAGAAAGAAAGAAAAAACCTTAAACCCACAACCAAAATATTTCGTAAGACTTTTTTTTTTGGTGAAGTAAAAGCTACAGGCAGCTTTTCTACTTGTAAGCTGGCCAAGAATAATTTGTGGCAGGAAAGTTTGAGCATTTGTAAAAATAAAATAATTTTTTTAAATGGAGAGTACTTCAGAGTATGTTTGCATGAAACTGAACAGAGAAAGAGAAAGGTATCGAGGTAGCAAAAAGCCTCCCCTTCCTCCTCCCCATTCCTGACACTGCCTTCTCTCACCATGTGTTGAAATCGAGATTTTTCTTCTGTTTGTTTGGTTAATCACACACCAGGTCTGAGGTGGTAGCTGGCTGAGGTTCTTCTTGTTAATGTTGGGCCCTGACAGCAGAACCCGTCCCCCTACTACACCCCTGGGGGTGGGCATACACCTGTTCCCCAGCTGATCCAGGGAGCTCTGGTTGTCTGGGGAATGGAGTCTCTTGCCCCGACCCTGCTTCCTCCCGCGCTCCAGGATGCTCCCTTGAGCCCCCTGCCTCTCATGAATCACACCCATGCTGGTGGGTGGTGACCACTGGATCAGGGTTCAGGGGACCAATTTCTTGTTAGCTGTGGGGCAGCTGTCTTCCAGATGTTCCCCAGGGGGGTAGCTACAGGTGGGAAGATTCCTATAGGGGGAGTGTCTTCTTGACAGGAAAAAAGATTTCATGCAGTCTGACGAGTCAAATTTGATGTAGTGAGGCCAAAACATGGGCTGGACTGTGTTCTGGACGGTGGGAGGTAGGAGAGAGGAAAACCATCAGTGCCTCCTTCTCCATCCCCACAGCCTCTGTCCCCAGGTAATTGGCAGTCTATTCAGTGAGGCCAGGCTTGCACCATGAGGCACAGATAACATCATCATAGCCTCCTGGAATGCCAGGGCTGGGAGAGACCCCAGAATATGGGACATCAGAATTGGGAGGAACAGAAGTCCAACCTCCTCTTCTTCATCTCACTCTACCAAGGAGGTGAGAGGCCCAGACGGGGAATGACTTGTCCAAGGTCACACACTGAATTAGTTAGTGGTAGAGTCAGGAGGAGGAGCCAAGTTCTCTGCATTGATGTCTTTTGTTTTTACATGGCTTTCTTTCCCAAATATATATCCCACCCCCACACTTCTGTACCCATAAGGCCATCCACAGTAGCAGAGATTTCAAAAGAAAGAGGAGGAAAAAGCAGTTTGAGGGACAAAAAAACACCACCCCTTCAAATGCGTTTAATATAGATGCACCTGCAATCCCTTGCTTCTGCAAAGAGGGGGGGGGGGTGTGTTTTCTGAACCTTCTTGGGGCCGAACTGGGCCATTGGAGTTAGGTGACATCCAGGTGCCACGTTTTGTTCCTTCTGCTCACATTGTTGGAGTCTTTGTCCATTTTGTTCCCCTCCTTCTTTTGACTTCTCTCTTTGTTGTTGTTCAGTCCTGTCTGACCCTCCGTGACCCCATCTGCAGAGATACTGCAGTGCTTCGCCATTTCCTTCTCCAGCTCATATTACAGATGAGGAAACTGAGGCAGACAGGGTGAAGTGACTTGCCTAGCATCATACAGTGATGAATGTCAGAGGATGGATTTGAACTCAGGTCTTCCTGACTCCAGGCCCTGTGCTCTATGCACTATGGCACCATCTAGCTGCCCTATTGAAGTCTTCCCAAGCTTCTCTGAATTCTTCCTATCTGGGACTTCTTATGCCACCATAGTGTTCCATTGTTGCCCACTCACTGGTGTTCCAGTCGGCGGGCTCCTCCATTGTTTCCAGTTCTTTGCTTAGCCCAAGCTGCTGTGACAATGTGGGCGCCTCTCCTCAGGGCATGCATATGCCTAGCCCCCTGGCTTTGTTCTTGAGTATTAAAAGAGCATTGTACTGAGTGAGGAAACACATGAGAGCAACAATGACTCATTCTGGGGCTTTACATTATTAAACCTTAAAACTGCATTTACACTTTTGGGACATCTTCCATTTCCAAAGCACTTTCCTCCCAATGGCTCCCGGGGTTAGCCCAGCAGTGTGGTATCATACCCATTTTTCCAAATGAGGAACCCAAGCTATAGAGGTAAAAGGATTCCCCCATGGTCACATAGCTCCTAAGTGTTAGAGGCTGCATCTGGACTCCTAACTCCGACAGCTTTTGACAGTAGGTCACAGACACTATCGCATGGTACAGATGTAGGGGTTCAGGAAAGGAGACCCAGGCCTGGCCTGGGCAGGGGAGTTTTTCTGGAGTAGAAATGAAGATCAGAGGAGATCCAGAGAAGAAGCAGTCTAGGGAGGGCTTTCCAGGAAAGGGAAGGAACAGGATGAGGCATGAATAAATCAAGATTCCCAAAGATCTTAGCAGGTTGAGTCTCTTGAGTTGCAGTAGCTAGAGAGATCTCCTTGAAACCAAAAAGTTCATGTCCTGCCTGTGACTCATAAATACTGTGTGACCCTGGGTGAGTCATTTAACCTCACCCAACTCTCAGAGACTATAAACTGTAGAGAAGATGCCAATAATGGAGGGAGGTTCCTTGCCTAAGTGCTTCCTGTGCCAATGAACTTACACATCTGGGCCCTATCACTAATCGTAAATAAACATAAAGAATTTCACTTGGGCTCAAAAAATCAATTTCCCAGAGAGGAGAGATGTATCTAGATGGCAGTTGACCTAAAAGAGGTCTGTGGATTTTAGTGGATTGAATATAGGTCAACCAAGGGATACAATAATAATTAATATAAATTAATAAATAATAAATTTGCATGGTGCCTACTGTGTGCTAGGCACTGTGTTCAGTGCTTTACCAATATTATCTCATTTGATCCTCACAACAACCCTGGAGGTGGGTCTATTATTATTCCCATTATACAGATGAGGAAATTAAGGCACAGAGGTTAAGTGACTCATCTAGGGTTACACAGCAGTAAGTGTCTGAGGCTGGATTTGAATTCACATCTTGCTTACTCCAGGCCCAGGCTCAAGAAGCTGATTTGATGTTAGGTTGAAGGAAGACATAGATCATGTCAGGAATGAGGGAGAAGATATAATACTGCTCTCTATTGTGGTCAGACCCCTTCAGGAGTATTGTGTTTAGTTCTGGGTGCCATATTTTAAGGTGGACTTTGACAAGGAGGTGAGTGTCCAGAGAAGGATAACCAGGGCAGGGAAGGGCCTTGAGATCTAGCTATATGAGGATTAATTGAAAGAATTGATGATGATCAGTTGGGAAAAGGGGAAACAACTTGGGGAAGTCTGATTGTTTTCTTCAGGTATTTGAAGGGCTTTCTATAGGAAAGGGTTTGAACTTATTCTGATTGGCCCCAGAGGGCAGAAAGCTAGATGGCCCTGCAGTGGATATAGCGCTGGGCCTTGAGTTGGGAAGACTTGAGTTCAAACATGACCTCAGACACTTACTAGCTGGTGACCCTGGGCAAGTCACCATGTTTGCTTCAGTTTCCTCATCTGTAAAATAAGCTAGAGAAGGAAATGGCAAATCATTCCAGTATCTTTGTCAAAAACCTACAAATGGGACCATGGAGAGTCACACGTGACCGAACAGCAGTCTACACTACCCAAGAGGATGATGGGTTGGGTAGGAGTACTTCTTCTTCATTGGAAATGGAGCTGCAGAGGGGAGCCAGGGAGACTCTGAGGTCTCCACCTCTAAGATTCTGTGATTCCAAAAGCATGATCTGAGCAGGGGAGGGCAGGGACACCTGCCTCCAAGGTTACTTGTCTCCTGATCAAATCCTAGCCACTGTTCTGGTCTCTCTGATAGAGATAGGAACAGATTCTGGACCTGTGATTCCAGACATGGTGAGCTCCAAGAAGAGGAAATTCTCTCCACCAATGTTGTATGGTACCTTTTAGAGTCTTAGCTACCTCGAGCCTTGAGTATTGTAGGTGACTTGTCCAGGGTCATACAAGGTAGCATATGCCAGAGAAATGATCTGAACCCATCTTCCTGCCCTGCAGTCAGCTTCCTAGCCATCATTTCATAGCTGCTTCTGGATCCTCAGCCCCTCATCCAAGTTCTCTCCTACCTCTCCTTTCTTTCCTCTCCTTTCCTTCCCACCCATTAAAGGCAGCTAAGTGGAGCAGAAAAGTGTTAGGCTTGGAGTCCAAAAGACTTGAGTTCAAATCTAGCCTCAGACACTAACTAGCTGAGTAACCCTGTATGACTGTGGGTAAATCCCTTAACCTATTTGCCTCAGCTTCTTCAACTGTAAATTGGACACAATAACTACGTCTGCCTCCCAGGGTTGTTTGTAAGGATTAAATGAGGTATCTGTAAGGTGCATACGTAGTACAGTGCTTGGCACATGGTGGGTGATACATACCTACACACACACACATATATATACTACCTACACCTATACCTATCTGCACACACACACACACACACACACACACACACACACACGATTGTTCCCTTCCTTCTCTTCCTCCCCTTTAGGGTTCATGTCCAGCCCTGACCTTTGTTTGTTGACCATATACCTTGGGAAGATCCCCAGCACAGTCTACATAGCAAAAAGACTGCTTGGGTTCCAAGGCAGGGCCTCAGCCAGGTAACGACTGGCTTGGTTGAGTTCTTTATAATGATTCAAAGGTCTGGGAGTCTGGAGGCCTGGGCTCTCGTTGCAACCCTGCCCCTCTCTCTCTGTGACTAAGTGGCCAAGGGACTTGCTTTCCCTCCTGAGCCTGAAGGGGGTGTTTTCTGGGGTCACAGAAGCCCAGACTTTAGAGCCTGGCATCTTTTAGGCTCCAAGCTCCCTTTGCTTTTTTTCCTATAGAGACAGTGAGTTTGAGATGGGAAGAATATTGGTTCTGGACTCAGAAGACCTAGGTTCAAATTTTACCTCTGAAGGGTACTACCTGTATGACCTTGGACAAGTCACTAAATCTCCCTCATACTCAGTTTCCCTCATTTGTAAAACCAAGTTGTTGCTCTAGATGTCCTTTGAGGTTCTTTCTAGCTCTAACATTTATGTTCTAGACCAGGAGTGGGGAACCTGTGGCCTCGAGGTCACATGTGGCCTTCTAGGTCCTCGGGTGCTGCTTGTTGACTGAATCCAAGTTTTATGGAACAAATCCTTTTATTAAGGGAATTTGTTCTGTGAAGTTTGGATTCAAAGGGCAGCACTTGAGGACCTAGAGGGTCTCATGTGGCCTTTGAAGCCACAAGTTCTCTGCCCCTGTGAACCTCAATCATTTGCAGCTGTAGAATTCTATGTTCTAAAGAGGTTTTGACATTCTGTTTTAAGGGCCCTCCCAGCTCTGACATTCCATGTTCTAAGTTGCTTTCCAGTTCTGATGTTCTCTTTCTAAGGTGCTCCATGCCTCTAATGTTCTGTGATTTTCTGAATTAGTAACTGCCTGCTTTTTAGGACTTTGGGGAGGTGGGCCTGAGGATTTCCTGGTATAGTGGGATCACTAGCTTATGGTTCCCTCTTCTTCCTCCCCTCCCATTCCTTTAAGCACAGGGTGTCAGACTGAATTAGAGACAGCTGAGGCAAACTGGGGGCAGCCTTCAGCAGCTGCCGTCCCCCTCGAGGGCTACTAGGAGGTGTTTGACATTGCTGATGATGTGTGTGAGGCTGGTCCTGGCTGGCAGGCAGAGAACATTATGATGTGTGCGATGCGGACTCTTGGCTGGGGTTCCAGGCCTCTGCGCTCCAGGGATGGCAGGCTTGGCGCTCAGCATCAGGTTTAGGGCCTCGCCTGAAGGCGAGATGGCTCCTGAGGCCACCAGCTAAGGAACTTGGTGGGAAGGAAAATATTAAGAGTTTCCTGGAAAATCCTGGTTAATTCTGGGTTTAAAAGCTGGGGGCTGCAGAGTCTCTCTTGTGCAGGATGCCACCTAGCCCTCGAGGAAGGAAATGCGGCTGCCATCCCATGGCTCCAGGCTTCTCTCTGGCCCTCTTACCCAGCCCTGGAGGGGGCATCAAGGAGAGAAAGGGGCACCACTCATCCAGCCATCACCCAGAGCAGAACAAGGAGTCAATGCTGTAAGGGCTTAGAATGTCCAAAAAGGTCAGGAGCTTCTCTCCCCTTAGTGTGCCTAGCACCATGGTCTTAAATAAATGCCTGCTTTTTGATTGATTAATTAGTCTCCCTTTCTCCCAAACAATTTCAAAGTTGTCTTTATCAGAGATCCCTTGTTAAAGTGGGAAGAATTCTACCCTGGGAGATAGGAGACCTAGGCTTTAGTTCTCAGTGAGCCTCTGGCTGCTCCTGTGCCCTTGGGCAAAACACAACTTCTGGGATCTCAGCTTCTCTCTCCATAAATTGAGGAGATTAGGCTTGATGTCATTCATAGTATCATAAATTAGAGTTCCCTTCTATAGACAAGATCATGGAATCACGGAATTTAGATCTGGAAGAAAGGTCTTATGGACCATAACATGATATAGTCTGAGGTTCTTTCAAGCTCTGACCTGATATGTTCAAGAACACTTCCAGTTCTGATATCTTATATTCTGAGATCCCTCCTAGGTATGATACCATCTCTGTTCTGAAGTCCCTTCTAGCTCTGAATTTCTGTGTTCTAAGGCCCCTCCCAGCTCTGACATTCTGGGTTCTAAGGCCCCTTTCCACTCAGAATTCAGTCCAACTGGAGGATGACAGGTTGAATGTGTTTCTTCCTCCCTTATCTTAGTCAAGCTTACTCCCAGAACCACATGACTCCCCTGGGAGCCTCCAAAACCTGATCTTTGTCCTTATGACAAACATAAAAAGTGATCGAGGGAATGATAATTCAAATTAAACTTAAAAGTATGTCATGGATACATTTTTTTGGAGGGTGAGGGAAACCTATTGTTAAATACTTACCAACATTTCCCTGGAATATTGTAGAGGAAGAACCAATGAGATTTGGTGACTGAGTGACTGCAGAGGGAAGAGGGGGAAAATCAAGGATGGTTTCCAGGTCAGAAACCTGGAAGAATGGTGGGTCTCTTGAAAACATCATTACAGCTGCTCCTCCACAGGGTAAAAGGGAAAGAAATTTATGACTGCTAACTATTCACATGGCAATATTGCCAAAAGAAATCTAAAACAATATTGTCTGGGATTGTGCAGTTTTAGGAAATCAATGGAAGACCTGAGGAACAAAAGTGGTATTCATTCTTCATCACTCCAATTGACTAAAGGCAAGGCCTTCAAAGAAAGGCAGATCTGGGGGACTGGACAGCTGGCTAAGAAGATGGTATCTGAGAATCACATTTAGATTTTTAAGCTACTACTGAAAAAATGGGAATGGCAAATGATGGACTGTTTTTTAACAAAGGTTGGTAAAAATCTAGTTATCCAAAGTCTTATAAAGTTAACCAAAAAGTTTTGAAACAAAGTAGGAGGAGGTAAGGAAGAAAACTGTCTATGTGCAATCACCAACTCATATTAACCATAGAGAGGAGCTACAATGTAGGAAGAAATGAAGCGCAGAGATGCCTAGGAATTCAAATGAAGCAAATCGTAAGAAAGAAATCCGTAATAAAATTCCGGCTCTTGGATATCTTTACCCCAGTGCTCTGTGACTCACTGAATGGAGTGCTGGGACCAAACCCAAAGTCAAGTCTCGTCTCAGACACTTCTCGGCTGTATGACTGGACAGATCGCTTATCTTTCATCAACCTCAGTTTCCTCATCTGTAAAATAAGGGGGTTGGATCCAATGACCTGTAAGACCCTTTTCCAGCTCTACATCTATTATTTTATGGTTCTTAAAGTGTAGGTAATGAGCAGAACTAGAGATTCTGACACAATGAAGCAATCTCATTGGCATTTCTGAGACTAGGTGGGAGGGGATGAGACCCATGAGGAGAATATGGCTCTGGGAAGTGAAAATATTATTGGAAAGGAGCAAGATGTGTAAAAGGATGGAGCAGCAAAGATAGAGTAGAAAGAAGATATACCTCGATGAGGAAATCTAGGTACCAGTGGGGAAAACATGGAGGACAGCACTTACATGATGAATGAAAGGCAACAACAGAAGGGAGATTTCCATCAGAGGATGCTAAGGACCTTGTGAACAGAAAAATCTACATATGTGTGTGTGTGTGTACATACATACATCGAAAGACTTGAGGCATGAGAGCATGGCAGGCTTCATTATATAGTGGAAACAGTGCTGGATGTTGAGTTAAGAAGACTTGGGTTTAAATCCTATATCATGCACTTATTAGCTAGATAACCTTGGGCACTTAACCTCTCTGGGACCTCAGTTTCCCTATTTATAAAATGAAGAGCTTGGAGTTGATGACTTTAAAGGACTTTTTCTGCTCTAAATCAATAGTCCTATTTTTTGGTATGGAAGTATTATGAACTAAATATATAGCAGTGGTGGGTGATTTCAATCATAAAGTCATTGGCTGGGGCTCTCTGCTCAAAGCAGAGCAGAAGCTAACTATTTCTTGGATAATTTAATCCTTTAGAAATCTCTTCCCACTCCAATTAGTTATCACTCTCTTCAGTTATCAAATTGATCTTCCTAAAGCACAGGTCTGATCATGTCACTTTGATACTCAATAACTCTAGTGGCTCCCTATTACTTCCAGGATCAAATACAAAATCCTCTGTCATTCAGAGCTGTTTACAGTCTGCCTCACCACACCAATCCCTTGAACCTTTTCAGTATTCCCACACCTTAAACACTCCATCTCCCAACTCCTCTGAAATTCCCTTATCTGATCACAATCTATTGTCATTATGTCTCTCCTTCTACCTTGCCACTCCAAACACTATTTCCTGCATATACCATGACCTTTAATTCCTCAACTTCTCACTCCTTTCCCAGGCAATCATCTCTGCACTGACTGTTCTCTCCTTCCTTCTCCATATTGATTCTTTGATGATCCTGTTTGACTCTACACTATGTTCTGAAATATTCCTATCTTAGAAAAAGAAATTGAACAAATCATAACTGAATGACTAAAAGGCAGGAGGCAGGGGGTGGGGAAGGACTAGACCAGATGGATTTATAAGCAAATACTACCAAAGATTTAAAGAACAATTAGTTCCAATACTACATAAACTGTTTGAAAAAATAGGGGAAAAAGAGCCTTACATTCTTTCTATGGTACAAATATGGTCTTGATACCTAAAAACTGGGGAGAGTCAAAACAGAAATAAAAACTATAGACCAATATCCCTATTGAATATCAATGCAAAATTTTAAAATAAAACATTAGCTTGGAGAAAACAGCAACATATAAGAAAGATTATACTCTATGACAAGACTGGATTTATACTATGAATGTAGGGCTGGTTCAATATCAGGAAAATCATAAACGTGATTGACCATATTAAAAACAAAAAATCATATAACTATGTCAGTAGATGCAGAAGAAACTTTTGACAAAGTGTAAAATATTCTTGTTAAAAACTTCAGAAAGCATGGGAAATAAATGGAGCTTTCCTTAAAATGATAAATAGTATTTTTCTTAAACTGAGAGACAGCATTATGTGTCATGGGGATAAGCTAGAAACCTTTCCAGTAAGATCAAGGATAAAGCAAGGCCACTAATTATCACTATGAGTATTCAATATTCTGGTAGAAATGCTAACTGTAACAATAAGACAAAAAAAAGAAATCAAAGAAGTAAGCATAATCAAAAAGGAAACAAAATTATCACTTTCTGCAGATAACATGCAGATGGTTTGCTTAGAGAACTGTAGAGAGCTGACTAAAATAAATAATTTAAGATAATGCACAACTTCACCAAACTTGGAGTATATAAAATAAGCCCACACCAATCATCTACATTTATGTTTATTCTAACAAAATCCAACAGTAAGAGACAGAAAGAGAAACTCCATTTAAAATCACTATAATCATTCAACTCTACATATTCTCTCCTTTCAAGTACTTTCCCCTCTTGTCTGATAGAAGAACTTGCCTTTACAGGCCTCAGTCTTGAATTATTCCCATCATTCACTGACTTTACTCCTACTCATGCTATTGAATGAATATGAAGAAAATCACAAAACCATGCTTACTAGATCCATTACAAATTTATGTTATGTAACCTCAACTGGGTCCTCACTGCAGCAAGGCAATCTTTTTATATCTCCTTAATTATCTGACTATCCCACTCATGATAGTTGCTTTTCCATACCTTTTTATCCCTCCTCAAATCTTGCATAGTTCTCCTTTCCCCAACCGTTTCAATTGTCTCATATTTTATTTTTTAAAATTGGGTACTTTTTGCAGAGATCTCTCTCTTCTCCACTCATTATCTCACTTCCCCCAGATGCCTTCTGCCACTATCTCCTTCTTCATTCCTGCCTCACACAATGAGGTTGCTCTTCTAATTATAAAAGCTATCCCAAAACAACTCCTCTTCTCCAGCAAATTACCCCTTTATCATCCTTATTCTCTCACTTATCTTCAATCTCTCTAAAAACTGCTTCCCTACTACCTACAAAAATACATCTTCCCTTTCCTCAAAAAAACCCTCGCTTGCTGCATCAGTCCCACTATTTCTATAATCCTCTATCTCTCCTCTTTTTCCTGGCATAACTCCTTGAGAAGACCTTCTACAATAGGTCCCTCCATTTCCTTTCCTCTTGCTCTCTTCTTAACTCTCTACAATCTGGCTTCTGACCTCATTGGTCTACCAAAGCTTCTCTATTCAAAGTTGCCAGTGATTTTTTAATTAGCAAATCTAATGACTTTTCTCAGTCTTCATCCTTCTTGACCTCTCTGCAGCTTTTGATACCGTTGATCACCTTCTTCTCCTTAATACTTTCTTCTCTCTAATTTTTTTTGTCACTTCTTTATTCTGGTCCTCTTCCTACCTACCTGATGGTTCCTTCTTAATCTCTCTGTTGAATAGTCATCCAGAACATGCCAACTAATCATGGGTATCCCACAAGGCTTTTCTCTTCTCTGACTATCCTATTTCACTTGGTGATCTCATCAGCTCCCTTCGATTCAATGATGACCTCTGTGCTGATGATTCTCAGATCTATTTGTCCAGTTCTAATCTCTCTACTGACCTCTGGTCTTGAATCTCCAACATCCTCTTAGACATCTCTAACAGGGTGTTGCTTAAGCATTTTAAACTTAGCATGTCCAAAATTGAACTCATTGTCTTTTCAAAAAAATCTCTTCCTAATTTTTCTGTTGCTCTTGAGTGTACCACCCTCCTCCTAGTCACCTAGGCTTATAATCTAGTTGTCACCCTCAACTCCTCATTCTCTCTTACTCAGCACTTAGTATAATGCCAGATACAGAGCAGATGCTTAATAAATGCTTGTTGACTGACTGACAGTAATCTATAGGGAATGACTAAGGTGTACAACCAACTTGGGTTTTTAAAACCCATGTGCATAAGATGGAAACGAGGGTCAGCAATAAGAGGAAAAGCACAAGAGCTATGAACAAATGGTGTGAGAGAACCTAAAACTCAGAATGAGTTGACACTGGCTATTCAGGAGTGGGGAGCCTGTGGCCTCGAGGCCACATGTGGCTCTCTAGGCCCTAAAGTATGGTCCTTTGATTGAATCCAAACTTCACAGAGCAAATCCTTTTATTAAGGGGATTTAACCGAGGGCCATGTAAGTACTACAAAAACCATCAGTTTGTTTCAATTTTTCTGCTAGGACAATGTTCTCAATCTTCCTAATGCTGTGACCCTTTAATACTCGTATGTGGGCATATCTGCATATGGGCGTACCCGCCTGGAGACAGATAAAGGAATGGTGTCTCGGTTCCTAAGACCATCAGAAATATGTGTTTTCTGATGGTCTTAGGTGACCCCTGTGAAAGGGTCGTTCGACCCCCAAAAGGGTCGTGACCCACAGGTTGAGAACTGCTGTGCTAGGATAATACATTTTCTCATTTCATAGAGATGATGATTAAATCCACAGGAGTGGATGAGATGACCAAGTAAAATAGTAAAAAGAGAAGAGGCCTCAGGACAGAGTCCTGTGGGACATCCATGTTAATAGACATGACCTGCATGGTGTTCCAGAAAAAGAGGCTGAGGAATAGTGAGATAGATAGGAGAGCCAGGAGAGAGTAATGTCACAAAATGAGTAAGGAAGAAACAAAATGGCTAATAAGGAGTGAATAACCATGAAAAAGAAAGTGAGCATTTAGTTGCTATTGATGAGCCCAGACTTTACTATCAGGAGCTGAAGGAACTGGAGAATGGGATTGCTGAGGCATTAGGATGGATTTTTTTTTTAAAGATAATGAAGAATAAACATGATGCTGTAGGACTGGAGAAGGGGAAAAAAGTTGCCCTGAACTTCAGAAAATATATGAGTCTGCAGACAACTAGCCAGTATGCTTGACTCGTATTCCTAGAAATGTTGTCAAAGGGCTGGTTGGTTGGCATCTAGAAAAGGAAACCTCAGTCACAAAAAGTGAACATGGCATTGCCAAGAACAGGTCACACAACTGATCTGAGTATTGCACACTTAAGCATTATTTTTATTTACATCTTTGTAGTTATCATGTATACACTTGGTCTTATTCTCTTTGCCTCATATTGTTTCGTATAAACCTCCACTTCCTTAGCTGAATTCCTTACAGGCTATTTCTTGCAGGGCAGTAAGATCACGGGGCCATAGTGTTGGAGATGAGAGGGACCTTAGAGGTAAATATTTTATTACTTTCATATATCATGATTTGTTTAACCATTCTCCAATCAATGGGTACTTGGTTTCCTGATAGGAGCTAACACAGCAGATATTGCTAGATAAATATTGTATTCATGACTCTTTTTTTGGTCATTGACCTTCATACAATATATGTCAAACTCAGGGAACTTACTGGTTTTCTGGTCCTAGGCAAATTGCTCAATCTCTCAGCATCAGTTTTCTCATCTGTAAAATGGGTATAATAATGGCACCTACCTCTGATGGTTGCTGAGGATCAAGTTAGATCATATTAGTAAAGTGCTTTGAAAACCTTAAAGTGCTGTTGTAAATTATTATTTTTCTTATTCTCCTAGTAGGAAACATTGCGCCCAAGAAAGAGCAGTCTCAAGGATCCTGGCTGTCAAGTCAAGGCATGAGAGAAAAGGAGCTTTGGGTGAAGAGAATTAGTTAGCTCTGACTGACTGTTGGGTGTTTAACAGGCCTAGGGAGTCCAAGTGAGTGATCTGACTGGCAGAGGTGACACACAAGGAGGATGCCACAAGACAAGAGAGGATACTGGATGCCCATGGTGCCTGGGATGTGAGTTGCCTTGGCCCTGGGGTCTCCTTACTTGTGTGACTCACTACTAGCATACTTGATTCGTATGCCCTATCTTCCCCATGATGCTATACGTAGTTGTGGGAGTATGTCTCTCAAGCACCCCATGGGGGTGGGGGTAATGTTTTGTCACCACTGTTCTTAGTATGCTACCTTACTCAGTAAATGCCTTTTCTTTGAAATAAATAGTCTCATGGACTGTTGAGGGCAAATACATGGGAAGGAAAACTTGCAAGCTATACTTTTAGGAGTGTGGCCCTACAGAGAACCTTGAACATGAAGGCAACCTACAAGTGCCACTTGGGGCCACATGTCCTGGGGACATGACATGAGCTTTGTGACATTGGGAGCCTCACTTCCTATCTCTGGGGCTCAGGTTCCTTGTCTATAAAATGAAGTGTTTGGACTAGATGTTCTCTCTGGTCTCCTGCAGCTTTCGATTCTGTGACCTTGTAAGAGAACTCCAGTCTTTGACCTGTGTCTTTTTTGGGTGGCCTGGGAATTTCTTGACCACTGAAGTTCTTCACTATGACATCCTGGAACAAATTCACATATATTCAGCTCAGTCTGGGGGTGTTGTTGTTATTGTTATTGTTGGAAAACTTGACTTTTCCCTTTAAAAATCCTTAGAAAAACTTGTCTGCAGAACTGACATTTTAAAATTTTAGTTGTTCTCTCCCCAGCTTTGTGCTGAATTCAACAGTGCATCAGAGTGGAGATAGGCTAGAAATTGATGACACTTGGAGTTAGAGCTGGGAAAGCAGAACCAAAGCTGAATGAGATCTTGAGATCATCATCTCCTTAATTCTCCTGCCTCTATTCATCACATCTTCATTCATCCCTCTTCCCCCCACCTCCATCCCCCCAACAGCAATTAAGAGATATTCAATCCTATTTCCTTCCTTCCTTCCTTCCTTCCTTCCTTCCTTCCTTCCTTCTTTCCTTCCTTTCTTCTTTCCTTCCTTCCTTCTTTCCTCCCTCCCTCCCTTCCTTCCTTCCTTCCTTCCTTCCTTCCTTCCTTCCTTCCTCCCTCCTTCCCTCTCTCCCTCCTCTCTTCCTTCCTCCCTCCCTCCCTTCCTTCCTTCCTTCCTCTTTTCTAGTACATTCATTTTTTTGTTTACAACATCCATTTTATTGATATCTTTTGTACCTCATGGTCATAATCTACTTTTCTATCATCAATCAAAGTAATCCTTGTGATAAAAAAACAAGTAAAATAATCTGATACAGAAGCCTTCTCTGACACTATATATAATATTCTGCCTACTAGTCTCTCACCTTTCTACTGCCATTCAGTTTCCTTACTGGATAAAATGTGTGTAAAAAAGTGTGTGTGTGTGTGTGTGTGTGTGTGTGTGTGTGTGTGTGTGTGTGAGAGAGAGAGAGAGAGAGAGAGAGAGAGAGAGAGAGAGAGAGAGAGAGAGTTCAGGGTGATGGGGTAGACCTAAGGCCCCCTCCAGCTCTAAATCCTAAGATCCTATGAAATTGCACCTCAGGCACTTGTCTCCTGCAATTGGAATAAGCCCAGATCTGCTCACTTTCTATGAGAGATAATCAGGTCTCTACAATTTTATCCTCCTCCCCTCATTTTCTTCTTCTTCTTCTTCTTCTTCTTCTTCTTCTTCTTCTTCTTCTTCTTCTTCTTCT
>CM053588.1:55977844-56008594 GCA_028646515.1 Pseudochirops corinnae | reverse complement strand
GAGAGAGAGAGAGAGAGAGAAACAGAGAGAAAGAGAGAGAGAGAGAGAGAGAGAGAGAGAGAGAGAGAGAGAGAGAAACAGAGAGAGAGAGAAACAGAGAGAAAGAGAGAGAGAGAGAGAGTTTCTCTCCCAGCATCTGGAAGTGGACTAAGAACTGAGTTGGAGTTTTTTCTTGAGACCAGAATCTGGTGAAGGCCAAAGTGGCTGTTGCTGCCACCTGGAAGGCCAGTGTTGCTGCTGCTGCCTGGAAGGCTGAGTTTTCTACTGGGTCCTAGGGCCAGCTGAACTGCTGGAGGACTGAAGAAGTATGACCAGGATAAGACTTTGTTTGTTCATGGCCTGGCTGATCCTTGAGTTCCTGGCAACAGAAGTGGTAAAGGGTCTGAGATGTGCCCGACCCTGTGAACTTCAGTATGAACCAGGGACTGCCTGGAGGACTGGACAAGGACCTGGAAGCTGTCTGCCCCTGAATCCAGGTGACCGTTTGGTGGATTTAGGAAGGAGCTGGGATCATGGAAGGGGATCCAGGGAATCAGAGAGACAACCCCAAGTCAAGATGAAGAAAAGGCCTCCCCTTGGACAAAATTGATGTTTGCTGGACACCTAAGGGTGGAGGGTTTGTGTGTGTGTGTGTTTTTTTTTTAATGATTGCATTTAGAGACTGATCTCTAGACAAGTGACTGATTGAGTTGATTTGTGATTGCCCCATGAGTAGAAGATTGATTATTGTATTGTGAATTGATTGAATGATTAAGTATTGGCTATTGTATCGTGAATTGACTGAATGATTAAGTAAGGAGGGTTTCCCCCTTGGGGAAACCAGATGGTTATTCTTTTGTTCTTTGTTCCAAATACTGTGGCCACTGTAGTGAAAACTGTGTGGCCATTTTAATGTTAAGCTGTTGTGAACACTATATTGTGATTTTCTGTGATAAGATGTAATGTTGTAAATATTGTACTGTACCTTGATTTTTTGTGATTGTTATATTGTGATTTGTTGTGAAAGTTTGCCTGGATTTGGAATGGAATAAATGGAGTGTTCACTATACTGTGTAATCTGAACCTTAAAAGCTGTTCACAGTAGCATTCTTTTGGGAAGCTGCTTGTGCATGCCATTGCACCCTCCTACCTTTCCATCTTCTCATACCATACTCCCTAACACGTACTCTCTGATCTGGTGACAAAGGTCTCCTGGCTGTCCCAAGAACAAGACAATCCATCTCTCAGCTCTTGGCATTTCTGGTGACAAAGTTCCCAAGAACAAGATGCTCCATCTCTCGGCTCTTAGCATTTTCCCTGACTGTCCTCCACATCTAGAATGCTTTCTCTCCTCATCTCTACCTCCTAGCTTCTCTGGCTTCCTTTATGTCCCAACCCTTTGCAGGAACCCTTTCTCAACCCTTTTAATTCTCATGCCTTCCCTCTGTTAATTATTAACTAGTATTAACTCAATTAATTAGCTTTCTATTTATCCTACATATAGTCTGTTCATACACAGCTATTTGCATGTTGTCTCTCCTCCATCAGAACATAAGCTCCTTGGGAGCAGGAACTGTCTTTTACCTCTTTATATCCCCAGTGCTTAACAAAGTGACTTACATATGGTAGGCATTTAATAAATACTTATTGACTGACACTGTGAAAAAGATCTGGTGGTTTTAGTGGACTGCCAACTCAAAGTGAGTTGACAACATGATGTCATAATAGCCAGAAAAGCTTAGGCAATCTCAGGCTATATTAGAAGAAACACAGCAGAACTCCAGACTAGAGATGAGCACCATCCTGTAGCCAGATCTTTGCTCTGGCCAGAGCTCATCTGAGTGTTTGGTTTAGTTCAAGACACTACCCTTTGATAACCACCTTCACAAATTTCTGTGCATACATAAGAGGGTAGTCAGGACAGGGAATGCAACTAGAAACTGTTCCATGTAAGTAAGGGTCAGTTAAAGGAATTTGTCTGGGGTGTGTGTGTGTGTGTATGTGTGTGTGTGTGTGTGTGTGTGTATGTGTGTTTCCTAGAAAAAAGAAGACTTACCCAAATTCAAGCACTTGAAGGCCTAGAAAAAGATTAGATTTGTTCTGTTGGCCTCAGAGAAAAGAACTAAGAAGAATGGGTAGAGGGTGTGGAGAGAAGGGATGGATTAATTATCCCTGTTTATTAGCCTCAGAGAAAAGAAAAACAGCTGACCCAATCCTTCTACCCTCTACCAGTAGTAAGTAGCCTCTCACTGGAGGTCTTGATGAGGAAGATGACCCCTCGCTTTGTTCTTGATGACCTCCATTCCTTTGACCATTTGGTTCTTTCCACTATCCCTCCCTCACTGGCCACACTCTCCTCCCTTGCCTATTTCAGCCCCTTGGTGAATCAGTTCAACTCTAATTTCTACCTTCAAATCCTGCTCCTCTCATCTTACTACTGATCATACCTTGACAAACCCCAACTTTGCATTATTCCCATAATCACTTCTAGTCACATGTTGATAAACAGAGTTGGGGGAAATAATGAAACTACTTTTTAAAAGGCCTCGTTTGATCTTAACCATTCCTACTAGCTCTTCATCCTCTATCTTTCCTCTCCTACTCTTGGCTAAATTCTCTAAAAAGCCACCCACTCATGCCTCCACTTCCTCTTCCCTCATTTGCTTCTAAACCTTCTACAATCTGCTTCTAATCTCATTAACTCACTGAACCGATTCTCTCCCAGACTACTAATAACCTCCTTTTCTCAATCCTCATCCTTCTCAACCTCTCTGCAGCCTTTGACACAGTTGATCATCCTCTATCTTCAATACTTATCTCTAGGCTTCTAAAGTCTATGGGGTGCCACTGAATCTTCTTGAGTGGGGGTGGTCATGGCATGTCAGAATTGGCATGGAATATCAGTTTTGAGGCAATGGGGAGAACAGATGGTAGAAGGGAGAAGCTGAGTGCAAGGAGACCAGTTAGGAGACTATTGTGATAGTATGACCACAAGAGTTCCTATGTGTGCATTTTTCACATGTATATTCTGGCCATACAATATACAGATTATATATATATATATATATATATATATATATATATATATATATATATATATATATATATATAATATTGTTATATCATACTATACTATTGTAGTATACCATGTTATGTTGTTATGTGATGTCATGTGTTATGTTATGCTATGTATATTCACCACACATGTTCCCTAGTCTCATATGTTCTCTGTCTATGTGCCTTCCCCCACTGGTACTATTGTAACTTATGGGCGAGGTACCTTATGTGTGCATGAGAAACAGGATACAGTCATTTCTTATCACTTAACTTGCTATCCTGTTTGATTAAATGTCCTTTACTTGGAAATAATGTATCCGCTACTTGGCTGATAAAAGTAAATGCACCTATGGGGGCTCATGGCCTATTTTGAGAAGAAATTGTCCATGGAGTATCCAAAGCAAGGGCAGCTTTTCTAAGGGTCTATGTATGAAGTGGATTCTGTGTGCTATACCTACTATAGCTTTTCAAAATCCATTTTGTCATTTTTAGCTTCTTTGCCGGCCTCAGCTCATTCTAAATTTGAGCACCCAAGTGATATAGGAACAAGCCTCACTTTTATACTCACCCTCTTTTATCTATTCTTGGTTCTAACTTCCATATCTGTCTTTTAAATATTTAAGCTGGTTAAAGTTCCATGTGTATCCACTTTGGTTTCTTTGTACGATGTCCCCTTTTTCTCTTCATTCCTCTTGGGGCTCCATTCCTTGACCACCTGGACCAGGGATGGGGAACCTGTGGCCTCAATGCCACATGGGGCTCTCTAGGTCCTCAAGTGCAGCCCTTTGACTGAATCCAAACTTCACAGAACAAATTCCCTTAATAAAAGGATTTCATGTGTAAAATTTGGATTTGGTCAAAAGGCCACACCCAAGGACCTAGAAGGCCACATGTGGGCTCAAGGCCACAGGTTCCCCACCCCTGGCTCTGGACTTTCCCCACATGCCACAGCAGCCTTTTCACCCTGGCAATTCACTGTGCCCCTGTGGCCCTTTCCTCTGATTGGTTGGTCCCTCCCTGAATCTCCAGACTTTCTCCATCATGTCTCTTCCCTGGTACCTTCTCCCAGCTCCCCTCTCCCAGCTTTTTTGCACCCTTTTATGTACTATCTTCCCCCATTAGAATGTCAGCTCCTTGAAGGCAGGGGGTGTGTTTGTTTTGCTTGTATTTCTATTCCCAGCACTTAGTACAGTGCCTAGCACATTGTGAGGGCTTAATTGACTTGACTTTATTCTATTTAATGCCTGCAGAAATTAATTCTTGAGAACCTCCTTCCCTCCTGGACTGACTTCTCCTGTAACAATTTTGGTCCATGGGATGCCACCTATCTTTCCTTTGAAGCAGTTTGAACTCCAAAAATCTAAGGCCTTTGTCAGTCTATTCTCAGCTTCCGTCTCCTTCTATTGATAAAGTCTAAAATGAAGCTGTCACTTCTCCCCAGGATTCTGTCATGTCCACCTCAGCAATAGCTTTCTACTTTTCAACGAGAATCCTGTCCTGAGTAGCTCCCCTCATCACTTCCTCTTCTTTTTGAAGGATGAAGTTGTAATTAAGGAAAACCAATATTTAGTTCTTCTGCTCTGGACAAAGAGAATTGTAGCAGCTGGTCAGACAGTCAGCAGACTGTCAGCAGACAGTCAGTCAGTCAACAAGCATTTATTAGATGCTTACTATGTTCCAAGAACTGGAGAAACAAAGAAAATTAGTTCCTGTCCTCCTTAGATTATGAGCTCCTATGTACAAACAAGAGATATACAAGAGAGAACAAAGGTATTCTCAAAGGGAAAATGCTAGCAGAAAGAGGGAGGGAGATTGGATATGTGGGCCAAACAAGCTAGAAGAGAGAAGGAACAGATGTAGCTTGTGAATGTGGGTGACCAGAGGGACAGTGATTCCCTAAACGCTAACTGAGAAGTGCAGAGGAAAAAAGGATTTGGAGAGAAATTGAATCAGCTGTTTTGGCCACAATGAGTGTGAGGTGTCTATCAATGAACATTCAGGTCAAAATATCCAAAAGGCAGGTGGTAATATGAGAGTGTAGCTCAGGAGAGAGGTTAAGGCTGAATATATAGATTTAGCAGTCATCTGCATAGAGACTGAAGTCACGGTAACTTATGAGGAAGGGAAACAGTATAGAGTAGTGGTTCTCAACCTGTGGGTGGCTACCCCTTTGGGGGTTGAACGACCCTTTCACAAGGGTCACAGGGGTCACCTAAGACCATCGGAAAACACATATGTCCGATAGTCTTAGGAACCACTCCTCTATCCATCTCCAGGCAAATCTGCCCACATGCAGATATGCCCATATATGAGTATTAAAGGGTCATGGCATTAGGAAGGTTGAGAACCACTGCTATAGAGGGAAAAGAAAAGAGGGGCCAGGACAGAACCTTGGGGAACACTCACAGTTAGTGGGTATAATCTTGATGTAGACCCAGCAAAGGAGACTGGAGGAGAACCAGGAGAGAGGAATCTTAGAACAGAGGCTGTCAGAACTGGGAACAACCTTAGAAGATATAAGTTAGAACTGGCAGGAACCATTGACTGTCCCCCATACCTGGAACACTCTCTTTCCTTGACTCCACCAGGCTCCCTGGCTTTTTTCAAGTTTTAGTTCAAATCTCACCTTCACAGGTTTTCTCAGACATCCCCTTTCCAAAATGCCTGCCCCTCTGAGATTGCTCTGTATATACAGAGTGATCTCTGTATATACCTAGTCATTCTCATGTTGTCGCTCCCATTATAACGTGAGCGCCATGAGGACAGGACCTTTTTTTGGCTCCCCAGTACTAACTATGGTGCCTGGTAGGCACACTAGGTATAGGTAAGTATTTAATAAATGTGTTTCTTTTTTTAATTGATTGACCCTTAGAACAAAGAATGCCAGAACTGGGAAAGACCTTAGACCATAGATTGTCAGAGTTGGGAGGATTCTTGGAACAGGGAATGATAGAGTTGAGAAGGCCCTTAAAAAATAAGGAATTTTGAAATGTAAAAACAAAATATATCAATAGAATTAATTTAGATTTTCAATTTTTTTAATTATGAAAAGCAATGTATACTGGTAGGCCAAGGACCTTAGAAAATATCTCATTCAAAATCCTCCCTTTGCCATGGGGAAGCTAAGACCCAAATGGCTAAGTGATTTGCTCAATGTATTAAGAAGCAGAGTGGAAAATGGAAGCCAGGTCATCCGATTCCAAATCCCTTGCTGGTTTTTACTGTGGAGTCAGGTTGGGATGTGGAATCCTCCCTCCCAGCATTCTTCACATCCTCTCATATGGCCGCCAGGTCAAGCTGGTCCTGTTTAAAGAAAGCTGTCTCGCCAGGAGGGCTGGGAATGTGAAAGGGCCTGGGAAACCCCCCTGAGTTCAACCTGTCCCTAGAAGCTAACCAAAGGGAGCAAGAATGTCAGCTCAGGATTGAGGTTTGAAAGCCTTCCATGGGGCCTTTCAGCCTGAGGGCTGACCCTGAAAAGGGTCCCACATCCCCCCAAAGAGAGCCTAGTGGGCTGAGGATTAGCATGGCCTAAAGCCCACCACGCTTCATGGGATCACTTGGGGCAAGAGAGAAGCACTCAGGATTAGAGCCAAATCCTTTCCGCACAAAGGGCAGCCCAGCACCCCCTGGCCCTTTAGGGATCCCCAGGAAACAGACTCATCTGACCTCCCCATCACAGTGAGCTGAACAGGGCTGGCGGGAGGCGAGTCAGGCCTCCTCCTTTGTCCTTGGGATCCCAAGCAAAGAGATGTCCCCCACACATGTACACACAAATACAGACTCCCCAGCACATAAGCAGCCACCAGGATAACATAGCAAGATTCTTCAGCCAGCTCCTACCTAGAGCCAGCAGAAGGGTAATATCTACCTTGTCTGTGTCTGGGCACCTTTAGTAGACTGGTGACACCTTTGGACCCTTTCTCAGAGTAAGATTTTTAGATGCATAAAATAAAATACATACCACTACAAAGAAAACAATTATGTTTTAAAAAAAGCAATTTCAAGGAAGCCAAGTTAAGTGATAGTAGTAGGGGAAATATTAACTAAGCAGGCAGCCCCTTCCCTTCTTCGAGATCCTCCCACTCTCTGAGCCTAGCTCCCCAGAGGTCAGCCCACTTCATCCTTATGGCTTTAGCTCAATCAATTAATCAAGAAGCAAATAATGAACAAGCATTTATTAAGCTCTTACTACATACTCTTACTACATACCATGAACTCTGCTAGACCTTTGAGCTATGAAGACTAAGAATGAAACAATTGAAAATAATATAGAAAATGCTAGACTAGGAAGGGTCTCAGGGTCATCATGAGATGACCAGGATGACCACTGGTTGGAAAGATTGTAGAGAGATTTCTTGGTCAAGTGTGGGTTAGACTAGATTACTTCTGAGTTCCCAGCTCTGAGATCCTACAATTGTACAGATAAGGAAACTGAGGCTCATAGAGATTGATACACAACTAGTTGAGCATTAGAGCTGAGACTCAGACCCAAATCTTCTTCCCCTACAAGATGTGGCCCCTATGAACTTCCTTTTCTTCTCTGATCAGACTTCAAACTCAATGGTCCCCAGGTCAGCTCTTTACCTTGCTCTATCCTAGTTCCACCTTCCAAGGAATGCCTTTCCTAATTTCTCCATCTCTGAGAGTGGTGCCACCAATAAAAAACAAGTGTTTTTTAATTGGCTACCATGACGTGCTAGGTGCTTGGAGATGCAATGATAAAAACAAAATAATGCCTGTCCTCAAGAAGCTTACCTCCTAGCAGGAGACCTAACTTCTGCACGGAAGAGTATGCTGCTAAATGTTTGACAGCCAGCTCTCTAGGGGGAAACTGCACCTAACAACATATTTTTAAGTTTAATTTTACAGTATTAACATTTTCTCCACCACTTTGTTAAGCCTAGACAATCAGCAAAGCCATAAATTTGTACTGATTTGTATTATATGCTAATTTGTTAGTTGTTCAGTTGTTTCAATCATGTCCAACTCTTCACCCCATTTGGGGTTTTCTTGGCAGATATTGGAGTGGTTTGCCATTTCCTTCTCCAGCTCCTTTTACAGATGAGGAAACTGAGGCAGGCAGGGTTAAGTGACTTGTCTAGGGTCACACAACTAGTATGTAAGTATCTGAGGCTGGATTTGTACTCAGATCTTCCTGACTCCAGGACTAGTGTTCTATCCACGGGGCTACCTAGCTGCCCCACACTAATTTGTAGTGTTTTCCAGTTTTGATAATGTAAATGCTAACTGATAATTTACCAATTCTGAGCTGTCTCTAGAACACTCCAGGTACATCTGTAGCTAGAAAGATTTACTAACTGGGTGACCCTGGGCAAATCATTTTGCCACTATTTGCCTCATTTTCCTCAACTGTAAAATGAAGTTAATAATAGCACTTACCTCCCAGGGTTATCAGGAGGAACAAAAGAGATAATGTTTGTAAAAAGCACTTAGTACAGTGCCTGGAGCTTATTCCCTTCCCTTACTCTATATACAAAACAGTTACACAGTAACCTGGGGGATGGTGTGGGAGTAGGAAAAGCTCTGGAAACTGGAGGGAGGAGTGGAATTAGGAAAGGCCCCATCTATCTGAAAGAGACAAGAATCTGGTGGAATGAATACCTGAGCAGGAATGCTCTCCTCTGTACAGCACCTAGCTTCTGTTTGAAAACCTTCAGTGATAGAGATCTCCCTAGACAGGGGCAGACAGAGAGAGAGAGACAGAGACGGAGAAAGAGACAGAGACAGAGAGAGACAGAAACAGAGGCAGAAAGAGACAGAGACAGAGAGAGACAGAGAGACAGAGAGAGACACAGAGAGATGGATAGGTAGATAGATAAATTTCAGTTTTTCGTAACCCCATTTGGGATTCTCTCAGCAGAAACACCAGAATGATTTGCCATTGCCTTCTCCAACTCATTTTACAGATGAGGAAACTGAGGTAAACAGGGTTAAGTGATTTGCCCAGAGTCACCCAGGTAGTAAGTGTCAGAGGCCAGATTTGAACTCATGAAGGAATCTTCCTGATTCCAAGCCCAGTACTCTATCCACTGTGCCATCTAACTGCCCAGTTAGATACATTGACAGTATTTCTTAGGTACTTACTTTGAGCCAGACACTATGCTAAATGCCAGGCATAAAAACGGAAGCCAGCGAGATATTTCCAGGACAGCTAGAGGGTGCAGTGAATAGAGCACCAGCCCTGGAGTCAGGGGGACCTGAGTTCAAATTTGACCTCAGACACTTACTAGCTATGTGACCCTGGGCAAGTCACTTAACCCCAATTGCCTTTAAAAAAAAAAAGATAGCTCCTACCTTCAAGGAATTTACATTCTAATTGGAAAGATAAGACATAAAGAAGAGATGTGGAGGGGAGGGGCAATAGGAGGAAGAGGGCAAGACAGCCAGTGAGAAGTCCAGAGGCTGAGTTGATCTAGGAGTGCAATGAACATGGCTCGGAGCCCTCATGGAGTGGAGGTCCAGCCTTGGAGTCACCAGCCAGGAGAACAGGACCTCAAGGTAGACATATCTCCAGGTTGGGAAGGCAGCTGGTGAGGATACATAGAAGTCCAGAGACTGAGTCCATTTCCTGATGCCTCTGTCTCTTTCACTCCTCTGTCAGTCAAGAGACCCTCTGCAGTACTACCCTTCAGTCACCTTGGTTCTCAATGTGTTTTAAATGACCACAATGGGCTCACAGAATCAGCCCTGAAGGGAACTCTGAAGTCACCTTGTCCCAGTGATTCCCACCCAGACCTGACCGAGAAGCCTCTCAGCTGACGATGTCCCCTACCAATAACAGCGCCTTAAATTTGCAGCTCTAACGTGCTCCCGGTAACTTTCCTCTTATCAGACTGGCCCAACTTCTAGTCCAGGGGTAAAATTTGAATTCAGTCCAAAGTCTGCACTTAAGGACCTAGCAGGCCACAGGTTCCCCACCCCACTCTAGTATTTCAAGATCATCCCGGATCCTGCCATCATCATAGCTTGTGTTTATACAGCACTTTCAGGTTTCCAAGCCATGTTATTTCACATGTCATTTCATTTGATCCTCACAAGGACCCTGAGAGGTGGATGCTATTATTATTCCCATTTCACAAGTGAGGAGACTGAGGCTGAGAGAGAGGTGAAGTGAATTACCTAGGGTCACAAAGCTGCTAAGCGTCCGAGGCAGGATTTGAACTCAGATCTTTCCAGCTCTAAATCCAATGCTCTCACCCACTGTGTCGCCTAGCTGCCTTCTGTTATTTGGAAGGTTTTCTTTATATCAGATTGAAAGCTGCTTCTCTGCCACCTCTACCTAGTTTTTGCCTACTGCAACCAAGAAGAACGAGGGGTAAATCCATCTTCCACATAATAGCCATTCAGATACTTGAAGGTCACTATTATGGTCTCCTCTGAGGGGGTTAAATATGCCCATTTCCTACAAATGATCCTCCTCTGGGCCGGTCTATAGGCCTCTCGCCATCTTGGTTGTGCTCCTCTGAATGCTTTTATTTAGTTTTATTCTTTGTAAAATATGGTGCCCAGGACTGAATAAATTACTCTAGATGTGGTCTGACTAGGGCAGAGGATGGTGGGACCATCACTTACCATGTCCCAGTTCTTGTGCCTCTCAGCTGGTCTCCATCTCCAGTCTCTCTTCTCTCCAATCCCATCATCATTTCTTTTGTCAAAGATCTACTTATGGTTCCCCTTTGCTAATCAAGAGGGCCAGACTTTGCAAGAACCTCCACAGTTTGACCTCACACAATACATCTCTCCTTTTTCCTTCCCATGTCCCCACATGAGTCCTCTCTTCTGGGCAAACTGGTCTCTTTTCTATAAACTTTTCTTTATATATACTTTTCTATAAACACTCTGAGTCCCGACCTCTGTGTCTCACCTAGAATTTTACAGGATCACAGACTCTCTCAGTTGTAAGGGACCTCCATGCCCATACAATCTAACTCATACCTGAAAAAAGATTAACTTTAAGATGTTTTCTACAAGTGATCATCCAGTCTCTGTTCTAAGAGATCCACTGGGGTAAGTAGGGGGGAAACTGGGGGGGAACCGCTCTCTCCCAAGGCAGCCCAACATCAGGATGCTTTTCCTCCCATCAATTCTGACTAAGGCTTTTTGTAGCCTCTCTCCATAGCTGCTGTTTCTTCCCTCTGAGGCCTAGCAGATTAAATCTAATCCTTCTTCCCACATGACAGCACTTCACATTCTTGAACGGCTATCATGTCTTCCCATTTCTTTCTTCCAGGCTAAACATTCTCAATTCCTTTCATTAATCTTCCTATGAATTCAAGGCCCTTCACTATCCTGCTTGCTCTCCTGATGTTCTGACCAGGGATTGCTTAAGCCACCTGGCTCTCACCAGGGTTCACTAGACTCTCAGACTGCTTTTCAACAGCTGCTTCCATTCCCTCCATGTTCCTCTTAGTCTTTCCAGCACTTGGACTATAATCCAATCAACTCTGGTGTTCCCAGAAAGGGTGTGTCACTCGGCTCCCCTTTTGGCACCGTTCATGATTCTAGTAAATTTCCCAGAGCAAAACACCCCTCCTTGGCTACCACTCCCCAATGCATGTTATCTCCCACTACTAGACTGTAAGTTCCTTGAGGGCAGGGAATATCTTTGCTTATATGTGTGTACATATGTATATGTGCATGCATGTGTGTATTGTGTGTGCATATGTGTGTGATATAAATACACACAAATTCAATGCTTACCACAGTGTTTGGCAAATAAATACTTAATGATTTTTTCCCATCCATTAAATATCGATGGACTTCCTAAAACTTGATATAATGGAAACAGCAGACGGAAAAGAAGCATTTTTTACCTAGCTCCTCCCACTCAGCAACTAAGTGGCTCAGTGGATAGAGCACTGGGCCTTGAGTCAGGAGACTCATCTTTGCCAGGTCAAATCTGTCCTCAGACACTGTGTGACTCTGGGCAAGTCACTTAGCACTATTTGCCTCAGTTCTTCATCAGAAAATGGGCTGACAAAGGAAATGACAAACCACTCTGGGGGCACAGTGGATAGTGCTGAGCCTAGAGTCAAGAAGGCTTTCCTTCACATATAACCTCAGATGCTTACTAGCTGTGTGACCCTAGGCAAGTCATGTAACCCTGGTTACCTCAGTTTTCTCATCTGGAAAATGAGCTAGAGAAGGAAATGGCAAACTACTCCAGTATCTTTGCCAAGAAAAAAAACAATTGGGTCACAAAGAGTCAGGCATGACTATAAATGACAATTTCGTCAGCACACCACTTCCACAGTAAGCTAGAAAACATGCCAAACTTACCTCTGATGGGGAAAGTCAAGAAAAAGTGACAGTGAGTCATTTTTTTAAACCCAGGGCTCCTTAGGGAGACAGACAGAGAGGTCTGAGGACACTGAGGTCGGTACAGCACAGTAGCACAAAGAGGCTAAGACAGAGAATATTCTAGTACCCCCAGAATGGAAAGGGAGCTGAGAGAGAGCATCAAGGCAGGGAGCACTGAGGCAGGAAGAGCTCCCAGGAAACCCCTGAAGTAGCACTGACAGCAAGAAGGAATGCCATAGGGCAGCTCTGTCATTCTTTACCCAATCCCAGGTCATAGTCTCAGGGCAGAGAGGAGTAGTAGCAGGAATGCTGGGCCCTGGCTGTGTACTGAGCAAGAAACAAGTTCCAGAAACTTGACTGTGAGGCTCAGACTTCAGAAGCAGAGCAGTGACTTAGTTCTTGTCTTTTAGACAAGCTCGTAAGCCTGAGGTGGAATGATCGGGTCAAGAAGCCAACACCGGAGGAGAGCCCCAGGTTCAGTCGTTCTGAACCAGAAGAACCAGCCAGCAGGTTAACAGCAACTAAACCCAGCAGTGGTCTCCTGAAACCCAACCACATCCAAGCCAACAGACCCAAACTAGGGCAGGAATTTACAGAGCTCAGACCAGGAGAATGGTGAGCAAACTTCTCCCCAGATATCATCACCTCAAAAGCACCAAAAACCTGCAGCCTCCCGCCCACCCCAATGAGATGTAAAAATGGCAGAAGGATATGAAAAGGCCAGACATCCTCTCCTCATTCCCTCCCCACCTCCAAAGTGAATGGAGCCAACACTAACATAAAGTCCAAGTCAAAAATGAGGGTGGAAGAGTGAGCAAATAAAATTTAACATAATGTTACAGATGTGGTTGGATCAGAGCAGAATACCCTCTCAAAAATGTAATTTATGTTGGGCTTGTGGTCCACGTAGAACCCTGGGTCTTTTCCAGATGAATTGTTGTCATGTCATGGTTCCCCAACTGGTATTTGTGAACTTGACTTTTTAAACCTAAGTGTAAGATATTACATTTATCCTACATGTTCCCCTCATTCCTCATTCCTGAAATATAATCAAATTAACTCTTATCTCTGGGGAGAGAGGAAGAGGAGGAGGAGAAGGAGGAGGAGAACAATAACAACAAAGAGGTCATATTTTAAATTATCGATAAGCATTCATTAAGTCCCTACTGTGTGCTAGGCACTCTAACAGGAGGAATGAATATGTATATATTTTTTAAAGTTTAATTTCCTCAATATCTTTTGAAGATATTATGCTTCTGCTAGAATACTTGTGTTGTTGGTTTTTTTTTTCTTTTTGTTTTTTTGTTTTGTTTTGTTTTTTGGAGGGCAGTTAGGGTTAAGTGACTTGCCCAAAGTCACATAGCTAGTAAGTGTGTCAAGTGTCTGAGGACGGATTTGAACTCAGATCCTCCTGACTTCAGGGCCAGTGTTCTATTCACTGTGCCACCTAGCTGCCCCTCTTTTCTTCCTATTAGAATGTTAGCACTACATTACCACTATGACTTCTTCCAATTGTTCAAATAAATTAATCTTTCTAGGTTTCTCTTCTTCTCTTCTATTGCTTCTTTCTGGATGCCTGAAGTATTTTTCTTTGATGTGGGAACCTTAGATTTTGACTATGTTCCTAGGATTTGTACTTTTGGGGGTTCCTTTTAGAAGATGATTGGTAGAATCTTTCAGTCTTGCCCTTTGGTTCTAGTAAATCTGGGCAGCTTTCATTTATGATGTTTTGAGATACTGTCCAAATCTTTTTTATCCCAGTTTTCAGGTAGCCTGATTCTTAGATTATCTCTCTTTGCTCTTATTTCCAAATCAGTTTTTATATCAAATATTTTACATTTTCTTGTATTATTTAACCTTTTAATTTTATTGTAATGTTTCTTGCTAATTCATTTAATCATTGATTTCTGTTTGAACTATTTTAGTTTTCAGGGTAAGGTTTATTGCTTTCTCTTCTGACCTACTCAGTCTCCTTGCAGTGCTTTTCTCCAGAGCTTTTATTTCATGTTTTATCTTTGGTTCCATTTCTTGGAGCTATTCATATAGCCAAAGGCAATAGCAAAATTATAAAAAGCAGACACAAGCTCTGACAAAGCATCCTGGCCTAGGACCATTCAGGGTAGGGGCAAAGAGTATACACAGGTCAGTAGCCTTTGAAGTATCCTAGCCCAGCACATTATGATGATGATGCTGAGCCATCAAGAAGGTATGATGTAGTGCTCTACATAAAATCTTTTATGAATTAAGAGGCCAGAGGACCTTTTAGGAAGATTAATTTCAAAATGGTTAAAACGAAGCAACTCTGGCATTTAAAAGGGGAAAACTTCAGTTAGTTGGAAAATTTGCTTTCTTTGAACATCAAGTTTGGGGCAGGAACTAGATGAGACAAAACAAGACAGAATCTCAGAGCTGGGTTAAGTAGTCATATGGATTATAGACCACAGGTCCACTAGAGTTGACAGGAATATGTGAGAGGCAGAAGTCCAGGGAGGAAATGAGACTTCACTGCCATGAAGATTGTGTGAGGAGGTGGGGGCAGAGTACAAGAATCCTGGAATCTCTGTCCTGGAAGGGACCTCACAGGGAATTCAATCTCACTCTTTCCTGAGCAGGAATCCCCTCTATGAGGTCCCTAGCAAATATTCATCCAGTCCTGGAGCCTGCAGTCTGATATGAGGGATGCTCTATGAACCTCAAATAACTATAATATAAAGTGAAACATGGTCATTGGATAAGGGCCCTGAAAACAAAGTATTAGGTCAAATCTAATAGGTCGTTCCATTTCTAATGGAAAGGTCATTTCTAATGGATGGAATCAGGAGGGGCTTTCTGGAAGATATAGGTCTCAAAGAACAGTAGGATTATTTCTGAGGCATCTTCCAACTCTAAAAATTCTACTTCAATTTTATGGTTCTCTCTCAGAAACCTGCTTGGTTTCCATACTCTATTCCAAGGGCTCATGGACTTCTAAAAAATATATATTTAGACAACTAGATTTCAGTATAATTGGGGAGGGGGACTGTAATCTTGAGCAATTTTTTTCATACATTTAAAAATCTGTTTCCAAGAGGGGCTCCATATACTTCACCAGACTGCCCAAGGGATCCAGGACCCCCAAAAAGATTAAGAACCTCTGCTGTATTCCGACCTTCAATCCCTATATGTTACTGAACTGTAGGTCAAAGGCTGCTGACCATAGCCTAGAACCCAGCCTTGGGTGTATTTCTACATCCTGTGGTCTCAGCTTCCTGCCCACAGTCTCAATGATGACAGATGGAAACCTCTCTGGGTCTCCACACTCACCCTGCTGTGAAAATATTGGAAATGTTGAACCTTCCCTAGCTTTTCCTTCCCTTTCTTTTCAGAAATAAGAACATTTTCATTTGAAGGGGGAGACTCATTCTCATTTTCCCTCTTGGGGAGTTCCTATCTCCTCCCTTCCCAGACACCTACCAGTTGCTCTGCCTCCTGTGTGGACAGCTACAGTCTCGAGCTCCTTGTAGCTGGGACGCATAGTCTCTGTGCCTGCCTATGACAGTGACCAACTGTGGTTGACTATGGCTGACTTGCAAATAGGATTGACTAGCTGGCAGTTACTGAGTATGATTCCACTATCCGTGGACTGTGAGTGTGATGGACTGTGACTCTGACCGTTTGTGGCCAAGCCAGCCAGGGATTGGCCGTAGCTACTGCTGGTTTGCAGCTGTGATCGCTGAGGCTGTGACTGACAACAGGGATTGATGGGAACAGGCACTGGCTTAGATGGGGCCTTTGACTCAGGCTGTAGCTGGAACTGACGCTTACACACTATTCGTTGTCTGTCTGCAACAAAACAGTGACGGGGTGTTTGGCTGTGGATGTAACTAGCTGTGACGGGTCACCACCAGGTCTGAGTCACTGCAGCTTTGAGGGACTGGCAGAGACAGTGATCAGACTGACCGATGACTGACGGGCCGGCAGGCTCACCGCCAGACTGACCAGCCAATGGCCGGCTCGACCTCGGCAGTGACTGACTCTGGGATCTATTTCAGCTGGTTGCAACCAGTTTGACTGCAAGGAACCTGTCAGTTGCCGGAGGAAAAGGAATTATATCTTGTTACAGAGAGCAGTCCTCTGGCTCTTCCTGCTACTCACAAGCTCAGAGAGTACACACAGCACGCTCACATGTATGCAGGAACATACGCATATAAAGAGATGCAAAGCAGTCGTACATACAGAGAATGTCACAGACCCAGAACCAGATCTAACGTGTGCACAAACCCCTCCAACCGCAGGGCCAGAATCTCACACCGCACAGAGAAGGTTGCTTCCCCTCATACTGGCGCGCACACACATCCACTTGGCATCTCCTGTCCCGCACATGCTGGGGAGGGTCTGAGTGTCCGGGCCCGCCTGAAGCCAAGGCCCCTCTGGAGGCTGATCCCTTGGCCGCGCCGCGCCCAGGAGGCCAGCCTGGCCCATCGGAGCCCTCTCACTACCCAGTGGCCTCCTAGCAGGCCACTTCCCCAGGGAGTTGGGGGCCCCCAAGGGGCAGCCACCTTGGGCCCACAGGGCCTCCGTTCCCAGCTCCAAAGATCCAGACTCTTCTCCCTTTTCTTCTCTAGGAGCCAAACGGGACAAAAACATGCCAAACATGAGCCGCTCTCGCTTTAATGCACTTGCATAATATGCAGCCAAAGAGCCCGCCTTAATCGCTGCATTTTTCAGTGACATTAATCTCCAGGGGGAAAAGCCTCTTTGGATGGGTCTTTTCAGTCTGAAGGCACTTCAAGTTGGCCAGGGCGGCCAAAGGGGCCCAACTGGAATTCCTCTGAAACACCCGTACACCACCCGCTGCTGCCGCACCCGCGTGGGGTGGGTGGGCTGCCGGGTGGCAGGCGGGGGGGAGAGGGGGGGGCAGGGGGGTGTGAAGGGAGGAGAGAGTGAGGCCGAATAAGTCAGTGTGTGGATGTGTGTGTGTGTGTGTATGAGGAAGAGACACAGACAGAGATAGACAGAGAGAGAGAGAGAGAGAGAGAGAGAGAGAGAGAGAGAGGAGAAAGGGGGAGAGAAGAGAAAGAGGATGAAAGAGAGGGGGAGAGAGAGACATAGAGAGAGGAGAGAGAGAAAGGAGAGGGGAGAGACAGAGACAGAGAGAAGCTGGTTGAAGCAAGTGAAGTGTGTGCCTGGGCAGGAATTAGAGTGAGCACAGACATGTGTGCTTGCACTAGTGTGTGTGCAGCATGTAGGTATGCCCAGAGCATCCCGTGTTTGAAGGAATGTAAGCCAGTGGTGGGTGTCTACCAAATTGTTTATGCATGAATATGAGGGTCAGGGAGTATATGCACACACATATGCCCTCACTAATGTACATGTACATGAGTGCATGTATAAGGTAGTATGTGTGTGCATAGGTGTGAAAGCAGTGTACATCCATATGCATGCACATAGGTACATGAGTACACCCTGTGTCCTACATGTATGTGTGTGCTTGTATCACTGTCTATACACGTGTAAGTCCTGGCATAAACACACATTGTTAACGTTATGTCCTCGTATATTCATGAGTGTGGTAGGTGTGTTGATGTGTTATAACCCAGGACCTGTGTATGACTCTGTATGCAGCACGCATGTGTATGGGAACACAAGAGTCAGCCTGTGTAATTTTGTCCAAGACCTGACCAGAGCAGAGGCCATGGGGACTAACAGTTCCCTTATTCTAGACACCAAACGCCATGCCACCAGTCTGACCTTTGAGCATCGGACACAAGCCTTGAAGCTGGCTGTCCAAGAGGAGGACCTGGAATCCTGCCAGGAATGCTGAGGAGCACCAGGGATCTCCCCAGCCTAACTCCAGCTCTCTCTGGGCACCTGCCTGAGAAGTAGCAAAGGAAAAGACAAATAAAACAACAGCCATTCCAGGACTCAGGAGACCTTGGTGTGTGACTGTGGACAAGTCTCTCGTTCAGATATGGCTCCTTCCAACTCTGAGATTCTGAGAAGTCAGTCCTCATCTCTGGGCCTCAGGTTTCTCATCCATAAAATGAGAGAATTGGACTAAATAGTCATTAAGATCCTTTCTAGGCCTAACATTCAATGTTCTAGGGTTTCTTCCAGTGTTATTCCATGTTCTAAGATCCCTTCCATTCCATGTTCTAAATACCCTGACATTCTGAATTCTAAGGTCCCTTCCAGCTCTGATGTTATATGTTCCTAAGACTTCTCTCAACTCACACATCTATATTCCAAGGTCTCTACTCCAATCATCTATAATCTAAGGCTGGTTTTGATATTCTCTCTTCTAACAGCCCTTCCACCTCTGCCATTCAGTGTTCTAAGTAAGGGTGCTCCTAGCTCTGACATTCTGTTTCAAATTCTCTTCCAGCTCTTAAAAAACCAATGAGGGATTCCTCTGGAGACAGGTTTGCAGGAAGGAGGCTCAGTGAGACCTTCCCTAGTTCCTCAATCACCAAACCCAGGTTGCCACCTCCTTCCCTGATGCCTTCTGGGACCTCCACCATGGACGAGGGCCTTTCATCCTGTTCAGATGGGCTGTATGGCTGCCCCATATCTCATGGGCTCCTTCACTTGAGCCAAAGACACCCTTCAGAGCCAGCTGTCTAGGAAACATTTGCTCAGACTGCTGAAGGCAAACTTTTGGATATGATCTTCCTTCCCACCACCCCCCTCCCCTGGGATTTCTAGAACCCGATTCCCAGCTCCCTTGGAGCTGAGCAACTGGAAAGACAGGGAACCATGGACAGGGAGGGAGTGGGCTCGGAATGTCAATGTTGTCTGGGAGAAGACACTCCCTCCCTCTGGCCTGTGATGAACGGCCTTCTCCGGCTTGAGCAGCCCCCCTCTTGCTGCCTCCATTGATCTCCCTGGCGGGGATTACATCAAGGGATGTTTTTAATAAGAGGGCAGAGAGGGCTTGGGAGCTGACCGGGCCGGCGGCAGCGCTGGGCAATTAATCACTGGTTTGGGAGGCTGAAGCCACCGGTAACCGGATACCCCAGCAGGGTTATTAGTTATGACAATCTTTCATCTATGCACTCGGCTTAGCTGCTCCAGCTTCCCGTCAGTCTTCATTATCCCCATATCCCTGGGGAGCCAGGCAATTGTGTGTGTGTGTGTGTGTGTGTGTGTGTGTGTAAATGGTGGCTGCCTCAATCAAGGTGCCTCTAATAGGATTTAGAAGCATCTAGGATTCTCTTCTGAAGGCTTCAGTAATCGAGAAATATAGTAGGCACATAGAATCATGAAAATAAGGGCTTAGAACACAGAATGTCACAGCTGGGAAAGACCTCAGAACACAGAATGTCAGAACTAGAAGAACCTTTAGAACATAGAATATTTGAGACAGAAGGGTCCTTAGAACACAGAATGTCACAGTTGGGAAGGACATCAGAACACAAAACATCAGAACTGGAAGGGTCTTTAGGACATAGAATGTTAGAGATGAAAAGAACCTTAGAATCTTATTTTCTAGAATATTCTGAGGCCCCTCCCACATCTGACATTCCAAAGTCCCTTCTACCTGTGGCTGAAAGAGACCTTAGAACCCTGAATATTAGGGCTGGGAGAGAACTTTGAGGATAGAATGTCAGAGCTGGAAGGAGCCTGGGAGTCCAGCCCCTTCATCTTCCAAATGAGGAAAATGACACCTAAAAAGGATAAATGACTTGAACAAGGTCACACAACAATTTCATTTGTTTCCATATCTTTGGGTAAATGACTCTCAGTCTCCATAGTGAACTAATAAGGGGAAGTAGGAGAAGCGTAATTAACATCTAGGACTTGGATGTGGGTTTCATCCTTTCTGATAGAGCCTATGTGATAGGGAAGAAACTGGACTGTCCTTTAGATAAGTGATATCACAAAACCACAAAGACCCTGGATAGGCAGTATGATATAGAGCAGGGGTTCTCCAATGCTGACAATCTCTCTTTGCACTCTTAAAAATGATTGAGGGTCTCCCAAAGAACTTTTGTTTATTTGGGTTGCATCCGTTGATATCTACTATATTAGAAATTAAAGTATCACAATGAATAGTTATCATTATGTATCAGTATTATCATGAAAATTGAGTTTTAACTTTATGAATTTATGAATTATATATAAATTATATATTATATATTATATATTATAATATTACATTATAGATTATTATATATAAATTATATATATGTAAATTATAATTTTTGAATCCCCTGAAAGAATCTTGGGGATTCCCTGGAGTCCCACACTTTGAGAACCACTGATATAGAGGAAAGCATACAAAGCTAGGAATCAAAAGACCCGAAAACCAAAAGACCCATTCTTGGGTCTTCTCTTAATAGGCTGTTTGACTTTGGCCAAGTCATTTAAACTTTGGACCACAATATTCTTACCTAGAAAATAGGGATAATAAACTCAGCCTATATACCATCTAGAGTTGTTTTCAGGTTCAAATGAGAAGACAGATGTGAAAGCAGTCACACTTAATAGCTGTATGACTTTGGATATGTCACCTAACCTCTGCCTCAGTTTTCTCTTCTGTAAAATGGGAATAATCATAGCACCAACTTCCCAGGGTTGTTGTGAAGATCAAGGGAAGTAATATTTATAAAGTACTTAGCACAGTGCTTGGCACATAGCAGAGGTTACATAAATGCTAATTATATAATATGTGTATACAATTTATTCATCTACAAATCATATATGTACATATAAGCCATATATACATATACATTGCAAAGAACTATGCAAAAAAATAAGGTATTATTATTATTATTATGTAACCATAGAATTTTATTGCTTCAACTGTGAGGTAACCAGACTAGAAGAGCCTTAAGGAAAACAATGTTACAGCATAAAACATTAGAGCCGGGAGAATCTTAGGCCATGGACCAGTAGAGCTGAAGGTACCTTGTAGGTCTACTCCAATACCCTGATTTTATAGAAGAGATCTCCAGGGCTCAAAGCAGAGAAACCACTTTTTTGCACAAAGGTAGAATTCAAACCCAGGTCTTCTGAAACCAGATTCAGTACTTTTTAGGTTCTCTCTTTAGTTTATTTTTTTTAAATCTCCTGCCTTTAGTCATCCTGTTTGGAAGCATTTGAAATGCTTTGGTAATTTCAGAAGAGATGTTTACCTCAACCTTAACTATGAGAAGAAAGATTTGATTTCTAGGTAGGATAATACTGTCAGTTGGAGGAGAAAGATGGATAAGAAGAATCTCAAATATTTAAAATACAATAATAGCTCACCCTCTTCCTGACACACTCCAGTTTGTCAATGTCCTTTCTAAAATGTGACACCTGGAAATGAACAAAATCCTCCAGATGGTATCTAACGAGGGCAAAGCAGAAGGGCCATATTACTGCACCATCATCCAGACTTTATGAACATCCCTCCTAAGATCAGGAGAGTGGATGGATAGTGGGTGAATGGACAGCAGTCAATAAAAATTTTCCTTGCATCAGTTTTGGGATGGTTCTACCAGGTGTGGAAACACACTTCTGGACCTAAATCCTAAATGGACATTCACTCTTCCCCAGATTTTCTAAAGTTCCAACAATCCAGCCTTTAAGAAAGTTCGAAGTCGATGCATGTTGTTATAAAAGATCATATCATAAAGTAGAAGAGCAAGAAAGAAATTAACTTTAGGTTCTATGGATAATGGAAGCATTCATGATTAATTAAATGATAGAAAGGATGACTCAAGGTAAAAAAGACAATTTTGATTATATAAAATCAAAAAAGTTTGCGCAAATGAAACAAATGTAGCCAAAATTAGAAGTGAAACAGATAACTGGGAGAAAATATTTGCAACAAGTTTCTCTGATAAAGGCATCATATTCAAGATATATAAGAAATTGATATAAGAACAAGAGCTATTCCCCAATAGATAAATGGTTAAAGGACATGAACAGTCCGTTTTAAAAGGAAGAAATACAATCTATCAACAATCACAAGAAAAAAATGCTCTAAATCACTAATAATTAGAGAAATGCAAATTGAAGCAACTTTGAGACTCATATACACACTTTTTACTCTGGCTAAGATAACAAAAGAGGAAAATGACAAACAGAGGATATGGGAAAAGAGGTATACTAATGCAGCTAGATGGTGCAGTAGATAAAGAACCAGGTCTCGAGTCAAGAAGAACTGAGTTCAAATCCTGCCTCAGAAACTAGCTAGTGACCCAGGGCAAGTCATTTAAACCCTGCTTGCCTCAGTTTCCTCATCTGTCAAGTGAGCTGAAACAGGAAATGTCAAGCTACTCCAGTATTTTCGCCAAGAAAACCCCAAATGGGGTCATGAAGAGTCAGATACCACTGAAAACGACTCAACAACAACAACAATGCACTATTGGTAGAGTTGTGAATTGGTCTAGTCATTCTGGAAAGCAATTTGGAACTCTGCCCAGAAAGTTACCAAGCTGTGCATATTCTTTTACTCGGTTCTACCATAACTAGGTCTATTTCCCAAAGAAAGAGGGACAGAACTCATAGGTACAAAAATACTCATAGCAGCTTCTTTCATGATAGCCAAAAACTTGGAAACTAAGAGGTTGTCTTCCTAATGTATAAATAAATTGTGGCACATAAATGAGATGGAATATTATTGTGTCATAAGAAGTTAAGAAATGGACAATTTCAGAAGAAACTGAGAAGATCTCTCTGAGTGTGCCAAACTGTGAGAATAATTTATACAGAGACAGCAACATTATACAGAAAAACAACCATGAAAAACTTTAGGATGCTGATCAACTTAAGGAGAAACCTCAAGTCCAAAGACCAAAGATGAAACACATACTACTCACCTCCTGACAGAGAAGGGATAAACTCAAAATGCAGAAAAAGATAAACATTTTTAGACATGACTAAGGGGGAAATTTGTTTTGCCAAGCTATGCAACTATGCACTGAGGGCTTTATTTTTCTGGGATGTGGGGGTAGGGAGGAGGGATTGGGAAGGACAGATTAATTTTTTTTTAAATGCTTATAAGGAGCTGGCACTCCATAAATAGTTGCTGTTGATGGGGAGAAGAGTGCAGATTTCAAGCAGTGCTTCAGAATGCTACTCAGTGACACACACACACACACACACACACACACACACACACACACACACACACCCTACTTCCATCAGTTAGATGCTTAAGAGCAAGATTCAACCAAATTGAATAGCATAGGGTGTTTGGTGAACCACAACAGCAATCTCCAAACTTTTTTTTGATTGTATACCTCTATCAATAAAAAGTGTTCAAATATGGGGAAAAAAAAAAAAGCCATCCTTCAAGGCCCAACCTCCTCTCTGAAGATGACCTCCTAGAAAATGCCCACTCCTCCTAAATCCATTCTACTTAATTCATCAAATATTTTCTGCTGGCCTGTTCCCATTGATCCGTGTGTCTGTCTGTCTGTCTGTCTGCCTGCCTGTCTGTGTCTGTGTATCTTCCCCCCCACCCCCAGAAACTTTGAGGCCAAATATTTTGTCTTGATCGTTCTCTAGGCATTCCCCGCAGAACTTGGAACAGGACCGAGAACACAGTAGATGCTCTGTGAACACTTATTATCTGATAGATACCTCGTGAGGCAGTGAGCTTGCGGTCACTGCAAGCTGTCAAACAGAGGATGTTAAAGGTTTTTCTGCATGGGATAGTTGACATCTGGGATTCCTTTCAACTGTGAGATACTGCGACATTAAGACTTCATGTTTCGAATATCCTGTCTTTTTTGTTTTTCAGACTGGCCCTGTGATTTTATTGCTATTGGGAATTCCTAGGGAGAAAACTCTCCACCAATGGAGATCAATCATTGCTTTGTAGCTTATTCTTAAAGACTTGCCTGGGGGCATTGAGCAGTCAGATGACCTCGCCCGGGTTACCCAGACAGTATCTGTCCAAGGTAGAACTTGAACATAGTCTTCCTGGCTCCCAGGCCAGATCAAGCTGCTTCCCTCCATGATTTTAAGGTTCTAAAACTCTATGCCTCTGTGATCAATCCTAAAATGTTTACAATTCCATTGCTACTGCTATATGAGTTTAAGAGTCTAAGTTTTTAAAGTTCAAAAATCTCTGTAACTGAAAGATTCTGTATTTCCATGATTTTAAGATTCTCCATATCTTCCCATGTCTCTGACTTTTCCCCAAACCTTGCTAATTCTCCCTATAAAGACCAACAAAATTCCTGAGCCCTGGAGGAGGTATGTGATCCAGGCCTCAGAGTCTGGAACAGTTCCCATCTCTAACCTTTTATCAATAGCTGAATTGACAAGGTCTTCCTTTCTCCCTCATTCTCTAAGCCTCTTCCTCTTTATCGTCCTTGTTAAAAACGTATTTATAAAAGCGGCTCAGTATTGGGCACAGGGCCGGCTGAAGTCCTCATTAATTTCATCCCCATCCTGGTGCATTAATGGGCCAACTTTCTCCCAAGTGTTATATTTACTATGTGCAAAAACCCTCTCATTTCCCCTTGGCAGCTTTTAGCAGCTGGGCTTGGCTGCCCTTATCTGTTCCTTGTAAGTCTCAAGTGGCTTCAGGAGATGCCTGTTTGCTTTCTTCCCTCTTTCCAACTCCTCCTCCCCCTACCCCATCCCTTGGAACTAACTGTTTGTGAGGCCTTGGGGTGAGAGGGGTTCCTGGTGACACCAACTCTTCTGCCCCTATCTCAAGAAATGGCACTCTTCATCTAAAGGTCTCTAATATATTCCTGGCCTGAAACCTCTTACAACTAAAAGAGCGTGAGGAAAAATAAAACCCTTTGCTTAGGGTTGAGATAGGGGCAAATTATCCCCAAAGATGTACTGGACACTCGGGACATGGGTTACCACCAAATCAAGACCCCTTAAGTGAGTAAAAGTGAAGTGATGGAGAATTTTCCATTTTATAGTCCTGGGAGACCTATGGGAGGAATAGGAACCAATATGGCAGCTTTCTTCTCTACCCTAGCCCTGCCTCATGGCCTAGATCCATGAACCACTACGAGAAAAGAAGTAACAGGCCACCCAGGACCTATGCAGTGGGGTTAGGAGAGGGACACAGACTTTGAGCAATTCTCCCAAGAGCCAAGACTAGGAGGAAAACTGGTAGGTATGAGCAGACAGAAAAGCCCCATTTTCTTAGGATAGTCAAGTAAGAAAAGGGACAAGTCCAACCTTCTCATTTTACAAATGACGAAATTGAGATCCAGAGAGAAATTAGCCCAATGTCACCCAACTAATAAATGATTAACCTGGGGCTTCTGACTCCAAATTCAGGCCTCTCTCTTATTCTGCTCTACTGCCCCAACCCTCAAGGCCCTGTTGGAAACTTTTCAATCACAAAATAGTAATTAAATTGTTGAAAACAACTTATAAATAAAATAATAGAACAAAAACCTGTTTTCCATTTTTTAAGTATTTGTAATGTTTTCTAAAAAAATCCTTTTTTTTAAGGAATGACATCAGAGTTTTGTTTTCTAAACATTACAAAGCATTAGTGTGTGGTGATGTTTTTATAGACCTCCTTTTTTCTCCCAGTGGGTCCTCTTCCTTCTGCCTGGGGCAACTGCAACTGATTCTATGCCCTTCCACCCTGTGTGATGATCTTTGGCCAAGGCTGCCCCTTAAATCCTCCACGGAGGATCCACCCAAAACATAGGAAGCTTTCTCCAGCTCTTTAAATATCTCAGAGGCATGAAGAGCACTATTCAGATGAGTCCTCAAGGGTCTTTCTTGCCTATTCTTTAACCAGCCTTTTTCTGATTCTTTTTCATTTATCTCTCTTCCCCAACATTGGTCCAGACCCATGATTTTATTGATATAGGGAATCCTTCACGAGGTACCTCTCTCTGCCATGCAGACTAGCCTTTATAAGCAGCCTTTCCCAGTCCCACTCAGTGCTGGTGCCTTTCCTTTGTTGATTATCCCCAATTCATCCAGCCTGTGTCTTGTTAGTACAGAACCGTTTGCATGTTGCCTTCCCCATTAGAGTGTGAACTCCTTGAGAGCATGGACTGTTCTTTGTCTTTCTTTGTTGTTGATGTTCAGTCATGCCTGACTCTTTGTGACCTCGTTTGGGCATTTCTTGGCAGAAATACTGAGTGGTTTGACATTTTCTTCTCCACTCCATTTTACAGATGAGGAAACTGAGGCAACCAGGATTAAGTGACTTGCCCAGGGTCACACAACCAGTAAGTATCTGAGGCCAGATTTGAACTCAGAAATAGGAATCTTCCTGACTCTAGTCCTGGAGTCTAAATGCCCACGTAGCTGCCCCTCCTGATATACAGTAGGTGCTTAATAAATGCTTATTGACTTTACTTGACCAACATCTACTCTGCAACTTGAATCTTAGGATCTTAACAGCTTTATTATATGCTTGCTGATTGATTGGTTAATTAGATGATCTCTAAGGTCTCTTTCAGTTCTAAATTTATGTAGACCCTATAAACTCTAAGGTCCTTATCCCAACTCCAACTCTCAAAGGCAAACTGGGTCCCTGAAGGCAGCTAGCTAGAGATTCTGGGTCTCCTTCCTTATCTCTGGTCCTACTGGTCCCAAAGTGAGGCTGGCTACATCTCTCCTTCAGGGGTCTAGGATATTGTTGAGGGCTGGTGTGGGAGGAGGGGAGGGATCTTTCTAAAGCTTCCAGATTGATTATGTGATCTCTCAGGTTCTTTCTAGCTCTGAATGTGTGATCCAATGATGTCAGAAGGTTCAGAATTACAATGCTTGGGGCACTGATAGCTTAAGAGTCTTGCCTAGGATCACACAGCCAACAAATGTCCATGGTGACACTTGAACCCAGGCCTTTGTGTCTCTAAGCCCGGCTCGCTATCCTCCAGGCTATGCTGCTCTTTTTTTCCTAGTCCTATATGTTCTCAACAATGCCATTTACTTTGCTTTCCTGATATGGAGTCACTGTCGGTAACATGCTAAAGCCTACAAGCACCCGCCATATGTTTTTTCCATTGCTCTCTGCATTATCTAGAATGCTGATGAGTTACTCTGGGTAGAGCTTGTTTATATACGCAATTGTTTCATTTTTTTGCATTAGACTGGAAGTTCCTTGAGGGCAGGGGCTCTCAATACAGCATCTGGCATACTAGCAGGCACTTAATAAATGCTAGCTGGCTGACTGATAACACGCAATTTCCCAAAGGCAATCCAGGCCTGCTCAGGTATAGTCTCAGCTTGTTCTCCCTCTTAGGTCACATCAAGAAAAGCGCAGCAATGTTTATACACATTTGTTTGATGTCTCCTCCATTAGACTGTGAGCTCCTTGAGGGCAGGGACTGTCTTTCATTTTTCTTCATATCTCCAGTGCTTAGCATATAGCAGATGCTGAATTGACTAACTGGGTAACATCCAGGACAAGGATGACATCAGTCTTACTGGACTCTGGGCAAGTCACTTAACCAATCAATACCTACCTGTAGCCATTGGCTGGAAGGAGTGGGGGAGGTGGAGAAGGAGATAGAAAGAGAGAGGCAGGAAAAGAGAGAGGGGCTTCCTCAACCTTCCTTAACCCTGTGTGATCCTGTTTGCCTCAGTTTCTTCATCTGTAAAATGAGCTGGAGAAGGAAATGACAAACCATGCTAGTATCTCTGACAGGAAAAACCCAAATGGAGTCACAAAGAGTTGGATATAAATGAAAATGGCTGAACAACAACCTCAACCCTGTGCCAGTCATACCCTCCATGAAGGTGTTTGCTGCTTTCTTGGAGGATTGTCACTACATGGCCCAAATGGAAGCAGGATTCTCTATAGATACAGAAAAGACAGAGAGACAGAGGTGAGGGAGGGAGGGAGAGAGAGAGAGATGGATGGATGGATGGGTGGGTGGGTGGATGGATGGGTGGATGGGTGGATGGATGGGTGGATGGATGGATGGATGGATGGATGGATGGATGGATGGATGGGTGGGTGGGTGGATGGGTGGATGGACGGATGGACGGATGGACGGATGGACGGATGGACGGATGGACGGATGGATGGAGGGATGGACGGACAGATGGAGGGATAGACAGACAGATGGATGGAGGGATGGATGGGTAGATAGATAGATATAGATATAGATAGATTGAGACATGCATACATAAATATATATATACATAGATATAGATCCTTTAGACGCTTCTTTTGCAGGTGATATTATACCAACTTCATTAATCTCCAGAACTTTGCAGAACCTCCTAAATAAAAGTTATAATTATTCAAAAGTGTTTGGCCTAACTATCCACATTAAATGAAGAAAGCCTCTTGCTCAAACTATGATATGCCATTGGGTAGAGAACCCATAGAGCTTGTCCATCAGTACGAGGCTGGATCGCCTTTAGTAAATTGCTCAGTGATTCTAATAACTCCCTCAACTCTCTCTCAGAGTCTCTCTTTTTCTTCCCATGATGGAAGGTGGTGTTTGAGGGAAGTGAGAGATTCTATGAGGGAGAGGGGAAGAGGGCATCCACACAACATCAAAGACTAGAGAAGAAATTCCCCAGCATATTGAGGGGTCTCTCCCTCTCCCCCACTCCCTGGAGAGGATTTATAGAGGACATGCCCAAGAACCGCACGAGGGGAGGAGGGAATGGGTCATGAACCACATCATTAGAGGGAGTGTCCACACTGCTGAGACTATTTACCTTGCTGAGCAGCCGTGGGCAAGTGACTACAAATCTCTGGGCGTTGGTCTCCTCATCTATAAACTGGGGGCAATAATACAAGTATTAATACATTGGTGATGTACTTTGTAGGACTAGCGTAGGGAAAGTTATAAACCTTAAAGTTTTATTTTTTTGTGTGGACCTCTATTAGGAGTTCTTCATGAGGAACCCATCTCCACTAAGGCATCTAAGCAACTGTTCTGTGATTAATAGTCTAAGAATCTAGGGTCTGAGAATGTAAATGACTGGTCCAGGGTCACAGTCATATTAGACCCAGAGTCAGAGAGATCTGAGTTCAAATCCATCCTCAGATACTTACTAGCTGTGTGACCCTGGACAAGTCACTTAACCTCTGCCTACCTCAGATTCCTCAGCTATAAAATGGGGATAATAACAGCACCTATTTTGAAGAGTTGTTATGAGGATCAGATGAGACAATATTTGCTATTGTTAAACAAGCACTTAGCACAATGCTCTCTCTATGTGTATGTACATGTTATATGGTATATATGTGTATGTGCATATGTTTGTGTACATGTGTGTGCCTGTGTATGTTATGTGTATGTGTACATGTGTGTGCTGTGCATTGTGTTATATTTGTGTGTTGTACATGTGTTGTATATTTATTGTGGGCATGTGTGTACACATGTATTTTGTTGTGTGTATGTATATATGTTATGTATTACATGTATGCGTTGTTTATACATGTGTATTACAATATATGTACATGTTTGTCATGCCTTGTATACATGTGTGTATGTATTGTGTGTGCACACATGTGTGTGCGTGTATGCTTATTCCCTTCCCTCCTGCCATGGAACAGCTCTCTCGGGTTATGGCAAGAGCTTCCTCTTCAGGTGCAAGTTACAGAGAGGTCAATTTTGACTCAGTAGAAGGAAAAGCTTTCTAAGAGTTAGTTTTCCCAAAATGGAATAGACTGCTGGGAACAGTAATGAGCTCCCCGTCACTCAAAGTGTTCAAGCAGAGGATAGATAATCGGTCACTAGTGGAAAACGCACCAGATACAAGTCATGTTTTAGAAAGGAATTAGACTAGATGCCCCTGACTTCCCTCTGGGCCCAGGGATTCTTTACACACCCACACTGTCCCTCCCACTGGGCTCCCTGAGCCAGAACATGAGGAAGCCCCTCTCTCTTTTCCTGCCTCTCTCTTTCTGTCTCCTTCTCCACCTCCCCCACCCCTTCCAGCCAATGGCTACAGGTAGGTGTTGATCGCTTAACCTCCATGAGTTTTATTCACCACAACAGCTTAAAAGGTCGCCTACACCCATCACTCGCCCTCTCCCCCACCTAAAGTCACTGACAGATGCTTCCTCCCTATCGCTCTCACCCTCAGGCTGCTACCAGACTCTCCACACTGCCTTCCCTCCTCGTTTAGAGAAAGCCTCCCCTTAGCATCTCCCTTCCTTTCTCTTTTCATCTCTGTCCATGTATCTTTCAATTTTTCTTGGTCTAGTCTCTACCTCTGTCTTTCTAACCTATTCCTTTCCTCTCGCTCTCTCTCTCTCGCTCTCTCTCTATCTCTCTCTCTGTCTCTCTGTCTCTCTCTGTCTCTGTCTCTGTCTCTCTCTCTATCTCTCTCTCTCTGTCTCTCTGTCTTTCTGTCTCTCTCTGTCTCTCTCTATCTATCTCTCTCTGTCTCTCTCTCTGTCTCTCTGTCTCTGTCTCTGTCTCTCTCTCTGTCTCTCTGTCTCTCTCTGTCTCTATCTCTCTCTCTATCTCTCTCTGTCTCTCTCTCTGTCTCTCTGTCTCTCTCTCT
>CM053588.1:55961045-55977344 GCA_028646515.1 Pseudochirops corinnae | reverse complement strand
GTGACATAGGAGAGAATAGACCGGGGGAGGGGGGACACACTGGGATGGCTGTTTTGCGGTGGTGGGTGGGGGAAAGAGGGGGAGAAAATATGTAACTCAAAATCTTGTGGAAATGAATGATACAAACTATAATAAAATTAAAAAAAAAAAAGAATAACAGTGATTATTCCACAATCACCCAGACATACTATTGTTCCGTAAATATCAATGTTTTTAACCAATGTTACCTTCCTCATAATCTCCAAACTACATCAAATGAAAAGTTTTCAGCGTTCTGAGAATCCTCTGAATTTGAATGTTCTGCACTCTAAAATTTTCTCTAACTTTAACATTGTATGTTCCAAGATGCCTTCAGATTCAAATGTTCTATGTTGTAAGGATATCTTCTAATGTTTTACCCTTTCAAGGTCCCTTCTAACCCCAAAAGAGAAAATTAAAACCGTTGGGGAACCTGACCAGGTAAACAGCCTCCCTGATACCCTATTTGCTACTGAAGTTGTCCTAAGAGGTTTTCTGTGAGCCTACAGTAGAGGTGCTTGTACAGCTTTTATTCAATAACAAAAAGGCAATTATTTCATTCACCTTGCAAGAGTCTAGACTAGAATATGAAACGTAAAAGGATAACAGCAAGATAGAAATTTGTTGTCCTTGGACCAGTTTGCTGAAGCCCATTGGAAAAGATGAGAATGAGGGAAATAAGTACGTAATAAGAGCAACAGAGAGACAGCCTGGGGTCATGGATGGAGGGCTGGTCTTGTAGTCTAAGAGACTTGGTTTCCTTCAGTCCTGTTTCTGACCATGGATCATTGATCTCTCATCGCCCCATGCAACTTTCTCAGACTCTGTTGCTGTCGATCTGCCCCTCTGGAGGGAGTTTTTATGCAAAGAGTCTCCCACATGGATGAAATCATGGTTCTCAACCAATATAATAATGATAATAATAACACTTGATATTCAATTCTTCAAAGTGCTTTCCTACACGTCAAGGAAAGGGCACTGAACAGGAAATCAGAAAAGCTGGTTTTCAGTCCTGGTTTTCTCACTCCTAGAATTAGCCTGAGAAAATATAATTGGCCTTTTCTGGCCATCACTTTTCTTCATTAGTGAAATGAATAGCTTAGACCAGATAATCTCTAAGGCCCTTTCCCATTCTAAGGTCCCTTCCAACTCCAACACTCAGTGTTCTGAGAATCCTTCGAATTGGAATGTTCTGTGTTCTAAAATGCCCTTCTAGCTCTATCATTCTTTGTTCCAAGAACCTTTCAGATTCAAATACTCTTTTTTCTAGAGGTCCCTTCTAAACAGGGATGTGCTGGAGCTAGCCCAAATCACCTCGAGAACCACTTGTTAAATTTTCAGTGTGAACATTTAAGACTCAAAAATTGGCAAATGCTACAAATCAAGGCTTGATTTATTGGTTGGTTGATTTCTAGACTTAAGAACATGATGGAGAAAATGTTAATGATGCAAATTAAACTGAAAAATATGTCACAGGTACATTTCTTTTTTTTTTCTGGAGAGTTGGTTGTTAAATATTTACAAGCACACCACTGTTTCTACTCCAATATTCTATGCCTTTCAGTCCTGACTTTCCCTGTTCTAAGGGCCCTCTTGGCTCTGATAATCTCTGTTGTAATGGTCCTACTGACTCTCATATTCTGAATCCTGAGGACCCTCCCAGCTCTGATATTTTCTATACTACAGTTCCCTTTCTTAAAGGCATCTGATGGTATAATGGATATAGCACTGAGTCTGGAATTAGGAAGACTTGAGTTCCAATCCAGCCTCAGACGCTTTACCAGATGTATGACCCTGGGCAAGTTACTTAACCTCTGTTTGCCTCAGTTTCCTCAATTGTAAAATGAAATTGATAATAGCCCCTACCTCCCAGGGTTCTTGTGAGGATCAACCGAGACCATATTTGTGAAGCACTTAACACAGTACCTGGTATACCGGTACACAGTATAAATGTATATATAAATGTATAAATGCTTATCCCCTTCCAGCTCTGACAGCTTACGTTTTAAGGATCCTTCTCAACTAAAATATTTTGTATCATAAGGTTCTCCCCCACCCCTAGCTCTGACATTCACTGCTCTAAGGACCCTTCCAACTCTGATATTCTCTATAGGGGTTGGCTGGTCAGCTGTGGGGGGGGGGGGGGTAGCTGGGGGAGCCTGAGGGTAGAGGAAGTTGGGGGGTGGGGTAGGCTGGTTGCCAGGCCAGCCTGGGTGCTCCCACAACTGTAGCCTCTGCCAAGTAGCAATATGAAACAGGAACTCCGCCTTCCCTGTTGAGGTTATTTTGGTCCCAGAGAATAAACCCTTTTGGAAAATGTGACCCACTTCTGATCCCGGTGTATTTGCTCACCAAGCCCTCATTAAGGCGTGTAAGGGAGGCCGCAGCATCCCTTAATAAAGAATAATTATGGGGCGGGATTATGGAGATTATCAGAGACAGGTGGAGTCCGTGGCCGAGCCTGCTCCCAGGCGGCAGGCAGGAATGAGCTCACACTTTCCCACTCTCCCAAAGAAGCAGGCCAATCCTTGAGTCTGTGGGCCAGACAGCGCCCCTTCCTGTAGGGCCTCTAGGCAATGGCCACTAATCCCCACTGGGGGTGGCATTTTTTTGTCACTACTCACCACCTGGCTAAGGAAGGCACAGACCTTACTCTGCCCCATCTGGGATTCCTTGAGAAGAGTGCAGAATGTGTCATTGTCCACCCAGGCCACCCCTGGGTGGACAGTGTGTATGTGTCTGGTGGGGTGGCCTCACCAGACACACACACACACGCACACCAAACTCAATATATCCATATGATTCTGTCTGGGAATTCCTGATTATTTCCTGAAGACATTAGCGATCACCTACAGTAGTCAGAGACTGTTAGAGATGGAAGAGGTCTTAGAACATAGAATTTCAAAGCTGAAGATGGGCCTTAGAACACCGTTTAATTAACTTGTTCTGTTTTGGTCCTAGAAGATGGAGCTAGAACGATGGACAGAAGTCATAACAAGCAAGTTTAGGCTTGAGGTCAGGAACACTACCTAATGACTCAAGCTATACATCCATGGAATGGGCTTTCTCCAGAAGGGGTAGCTTTAAGCAGAGCACAGGGGCCACCTGTCAGGCATATTGCATCAGGTTCTCCTTTCACAGATGGATTGGACTAGATGGCCACAAAGGTGGGTTCCAACTTTTTAATTCTATGATTCCATGACTGTCAGAGCTGGAAAGGATCCTAGAATGATGGAACATAGATACTGTTGTTCTGTCATTTCAGTCATTTCCTGCTCGCCATGACCACATTTGGGGTTTTCTTGGCAGAGATACTGGAGTGGTTTGCCATTTCCTTCTCCGGCTCATCTTATAGATGACAAAACCAAGGCAAACAGGGTCACACAGGGTCAAGTGACTTGTCCAGGGTCACATAGCTAGGAAGTGTCTGAGGCCACATTTGAACTCAGGAAGATACATCTTCCTGACTCTAAGCCTGGCACTTTATCCACTACATGGCTATTAAAGACCAAGGAATAATAAAGCTATGACTTAGGAGATCATCTAGTTTCACCATCTTATTTTATAAAAGGGAAGCAGAACTAGATAGTCACAGGGAGAGTGTTAGTTCTAGAGCTGGAAGAGAACCTGGGTGGGGGGTGCAATCTGGTCTCTCATTTTACAGATGAGGAAACTGAGGGGGGGGGCAGGCAGAGAGGTGGAATAACTTTCCCAAGGTCACATAGGCCGTATCACAAAGTTATCAGTTAAGGAGACGTGGACTTGATCTCCAGACTATCTCACCCACTCATTCTCCTCCACTCTCTCCTTCTATACTGTCACTGCCTGTCTGTCTCATCTCTCTGTCTCTTCAGCCAGCCCTGCCACACTCACACTCACACATACACCCATCACCCCTTCCTTCCAGCCAGCTCCCCTGCCCCTCCCCAAGGGCACTTTCAACCAGGCTCCCTACCCCACTTGCTGTCTGCACCCCTCCCATGGACTGGGCAGGGAGAGGACATTGCCTGATATCAAGCAGAGACTTGAAGAGAGATTTGTGGTTGAGATACCACAGGGCCTGGAAGAGTCAAGTACTTCCCTCTCCTGGGACTGGAATTCCCCTCCCCTGGGCCCAACTGTAGCCTTAATAAAAGCAGATAAAATGGGAAGCAAATGTATCCAGAGAACTTTCCAAGTTACTAGACACATGGGATTCCTATAGGAAGGAGACCCAGAAATCCATCAGTGATCAGCACATGAGATGTGCTGAGGAACAGCTCCCTTCCTTATATAGGGGAAGGAGCCTCACACCAGAGCAGAATGGAGCTAGAGCTGGAGGAAAGGGGTGCTGGTAACCTAAAGGACCTCCCAGTACTTCTGGAGCCATCAGCTGACAGTTCTGTACCACCCTCCACCACAGGGCCTCTCTCCCTGGCCCTTCTTCCCTTTGTCTCCCCTCCCTGTCTCCTTGTCCCTTTCCATCTCTTTCCCCTTGTCATTCTCCACCCCGCTCTTTCCTTCTCTACCCCTAGTCCCTTCCAGCTTTGACATCCTGTGTTCTAAAGACCCTCCCAGTTCTGACATTCTCTGTTCTAGGTACCCTCCCAGCTCTGACATCCTGTGTTCTATGGGTCCTCCCAGCTCTGACATCCTGTGTTCTAAGGGCCCTCCCAGCTCTGACATCCTGTGTTCTAAGGGCCCTCCCAGCTCTGACATCCTGTGTTCTAAGGGCCCTCCCAGCTCTGACATCCTGTGTTCTAAGGGCCTTCTCAGCTCTGACATTTTATGTTCTCAGGACCCTCACAGTTCTGATATTATATAATCCTAAGATTCTGTGATCCTAAGACCCAACGTTTCTGTCATTTTAATCGCCAGAATGCATGCTGAGGGGATAAGAAGACAAAGTACCCCTAACAACCACCACCACCGCCAACAGGAAGAGATGTCTTCCCCAGAACAGGTAGGCACATTCCTGGTGCCAGAGCCCTAGGCAATATTCAATGACAAAGATCTTTCTACATTCTAGAAAAGAGCAAACAGCAGAGAGATATCCCCTGCTCCCCAATCCCACCCCAATATATGTACTCCACAATCCTTGGGGGTCAGCCCTATTCCCTTCACCACCACCTAGCCTCTGAGCCCCCAAAACTCTCATATGTTCCAATTCCGAGCCAAAGAGAGACTTCGCTCTCCCCAGACAAGAAAAGAGGGTTAGAAGGAAGAAGAGGGTCCGAAACTTGGTTCTTTGTCCCAAGCCTCAATGGAATTTAATTCCAAGGTTCGAAGGTCTTTGGCCCCTTCGCAGATAAAAGGTGGCTGGGCCTGAGAGATGAGCTGGTTAGTGAAGGGGGGAGCACTGGCTCCCCAGGGGAGTGGGCTGGCCTTTCCCTGCCTGTCCCCCTTTCCAGCTAATGATTGGGGCCCAGGGCTGCCCGTTCCAGCCCGCTGCCCCACAAGAAAAGCCCATTAATTTAAGACTAATAGGATTTCCCATTTGCCACAATCCCTGGGAGATGCTGCAAGAAGTTTGTTGGGGGTGGGGTGGGGGAAGGATTGGAGGGGGAGGGATATGAAAGGCAGCCCCAGTGGGGCTCCCAGGGGGTGGCCTGGGATTTTGAAACCTGGATGTTGAGATGGACAACATCTCTGCAAGGTAGACAGCCATTCCAGGGTGATTCCACACCCCCAAGCCCCCACCATTCAAAAGAGGAGCAATTAAGGGGTGACTTGCCCACAGCCCTTGGCTAGGAAGTGGCAAAACCAGGAATCCTGCCCAGATCAGAACCTCCTTCTGACTTCATGCTGCTTTCCCAGGGGCGTGGAGGTCTTAGGATTTCTGGGCTATTTCAGCCCCTTGAGGACTCCCCCATGGGGCATTAGGGGGATTAGGGCAAGCTTCCTTCCTCAACACCACCCCTGCTCCCCACCCCACCCCCAATCTCTACTGTTCATTTGGCTGAGACCCTTAATCCATCACTACCTCCCAGGATCAACCTTTATCCTTCCTTCAATGGCCTTTAACCTCTGTCTATATTGAAGTTTCTCAAGATGTTCGTTGTGTTGGTGATATGCCCTTCTCCTAATGTGGCTGGGTCAGAAGAGTTCAACCAGACCATATTGATGCCCAGGGAGGCTGCATTGATCCAGTGGGAGGGGCTTGGTGATCATCAGGACTGAAAAATAGGACAAAGCCCAGAGAGTTATCACAGAGGAGGAACCACTGAAAACAGGAACACAAGGAAGAACACAACCCACTGGGCCAACACAAAACCATCCACTTAGCTATTCAGGGCATCTGTGCTCTTGTCCTGTCTAGAAACAAGAAATCACAAATTGCAAAATGTTTCCTGGGACTAGCTCAGTTTCATAGCACAGCCTATCTCAATCACAGAATCATAGAAAGAGTGGGAAGAGACCCTAGAACACAGATAGTTAGAGCTAGAAACAGACTGTTGGAACAGAGAATGTCAGAACTGGAAGGTCCTTAGGACATGAAATGTTAAAATACAAAAGGACTTATAACAAAATGGCAAGGTGGAAGAGGTCTTAGAATATGGAAGTTAGTCATCTTTCAGTGGTGTCTGACTCTCTGTGACCCCATTTAAGGTTTTCTTGGCAAAGATACTGGACTGCTTTACCATTTCCTTCTCCAGCTCATTTTACAGATGAGGAAACTGAACATAAAATATTAGCGCTCATAAAGACCTTAGAACATAGACTGTCAGAACTGGAAAGACACTTAGAACATAGAATATTAGAGTTGGTAGAAATGTTAGAACATACGATGTCGGGGCTAGGTAGGACCTTTAAAAACAATGACCATCAAAACTGGAAGGAACCTTAGAACATAAAATTCTAGAATAAAGAATGTTAGAAATAAAGGGATCTTAAAATGTAAATGATTAAAAACACAGTATCAAGCATTGACCTTGGAGGCAAGAAAATCCAAGTCCGAATCCTTCCACAGACACTAAGTGGTTGTGTGACTCTGGGCATGTCACCTAACATGCATATATACTAGCACTGCCCTGATCAAAAAAGGCAATGCTATTTGTCTGACATTCTCAGTTATTGATGAATCTATACTGGTCCTTTATGATTTTTGCTTCCATTTCTAGTTGTTCGCTAACCATCCCTTTAACAGTGCTTTCTAGAATCTTTCCAGGAATCAGATTCAAGTTTGCTAGCTTATAATTTATGGAACCAGTTCTTGTTTTTTTTTTCAGGAAATCAGGATGTTTAGCCTTCACCAATTATATAGTATCTCTACAGCTCCCTCCCACCTTTCAAAGACAATGAAAAATGACATCTACCACTTCTTTCAGGGACAGTACTATGTGGATTCTAAAGTAAAGGCTGGAGGATTAGAATCTTGGATGAATTCCACTACAGAGAACTAGAAAAACCTAGAGGTGAGTGCTTAGAGCAGTGGTTGTCAACCTTCCTAATGCCACAACCCTTTAATACAGTTCCTCATGTTGTGGTGACCCCCAACCATAAAATCATTTTCGTTGCTACTTCATAACTGTAATTTTGCTACTGTTATGAATTGTAATCTAAATATCTGATATGCAGGATGTATTTTCATTGTTACAAATTGAACATAATCCACAGGTTGAGAACCGCTGGCCAAGAGGCAGGGACACAGTCTTGTACCCTGCATGGTTTGGCAGTGATCTATATAATCCATGGACCCAGGCCATGTTTTGGAACTCTGACTTAGCTGTTGTCCATGTCCTTAACTCCAACACCACATGTCCATTTCTGAATGGTGGTCAGAAGCTGGAGTGTTAGAGATTCAGAAACATCCAATGACCAGGCCAAAGAGGTGGAAGAGTCCTCTCTGGCAGCCTTGGGAAAACCAGAGAGATATCAGGTCACTCTAAGGGCACACATAGAATCAGCGCCTCTCTGAGTCAGGAACGACCAAGACACCTTGCTGAATCCCCAGATCCCGTCCTGGAAAAATGATCTGGAGGCCCCAGCCCACCAACCAATTTCACTCCAAACTTGCTGTGTGAAGCCAGAGGAAATGGTCATTTCCTCTATGTGCTGTTTGACAAAGTTACATATATGCAGAGAAGAATCATAATGGGTGTCACCACCTAATTAAAGAGTGAACGTTAGCAAAATAATTTAAGACGTATTCGGGAGAGAAGATGTAGACTGTTCTTGAAGTGAACAAATGGAACATTTCCTCATTTGAGGGCCCTCCCAGCTCAGATATTCTCTGTTCTAAGGTCCTTCCCAGCTCAACATTACATGTTTTAAGGTCTTTCCCAGGTCAGACATCCTGTGTTTTAAGGGCTCTCCCAGTTCAGGTATTCTTTGTTCTTAGGCCCTTCCAGCTCTGACATTCTATGTTCTAAAGGTCCCTTTATCCCTGAGATTATATATTCTAAGGGCTTTCCTAGCTTTGACATTCTTTGTTCTAAGGTCCTTCCCAGCTCTGACATTTTGTACTCTAAAGGTCCTATTAACTCTGATATTCTATGTTCTAAGGTCCTTCTTGACTCTAACATTCTATATTCTAAGGCCTCTTACAGCTCTGGCTGTTTTAAAGGTCTCTTTCAGCTCCAATATTCTAAGATTTCTTCTACCTCTGGCATTCTAAGTCACAAGGTCCCTTTCAGCTCTAACATTCTGTGATTTTATTTATCAGTTAATTCCATTAAATGACTGGCTGACTTTTTTATGATAGCAAAGAATTAGAAACAAAGTGAACACCCAACAATTTGGGGAACAACTACATAAATTATGATACACGAATGTAATAGAATATTACTGTGCTGTAAGAAATTATATGATGAATATGGAGAAGCCTGGAAAGATTTACACGAACTGATGCAGAGGAACATAAGCAGAATAAGAAAATTATATAAACAATAACTACAATGGAAGTGAAAAGAACAAAGACATACCAAAAAATTAAAAGTGAATGCAACAAAATTATAAATTTTGAGTATGAGTCAAATGAAAGGATATTTGAGGACACCCCAACTAACCCCTTCATGGAGGTGGGAAGTCTACAACTGTTACCTGTCTTTTTAGATGTTTTAAATTCATTGATCAATTTTTTCCTCTTTATTTTCTTTTTATCTTTAAGAAATACTATTAAATGGGAAGGCTCTCTCATAGGAGGAATGAAGGGATACTCCAGAAAACTATGATAATGTAAAAAAAAATCAATAAAAACTTACTTAAAATAGAAATAAAATAATAGAGTGAGCAAAATACCTTTAAATGGTTGACTGAGTGGAAAAGAAATCAGACAGTGGGTCAATTGAGTCGATATGATTAACTCAGGTGATCTTAATTCCACCAGGTATAGACTCCATTGGGTGACTGCTTACACAAAACACAGATACAAGATCTCTGTGTGCCCTGGCATCTGTGGACCCCAGGGAGACAGAGAACAGAATCTTTGACTCCATACCCACATACTCAAGGATGCCGCAGCCCTACAGAGCATTCAGGAGCAACTGGGTTTGTTCATTCTATCACTCACCAAATGATTTTTTGCGATCAATTGATGCAACAGAAAGAACAGCCATCTCCAGCAACATCACGGTCATGATAGCAAGAGCAGAGACCATCCACCTCCACCATTCCCAGCTAACCTGACTGAGCAGTAGCCTATGCAAGGGCCTTCATCTTAAGTGATACAGCCCAGCCCACCAGACAAGTTAGGAAAGGCTTACAGAGGAACATTCCTCCTCCCTGCTCTGCCTGTGCTCACACACGGTTGCCTTTTGATATCCGATGGCCACTGGCCAATTGGCTGCCACGCTGCTATTTGCCTTGGAACAGGAAATACATTTTTCTCTTATTTATACTGCTGACCTCAGGAATAAACTAATTATGCTGCTGAACTGCATTCCCACACTGTCCAGCACACATCTGTAACCCCTGGATGGGACCAAGGTAGAGGAGATATCAATTGGACAAGGAGGTCCCCAGGCTCCTTTCCAGCACACTGGCTTTCACTTAGCAACTTGGCCCGAGAGCAAGCCCACTAACTCACCTCTCCACGATTCTATAGCTCAACCCAGGAATCATGCCATCCTCATGGATAGGGATTAATACTCCCAAGGGTTTGTCCTCCTGGAGACTCCCTTCCTCCAATTCCCTTGGGATCTCAGAAAGCTGCTTCTTCCCTTTCTGATTGTCTAATCACTTGGGAAGATCCTACGTTCGTTTGCACCCCACATATTATCAGTGGTTGGGCAGTGACCATAGAATCTCAGAGCTGTAAAGAACCTTCCAGAATTTCAGATCAGGAAAGGTCCTTCAAACAGTGTGTCTGAACTGAGAAAGATCCTGACCTCATCACCTCACACCTAGACTAGCGTAGCAACCTGATGATGGGTCTGCTCACTTCAAGTCTCTCCCTATTCCAATCCATTGTCCATTCAGCCACCAAAGCAAGTTCCCTAAAATACAGGTCTGATCATGTCTCACACACACACACACACACACACACACACACACACACACACACACACACTCAACAAACTCCGGTGGCTCCCTATTGCCTCCAGAAGCAAGTACAAAATGCTCTAATTGGCATTCAAAGCCCTTCCTAACCTAGCCCCATTCCACCTTTCCAATCTCTTTATACCATACTCCCACCATGTTCTCTGATCCAGTGATGCTGGCCTCCTGGCTGCTCCACGAGCAAGACCCTCCATCTCTGGGCTCTGGCCCTTCTTTCTGGCCATCCCCCATGCCTGGAATGCTCTCCCTCCTTTGCTCAGACTACTGACCTCCCTGGCTTCCATTAAGGCCCAATAAAAAAGCACTCTTTTGGGGTGTCTAGGTGGCACAGTGAATAGAGCACTGGCCCTGGAGTCAGAAGGACCTGAGTTCAAATCCAGCCTCAGACACTTAACACTTAACTAGCTGTGTGACCTTGGGTAAGTCAATTAACTCCAATTGCCCCTACAAAAAGAAAAAAAAGCCATCTTTCCCCAGCCCCTCTTGTTTCTGGTGCCTTCCCTCTGTTATTCTCTCCTATTTGTCCTATATGTAGTTGACTTTGTGTGTATCTGTCGGCATGCTGTCTCCCCATTAGTCTGTGAGCTCCCTGGTGCTTAGCACAGTGCCTGACACAAAGCACTTAATAAATGTTTACTGACTGGTGAACAACAAAGAATGCCAGAGCTGGAAGGGATGTTAGGACATAAAATGTCAGAGCTGGGAGGACACTCTTAGAATATAAATTTACCAGAACTGGGAGAGAACTTAGAATATGAATTTCTGAGTAGGAAAGGCCTTAGAATATAGAATTTCAGAGCTGAAGGAAAACTCAGAGCATAGAATGTCGGAGCAGGAAGGATCCATGGAACATGGGACAGTAGAGCTGGAATCTTAGACCCTTGACTGCTAGAGTCACAAGGGTCCTTAGAACACATGGCTTCAACACTGGTGTGCTGCTACCTTGCTCTTACACCAAAGCATTGTGACATCTGTTCTAGGCTCACTGGAAAGAAACAGGAGATGTATAAAACCGAATCCCTCCTTTCAAGTATATGTCTTACTTAAGGAGAAAACACACATTAACTAATTGGAGCATGTTATAAAAACTGATCATAGATTTAACACTAGAAGGGCCCCCAGATGCCACGCACTTTCCTCCCTTCATTTTATAGGTGAGGAAATAGGCTTCAGAGAGGTTGACTGATTTGCCCAGGGTCACCTTTCAGAGGTGACATTTGAATCCAGGGCCTACTGACACTAATTCCATTTTTTTCTCCATTCAAGTCACCATATTGCCTTGTATCCAAATGATCAAGTCTCGAGCTATGAGAGACATCAGAGATCACCTAATATGACCCATAGCTTGGGAGTTCCCAAAAAGTGATCATCAAAACCCGCCTTGAGTCCTTCGGGTATGGATGAAGACCTTGCTGTCTCCCAAGGCAGCCCAATTCCTGTGTGGTCAGCTCTGATTACTAAGAAGTATTTCCTTCCATCAGGCTGAAACGGCCTCCCTGGAATCCTCTCCCCTCCCCAACTGGTCCTAGTGTCCTCCTCTCCAGTCACACAGAACACATCTATACCCTAACTCCCAAGTGATAGATCTTCAGATACTTAAAGTCCTGTCCCACATGAAATGGGCAGCATTGACCCATAAGAATCCGAGGTGTTCAGATGGAGCATCGTGGTGCAGAAGGGGGAGTTGTGGAGCTGGTATGCAGAAGAGCAGGTTTTAAAGACCACCTCTGACACTTATTAGCTTTATGACCATGGTCAAATCTGAGCCTCTATTTCTTCATCCCCAAAAACTGGGTCTAATAATAATAGTAACTAGCATTTATGTAGCAGTTTGAGTTTACAAAATGCTCTTTGGATAGTAGGGAAGCTGGGAGGGGAAGATGAGGAGGGAGAGCATTCCAGGCAGAGGGGACAGCCGGAAGAAATGTCCAGAAGTCAGAAAGTGGAGCCATGCCCTAACTGAGGAACAGCCAGGAGCCCAGGGTCATTGGATCAGAGGGTACTTGGGGGTGGGGGGAATAGTTTTAAGAAGACTGGAAAGGGGGCGGCTAGGTGCCATGTAAAGGGGCAGCTAGGTGGCGCAGTGAATAGAGCGCTGGTCCTGGAGTCAGGAGGACCTGAGTTCAAATCTGGACTCAGACACTTGACATACTAGCTGTGTGACTTTGGGCAAGTCACTTAACCCCAATTGTCCTCCAAAAAGCAAAAAGAAAAACCCCGAAGACTGGAAAGATGGCAGTGGAGGCAGGGGGCAGGTTATGAAGGCCAAATGGAGGGGTTTTTATTTGATCCTGGAGGGGACAGGAAGCCACTGGAGTTTACTGAATAAAGGAGTGACAGCTGTGTAGAGGATGGAATAGGGTAGGAGGGATGTGGCAGGGAGATTGGCCAGCAGGCTGCTGCAATAGTCCAAGAGGGAAGTGATAAAAAAACAGGAGAGTAGCAATGTCAGAGAAGCAAGGAGGATGTGTATGAACCATGCTATGAAATTAGAATCAGTGGGACTTGGCGTCATATTGGATATGATGAGAGAGAGTGACAAGTTGAAGGTGACACTAGGTTTTAAGTGTAGGGCACCAGGAGGATGGTGGTGGCCTTCACAGTAACAGGGAAGTCAGGAAGAGGGGAGGGTTTGGGGGAAAAGATAACAAGATCAGTTCTGGACATGTTGAGTTGAAGATGTCTGTAGGGTGTCTAATAAGCAGTTGGAGATGCAAGACTGGAGGTCAGCAGAAAGGTCAGGCCTAGATATATAGATTTGAGAATCATCGGCATAAATAATCATTGAATCCATGGGAACTGATGAGATCAGCAAATGAAATAGTATAGAGGAAGAAGAGGGTCCAGGACAGAGTCTTGGGGGACACCCCCAACTGATAGTAGGTATGACCTGAATGAGGGTTCAGTAAAAGACTGAGAAGGAGTGGTCAGATTAGTAGAAGGAGAACCAGGGGAGAACAGCATCCAAAAACATAGAAGAGGGAATCAAGGAGAAGAGGGTGATCAACAGTGTCAAAGGCTGCAGAGAGGTCACTAAGGATGAGAATTTTCTCAGTGAAACATGAGACAAAGTTCCACGCTGAGGGAATGCAGAATAAAATGCGTGCCCTGGTTAGGTTGGGCTTCATGTAGAAGTGGGACTTGAACAAGGTCTGGAAAGACAGGGAAGATTTAAAGATGTAAGGTGGGGAGAGGACAAATAGTCCAGGTGAGTGAAGGTAAGTAAAAAGTATGGAACTGGGGAAAGCCATTCCACAGGACTCCTAAGTCCCAGCAAGAACATATCTTGATCCATCCCTTCAAAGGCCACTTTGCTTTGCTCTCCATTCAGGCCCACTCCATCAGCTAGGCCACTCTGAGGAAACTAACAACACATCAATCAAGGGACTTGCATTTTCCTCCCCTTCCTCCACACAAATTCAATATACAGAATCAAATTCACATATATAGAGCCAAAACAACCAAGCAAGTCTCTCTAAAGAAGTCAACTTAGCTCATTATCTGCAGACCAAGGATTTTTAACCTGGGGTTCTTGGACCCCTCAGGGATTATTGATAGATTTCAGGGGTTTCTGGGAACTTGGATAGAAAAAAAATGCATCTGTATTTCCACGAATGTCTAAAAATTTAGTACATCCTTTGATTATCAATTTAAAAGAGATATTATTCTGAGAAAGGTCCACAGACTTCACCAGGTTATCAAAAGTGTCCATGACACATAAAAAAAAAAAAAGATTAAGAACCCCTGCTCTAGACCAGAATTAGCTGATGGAATTTGTATTTTACTTTTTTCCTCCATATACTATGGGGAGAAGGAAATATAACCAAAGCTTATGTATGTTAGCACAGTTGGGAAGGCTGTGCAGCTGGACTGTGAGACTGGGAAGCAGCAGCTGCAAGTATCAGCAGGCAGGGCAACAGTTAGTTTCTTACCCTTTTCATTGTCAACATGTATAAGCAAAGAGAAGCAAGACTTTGAGTGCTGGTGTTTTAACAGCAGCCTCTCACTGTCCTGTAAAAGCAGTGATATTATAAGCAAAATGTAAGGAGGATGCAGGAGTGTAGAACTTGGATTTCAGCAGAATAGCTTAACTATAAGAGTCTTAGGACCCAACACAGTTGCCTTTCTCTGTGTGTGTCAAGGTGTTCTGACCCTTGGGGAGGAGGTCAGCATGTATTTTCTCCCACGGTATGTCTTGATTAAACTATACTTAGCTTGAGGCACTACTCTGGAGGTCAGGCACTGCTGTTAAAATTTGGGAGTAGCCTGGGCTCAGGTCCGGCAGACAATGCATATCTGTTTATTCCTGTTTGAAACAGCTCCCCAATCAAGTGCAACCAGTAGGGACCCAGATCATAAGTGTGACGGTAACAGCCTTCTAAAATACGTGGACCAGTCAATGTTCTCCTCTGCAAGTCATCTGGCGATGGGGACAGAAGGGGGAATGGCCCAGGATTTAAAATGGAAGAAGAAAATGGTATGCTGCATTATAATGATGAATTTCCTGTTAGTAAATGTGGTATGATGGAAAGACACGAAGTCAGAAGACCTGAGGTCTGGTTCTAATAATTCTGCCATTGACTTGCTCTGTGACATTGGGCCACTAACTTGTCCTCCTTGCACCTCAATGTGCTCCTCCATAAAAGGAGGTGGTTGGACAACATAATCTCTAGAGCTCCTTCTGGCCCCAACAGTCTATGGATTCAGGGTATTTGCCATGTCAACCAACCCACGGTTGGGTGGAGCAAAGGAGGTGGGGAAAATCTGTTTCCTGTCTCGCCAGGAGCCATTCTGGGTCCTTGCCATTTTGATGTTAATGGGTTTGCCAAATAAAAGCAACTCATTCCCAACCAAAGAGCATGGCGCCCACATCCTTCCAAAGATAGCCTCCAGCCTAGGAGGAAAGGAGGGCGTGGGCACAAGTTGGCCTCTGTCAAGGAACAGCCTTGGGCCTGACATCTGGTGTCCAGGAAGGGAACTACAACCAAAAGCCTCCTCTGGGTGTGTGCTCAGAGACCAGTAGGGGAACCTCCTAGCTATGGATGCCAGGGATAGGTGCCCAGTGTTGACACCCACTGATAGACATCTAAGGGTGGAGGAAGAAAGAGAATCTGAGAATTTGGCAGAACTTAAAGGACTGATTTGCAGAATGGGGAGTTTCTCCTTCATCAAACCCCAATCTTCAAAGTCTAGGTGTGGGAGAGCAGAAAGGACAATTTGTAGGTGAGAGACATGGCCTTAAGTCCCATCCAACCACTAGCTTACTGTGTGACCCTAGACAAGTTATCTCCACTCTCTGGGCCTCAGTATCTTCATCTGTAAAATAGGGTGATAATATTAGTTGGGTCTAACCCACTGGGAGGATTAAATCAAATAACATCTCTGAAGAGGGCATTGTCAAGAGAAAGGCATGGGAGATGATGCTAACTGTTACCATCCCCAAAACACACTCCCAAATCCTAGAGGAGTTCATTCACTCTGCTTTGGAATTACCACCAAGGAACTACATTGTCTTGATCAACTCAAAAAGACCCCAATGAGTTACTAATGTTTATTAAATCATTCATTAATTCATTCAAAAAACAATAAAAACCAAAGCCATGTAGAGCTCTGTGCTGGTCACTGCTGGGTAGGTAAATAGATAAATGACAGACAGATAGACAGATAGATAGATAGACAGACAGACAGACAGATAGACAGACAGATAAATAGATAGAGAGAGAGATAGACAGACAGACGGATAGACAGACAGACAGACAGGTAGATAGATAGATAGATAGATAGATAGATAGATAGATAGAT
>CM053588.1:55933683-55960545 GCA_028646515.1 Pseudochirops corinnae | reverse complement strand
ACAAGACGTCAGACCTGGGAGGGCCCCTAGAACACAGGACGTCAGAGCTGGGAGGGCCCTTAGAACACAGGACGTCAGAGCTGGGAGGGCCCCTAGAACACAGGATGTCAGAGCTGGGAGGGCCCCTAGAACACAGGACGTCAGAGCTGGGAGGGCCCCTAGAACACAGGACGTCAGAATGTAGAGACACTCAGACCTGCCCATCTCATTTCCCAGAGGAGGGCACTGAGACCTAGAGAAGTCTCTTACCCAAACGTCATGTATCTAGCTTGCAGCAGAGCCCACACTAGAACCCATTTCTTCTGACTCTGTCCGAGGCTTGACCTCCGACACGAGTCCGCCTCTCAGGTCCAACCTCTTGTTTATCAGCCCTTAAGAGCAATCAGGGCCGTCACCTTGGAGAAACACCACCCAAGAAGCCCGTGGTCCAAAGGACCTGCCTGAGGTGAGTCCACCCAGTCCCCTTCACAGAGCCTTTCTTCAGGAGCCCAGTCAGAGGCTCAGCCCCGCGTGCTCCCAACAAGGCCGGAGCCTGGTCGTCACCATCACCTCCGTGACAGAGCGGGTCTATATGGTACTCACAAAGGTACCAACTGCTTCACAAATATGGCCTCCCTTTATCCTCTTAACCTTGGGAAGCAGGTGCCATTATTATCCCTATTTCGCAGATGAGGAACATGAAGCAGACGGATTAAGCTCTGTCACATGAATCTGCCATGTGACTTGCCCACAGTAGTAAGTATCTAGGGCTGGATTTGAACTTCAGACCTCTTGACTCCAAGCCCAGTGCTCTACCCACTGTACTATCCACTAGCTGCATCAGTCCCAAGAGCAGACAGCCAATTGCAATCTGTGCTGAGGACTGGGTCTGCCCTAACCAGCCCTAACCTCCTAACCTAACTTGTGTACAAGTTGGCTTGGAACACAAACCCAGAGGGTCCATAGGGCCACAGACTTTAGAGCTGGAAGAAACCTTAGAGAGCCATCTAATCCATTCTCCCATTTTATAAATGGGGGGAAGTGAGGATCAGAAATATATAGAGACTTGTGTCAGTTAATTCTGTTGGTCAGCAGCAGGATTTCAGTTAAGGTCTTCTGTCTCCTAAGCTAGCATTCGCTAGAGCCTCCTTTGCAGAGCTCATCTGGAGAGCTGATGTCTCCTCTTCAACCCATATCTCTCTTCAGGCTGAAGAAGCTTCCCATCCACCCAGACATTCCCTGATGGCACAGGCTCTATAGCCTTGCCATCTGGCACTGTCTGTGCAGCGGAAAGGAGAACAGCAAAACCCCTGGGAGGGTAGAGACTTCCACTGACCTGCCCATCTGGAATCCCAGCATGGCAGAGCTTTGAAGGGCTTCTACAAACATCTTCCCCATACCTATGTCCTACTTCCTCAGCTAGACTACCCACTCCAGAAGGATAGAAACTGCAGGGAGGGAGCTCTGGCTTCAGTTCAACTACTATTTATTTCATCCAGGTGGGTATTCCCACTACTAAAGGAGAATATAACCACCAATTACATTAATAGTACAGGGTTTGGATCTGGTTCTGTCTTTTGTTCATGTAGCTTATGTGTGTTGTATCCACATGGGTCTGTCTAGATTTAGCTTGAATGGAGAAATGAAGAGATATCTCTAGAGTCTTCTCCATCCACCCTGCTCTGAGGGAGAATTTTATTCCCATGGAGAGGAAATCCCTCAGATGGGAAAAGGGAAAATGAGGCCAAAGGCTGGACACCCTGTCCTCCTCAAGAGAAATACTACTGATCTAAAAATTTATGTATAGAACTATACACACACACACACACACACACATACATACAAAATATGTAATAATATTTCTATATTATAAATATATAGAGTATGTATATATGTACATATACATACATATTTGTCTATACATGTATATGCCCTCTAAATATTGTTAGTCGAGGGGAGATAATTTTTAGATTCAATCTGAGCTCCTCATCACTATTCCTTGGATAAATGTATAGATGACATGCTAACCAAACTTTCCAATGACACAGAGCTAAAAGAGATAGCTAAAAAGTCAGATAACAGAGTCAGGATCCAAAAAGATCCTTTTACAAGCTGGAAATTTATGCCAGATCTGTCATTTAGTGACGGTCAATGTAAAGTCTTAGACTTGGGTTCAAAAAATCAATACCATATGACCAAGATTGGGAAGGTGTGGCTACACAGCCATTCATTCCTCTGAAGGAGCTCTTTGAAGTTTAAGTGAACTACAAGCCCAAGAACAGCCAACAGGGTGAAGGGGCAATTTAAAAAGCTCAATGAGATCTTGGGCTGACTTAAGAGAAGCACCATGTCCAGGACTAGGGATATAATAGTTTTGTGATAGATTTTGATCACATGTAGAAAGTCATGTTTGGGTTGAGTTGCTGCATTTTCAGAAAGATATAACTAAACTGGAGAACATTCAGTGGCAGATAATTAGGACGGGGAAGGGCCTGGAGTATACACTCAGTGAAAAACAAAGGACATTTATACCAAGGCAGAGAAGACTGGGGGATGGAGTGTGACGCATCAGGTATTTGAAGGGCTATGGAAACAGGATTAGATTTATTTCATTTGGCCCTAAAGGGCAGAACTAAAAGCAATGGGTCAAAGTAGAAAAGAATTCAATTGAGACTTACCGGAAGGAAAATCATCCTACCAATAAAACCTATGGAAAAGCAATAGAGGCTGCCATTAGAAGGCTCTCCCTCATTGGTGGTCTTCAAGCAAACATTGGGTGACCACTTATTTGTCAAGAATAATCTTGTCAGCCTGGGGTGAACTATAAAGGGCCATCTCATTCCCTTCCAAGGCCCATCTTCTCTAATTCTGTGCTTCTCAGATGTTAGAAAGAGGACTGGTTGGAATTGAAAGACATTGGTTCTGAGTGCAAGAAAGAGAAGTCACACTGGGGTAGGATTTATACCTGTTCAATTACAGGTTCTTGTTGTATCCTTTTTTAAAGAATATTTCACCCAAGCTGAAGTGCAGCAGCCACTCAGGGGCTCAATCCCACCACTGATCATCATGGAATCTTTGACCTGCTTTGTTTCTGATCGGCTTTGCTTCTCCTTAGGCACCTGCTCCAGGGGGACTCATCCTCTTGGTTCCAGACTTCTGATGAAAACATCTGATCAGCTATAAACCCTACTGCAGTTCAGGACTCCTGAACTCAAATGATCCACACCATTCTCAGTCCCCTAGCAGCAAGTTCCTCAGTTGTGCCCTCCCATCCTCCACTTCTGACAGTATTTTACAGAAACAAGAATCATAGATCAAAAGATCATAGAATGATTGTCCTAAAAGGGACGTTAGAGCATAAAACATTAGAGCTGAAAGTGTCAAGAATTTTAGAAAGCAGAATGTTAGAGCTAAAAGAAATCTTGTAAAATAGATTAACCCTGATGGAAAAGACATTGAAATAAGGGGTGTCAGAGCTGGGAGGGCCCTTAGAACACAGGATGTCAGAGCTGGGAGGGCCTTATAAGGAACATAGAATGTCAGAACTGGGAGGGGCCTTAGAACCCAGAATGTCAGAGCTGGGAGGGGCCTTAGAACGCAGAATGACAGAGATGGAGGGGATACTAGAACATTGTTAGAACACAGAATGTTTCACAGAGGGAAGCTCAAAAAGAAACGCACACAAGGAGGACAACGTTGACACTACATTAAATGTATTAATAATGGCAAGAATTTATAGAGCTAAGCTCTTTAAAGATAGATGCTGTTATTACCCCCATTTCACAGATGAGGAAAATGAGGCTAAGAGAGAATAAAGGACTTGCCCAGGACCACACAGCCAGGAAGTGTTTGAGGTGGAGATTTGAACTGAGGTCTTCCTGACTCCAGGGTCAGTGCATTGTCTGCCAAACCACCTAATTACCTTATCATAGACTTTAACACAAAACAGAGCATTTGACAAACTACACGCGACAGACACTGACAGTTTCACAGTATCCCTTTTTTTCTGTTTTTCTATATGGAAATGTTCCTGCTTATTAATGTTTATATAGTTTATATATAATTATATAATGTTTATATAATGTTTTTAAATGTTCATTTAAAAAAGAAAATTAAAGAAAAGCTGGCTGCAGTCTTCAGGGACGGCACAAAGAAGCCCAGATCTTGGAGGGCTGTTCCGGCCAGCCCGGTCTCTTCCCCACTCTCCCAAACACTCCTTACATCTGCCCATCTCTGTACTTTGTTCAGGTCCATTCCTCCATCAGCAAGGCCTCCCATTCTTCTCCTCATACGTGTGAATACTCCTGTCCCAGCAGAACATGGCTCTGCCCCTAACTAGCTGTGTGGCCTTAGTCGAGTGACTGTACACCTCTGGGTCTCTGTAAAGCCAGGGGGCTGAGTCCTGCTGAAATAGCTGAGTTCTAAGGTACCTTCCAGCCCTGCCCTGATGGCCGATAAGGGAGTGTGGGAAGGGGCCATGTTTACAGCTGTCTTCTTCCAGAACACTCATTAGGCCTCCCCCATCTCAGAGACATCTCTCCCTTCTGTGCATCCTCACTGGGCTCTGGGCAGCTGGAGCCTAGTGGGTGAAGTCGGTAGGAGACGAGTCCAACCTGGACAGCTCCCCCCATGCAAAAGCCCTGGGCAGGGGCCAGAGAGGAGGTGATGGGGCCGTTGGCCCAGGGCCAGAGAGATGGGAGCAGCCAGGCCTTCCCCTCAGGATCAGAGCTTGCCTCCCCTCGGCAGCTCAGCTCAGCTCAGCCCTGCTCCTGCCTGGGCAGTGAGAGCCCATGCACGCCTGCGGGTTGCCGTTACCATGCCGACCTCCGGGTTCTGTTTGCCGCTGTTGTATTTGATTTCATACGTTTGGAACTTTGATTGCGTCATCTTCAAACTAGGAGTTGCTATGGCAGCTTGGGCCCTGGGTTCCCTGGGTAGCTCGCACCTTTCTGGGTGGGGGAGAGGGAAGGGGATGGGGGAAAGGGGGCAGGCATGGCCCCTTTCCACCCCCTACTCTAAGCCCCTCCAAACATCAGAGGAAGAGAGTCCAGGAGGATCGTTCAGAAATATATCTGTGTAACCAAGTGATTGCCAAGGACAGAGCTGTCCACCTCAGCCTGCCCTGCCCCCAGCCCGGGTTTGGTCTCCCCCACAAAAGAGAAGGAGAAAGGACTCCATTGGACTCACTCTCCAAAGTCAACCAAGCCTTCCCTTGTTCTAGGTGCCACTCTGATGAAGTACGTAGTGACCCTGCCTCCTCTGGAATTAGACACATATGCCTCTGGGCCTCAGTTTCCTTATCTGCAAAATGAGAAAGTTGGATAAGATAACCTCTAAACCCTCTCCCAGCTCTGACATTCTTTATTTTAAGGTCCCTTCCAGCTCTGATGTTCTATGTTCTAAGACCCCTTTGATTCCTCACATTCTATGCTCTGAGGTCCCTTCCTGTTCTCGCATTCTATACTCTGAAGTCCCTCCCTATTAAAAACTTTTCTATTCTAAAGTCCCCATTCTGACATACTATGCTACAAAATCCCTTCTAGCTTTCACATTCTGTGTTCCAAAGTCCCTAAAGTCTTCTTGGCTTTATTATTTTATTCATTTATCAAAAAAGCATTTAAGAGTCTACTCTGTGCCAAACACTGTACTAGGCACTGAGAATACAGACAAAAACAAAACTATCCCTGCCCTGTAGCTGCTTCCATTCTGCGGGAGAAATGGCCTGAATATTTCTAAGTAAATACAACATAATTTGGGTGGGAGGCACTATGAGTCCCTAATTCTAGCTCATCAAATAAAAACAGAATGCCAGTCACATTTCTCCAGAGTTCAGCCAAACTGGCTCACTCACTGTTCTCCTCATGCGACACTCCCATCTCTTGTCTCCGCACCTTTGCACTAGTCATCCTCCATGCCCAGAACGCCCTCCCTCCTCCCCTGCTGGTCTTGGATCCTCCAATTCAGCAGTTCTCAACCTGTGGGTTATGTTCAATTTAAATACATCCTGCATATCAGATATTTACATTATGATTCATAACAGCAGCAAAATTACAGTTATGAAGTAGCAACGAAAATAATTTTATGGTTGGGGGTCACCCCAACATGAGGAACTGTATTAAAGGGTCGCAGCATTAGGAAGGTTGAGAACCATTGCTCTATTATCTTTCAAGTCTCAGCTTAAGCACCACATTCTGCAGGTCTTTCCCAGCTCCTCGGGCTGCTGGAGCTACCCTCTCCAGGTTATCTTTTATTTGATTTTGTCTAAACCTCTCCAAGTGTACATCTATATCTGTATATTTTTTTTGCTTTTTTTTTTGGGGGGGGGGCAATTGGAGTTAAGTGACTTGCCCAAGGTCACACGGCTAGTAAGTGTTAAGTGTCTGAGATCACATTTGAACTCAGGTCCTTCTGACTCCAGGGCCGGTGCTCTATTCACTGCGCCACCTAGCCGCCCCCAAGCATATAAGGAATCCTTTTTTTTTTTTTTAATTTTTTGCTTTCTGGGGATCTATATCTGTATTTATCTATTTCTATATTTGTCCATTTTTGCACAGTGCTCATGACAGACACTTAAGAAATACTTGTCGATTGGTTGGTTGACTTCACCTATCCATGGGCATTGCATCTTCCAAATTATAACTCCTCTAAGAAGGCTTCCCTAATTGCACACACTTGGGCTCTGACCTCACACTGTATCCCTTTTGCCTTGGTGGGGAGCTTCATCATTGCCCAAGGGCAGGAACCTTGTTGTCTCCGCCTCTTCTCTAAGGTATAATGACAAGTTGGTTTAGTACTTAATGCTCTTCCAGCATCTTTCACACCTCTCATCGGACAGAAGCGTGATCAGACTTCTCGGTCCTGAAATTTACAGAGCTTTTCCTGATTGTCCAGAAATGCAGCAGAGATCCCTTTGGACCCCTCCCTGTCCAAATATGCAAACTCTCATGACTGCCCTTCACTCACCACCCATCTCTCTGCTGCTCTTTATTGAAGCCAGAGGCTTACTTGGGGCTGATCTTGGTGTCTGTGGCCACGCTTCCACATTGAAATAACACGCCAGGGTGTTGGGGTTTGTTTGTTTTTCTGATGCTTATATCGAAGAGTGTAATTGACTTGACCAAAAGCATTAATCAATCATTTGTGTAATCAATGGCTCTGAAAACATAGTCTTTGGACATATAGCAGGAAAGACCCTAGAATTCCTAAGAACCCAGGGAATATTGATGTGACGTTGGACATAACAGAACACGTATGAAGAATGTTAGAACATCAAACGTCAGAGCAGGAAGGGAACCTGAAAACATAGGTTATTAGGGCTGGAAGGGTCCTAGATCATAGATTTCAGAGCTGGGAGGATTCTCAAAACATACAAGGGGTGGGGAACCTGTGGCTTCAAGGCCACATGCGACTCTTTGGGCCTCACTTGAGGACCTAGAAAGCCTGGCCTCAAGGTCACAGGTTCCCCACCCCTGACACAGACTATCAGTTGAAGGAATCTTACAAATCAATCAATACATATATTTCATTTCTCTGGACCTGCTTGGTACAAAGCACCATATGGAACACTGCCTCTGAAGACCTGGCTTCAAATCCCACACTGATGCTCACTCCCTGGGGCATCCTTAGGCATCACTTAACCTCTTGGCCTAAGTTTCTTTATCTATAAATAAGGGAGTTAGTCCCTTTCAGCTCTAGAGTTATGGACTCAAGATATGAAAAGTGATGCCCAGAAGAGCTAGGTAACCTAAGGAATCCCAAGGTAACCTAACTAACTAATCAGCCAGGACTCAGTTTTCTCATCTGCAAGATGGCATCACAGGTTAGATTATTTCTGAAATACCTTCTAACTCTAGGGGAAAAAATAGAAATGTTCCTTGGCTTGTGATTCCATTAGTTTGGGGAACTAAAGGTGTGCAAATCCCTTCTTCTAATTCAGGTGACAATCTGAGAGTTGCCTGGGACACTGGGAAGTTACATGATGTGCCACAGCCACACAGTCACTGGTATGAATCAGATACAAGATTTGAACCTCTTGCCTATAAGACCAGCCTTCTGTCCACTATACCCCATAACCTCTAAAACATTCTGTTAGTGGCTATTAAGAACAATAAATAAACCTAAAGTTCTTCTTTAATATTCTAGTTCTCCCCTAAACTGGATTTCTCATCAAATTTCTTCCAATCTCATAGGTTCCATATTTAATCTGCTCATTTTTATTCTCCAAGGTTTCAACATACTAACCTAGTGGCCATTTCTATAAAAATCATAGATGCCATGCTAGAAAGGATCTCAGAGGCCATCTAGTCCAACCCTTCGTTTTACTGATGAAGAAACTAAGGTCTGGGAAGCTATGACTAGTCCAAGGTCATGCAGACAATAAGTGGAATTGGAACTCAGGTCCCTGAATTCCAAAGCCAAGGTTTCTTCCACTAGGAGTGGAAGGAAGGAAGGGAAGGGGCAGGAGGGAGAGAGAGAGAGAGAAGAGAACTATTGGCTATAGAAGCTGCTGGTAGTCAGATGAGCATCATTGGTGGAAGCAAACAGGTTCCTTGCTGAAGGCCAAAGAAAGGCTACTCAATCCTTACATGTCTCCCCATACCTAGATCCAGGACAAATAGAAGCTGTTTCCATCCCAGCTTCTCCACACCCAACCCCTACGCCACCTCCTAGCAGCACGAAATGATGTTTGCTAGAAAAATCAAACACTTCACCACATGCGTGGGAGCAGCGTGTTGGACAATGACCCATCAGATCACAGGTCATTCGATACGCGGTTTTGGAGCACCTACTGTGTGCCAAGCTTTGTGCCTTAGACTCTGAGAGAAAATAGAAAAGAAGGATGATCATAGGAGTAACATTAATAATAAATCCATCAGCTATCAGAGCTGTGATACAGAATGTCAGAATGGAAAGGGATTTTAGATCATACAGTGTCAGAGCTGGCGAGGACCTGAGAATGCTGAGTATCAGAGATGGGAGGTATCTTACAATGGAACATGTCAGAGCTGGAAGGGTTCTTAGAATACACAATGCTAAGAACTTAGAACGAAGAATGTTAGAACATAGAATTCAGGGCTAGGAGGGACTTCACAACATAGAATGTCAAAGCTAGGCAGGACCTTGGGGCCTAAAGTATCAGAGCTAGAGAGTGGTGGGAGAACCTGAAACATAGAATGCTAGAGCTAGAAGCATACTGAGACACCACCTGCTCGAATTCTCTTTACCAAAAAGGAAACTGAAGCCTATAGAGGAAAAAATGACTTGCCCAAGGTCATGCATATATAAAATGGAAGAGTCATGATTTGAACCCAGGACCTTTGACTCTTCAAACAAGTGCTTTCTCCACTATAAATGAGTGTCAGAAAAGGGACTGGAATGATTCAGAAAGGCTATGAGTCAAGCTAACTCAAGTCAACAAGTATTTATGGCGCACCTGCTGTGTTAAATACTGTGCTAAGTGTTGAGAATGAAAAAACCAACCCAACATTCTCTGTCCTCAAGGAGCTCACAGTCTAATGAGGAAGACGACATACAAACAACTCTACACAAACATGACATAGATAGAATAAATTGTTGTTCTTGTTGTTTGTCCTTCATCCTCACATAAGACTATGGCATGAGGAAGATGATGCCATGACATGCAAGTGAATTGGATTTAAGTGCGGTAGGGCTGTGCAAAGTCACCAGCCTCACTGTATCCTCCAGAGCCATCTAGGTCCAGGCACAAGATATACGTCATGACAACTAGAGATGGCCCAGGATCCAGTGGGGGTCGTTGGCCTTTTCAAGCTAATGTCTTTAACATGTCTCAGTTTGCGTAAGGCAACACTCATTCAGTGATTAAGGATTCAAAAGAATTAAGGCAGAAAAGGACCTCTTTTACTAGTCAAAAAATTAAAACATCAATAAATAGAGGCTAATTAGAAAAGAAAGTCTTCATGGAGAAGATGGGATTGGGTCTGACCCTAAAAGGAAAGGAGGGTTTTCTTCCATTTCATTTCAGGCTCCCAGAAAAAAATTAGTTCTGGATGCCTTCATCCAATTTGGTTCAACCACCATTTCTTTTGTTCCCTTTATGTGCCAAGCACTGTGCTAGGTGCTGGAAATACAAAGACAAAAACACCACATCCCTGCCCTCAAGAAGCTTACAGTACACTGTTGAGAACAACATGCACACAGAAGACTGAATACAAGATAATTTAAGGGGGAGTAGAGAAGGCTTCCCACCAGAAGCCATTCCTAAGGTGAGCCTGGAGGGACCTTCAAGGATTCTGAGGCCTGGAAATGAAGGCTGAACAGCCAAGGCAAGTATTCAAATGCACAGAAAGGAGGTGGCAGGGAGAAAAACAATTAATAACTGAAAAAATAAAATGTAATTAAAAAATAAATGCACAAAAAAAGCAGATGGAAAGACAGGTTCAAAGAATAGCTGGGAGGCCAGTATGACTGAGAATGAGAATGTTATACCTGAAAGAGACCTTAGAACATGGAATGTTCTGTGATAGAAAAGGGATTTTAGGGAAGAAAAAAAAGAGGAAAGAGGGACTTGTATGAAATAAAGCTGGACAGATAGCTTGGAGTAATACCGTAAAGGAATGGATATACAGAAATAGATGTGTGTGTATGTGTATTTCTGAGAAGCTGATGGTTTACAAGGCGGTCATGGGGAGACAGTGAAGGTAGTTTCATCATCAGACTTGTGCCTTAGGAAGATTCTTTTGTCAGATGTGTAGAGAGTGGATTGGAGAGGAGAAGCAGGGAAACTAAGAGGTTCTTGCAAGTTCATTACAGGGTCATTAAATTCAGCCCCCTCATCTTACAGGTGAGGAAAGGAAAGTCCAAGAAAACTAAATGGCTCGGCCAAATGTGACACAGGCAGAATTTGAATGCAGGTCCTTTGATTCCAAAACCAGCCCCCTGCACCCTGAAGGTGGTGAGGGTCTGAACCATGGCAGCAGCCATGAGTGAAGGGAAGAGCATGGATGATGAGAAGGTACAATCAATAAGATCTGGCTACTGATAAGATACAGGGGCTGAAAGAGAAGGAGGTGGGGAAGCCGGACCCAGGTGAGAGGTCTGGAAAGCTGGGGAGATGCTGGTGCTCTGGAACAGAAAAGAGAAGCTTGAAGGAGAGGTCAACTGGGGAAGCTGTTCTGTCCTGTCAAACAAGGTGGGGGAGGGGTAGAACAGACAGAGTTTAGGCTGCAACTTGCAGTGGCTCATGGGATCATAAAATTGGAGCTGGAATGGACCTGAGAGTTCAGTTAATCCAAAGCTCCCCATTTTACAGATGGGTACATTGAGGCTGAGAAAGGTAGTGACTTCCTTTTTCGAGATCATTGCCATGGGATTCCAATCCAGGTCCATAGCTTGTGAGTTCAATTCACTTTCCACCACAGAAAGAAGAAAATGAGAATGGCTCAGGGCAACCTTTTCCCATTTCTGAGGGGAATACAAAGCACCTATCTCAAGTTACACTGGGTCTGTACGGAAGACACCACATTAGTTAGAAGGAGCTCTGATAAAAGGAGACAAGACTTGTACTGAGTTAGAATGTGTGTACAACAGCACAGGAAGGGCAGAAATCGGCCTGAATTTCAGTATAGACCATTTGAAAAGAAATGTATTTTATTACTTATAGAGACAAAGAATCTCAGAGTTGGCATGAACCCCAGGTGGCATGCACTCTGAGCCATCCTTGAACTGGAATGCTCACCACCCCAGAAGTGTCAAACATGGCAGCCACGTGGGCCCCATGCTGCCTGAAATACTCCCAAGCACAGCCAGATTCAAACAGAATTGGGAAATATCGGGAATCGAACTGGAATTGGGAATTCTTGAACAAAACAAACTAAAGTCATCTTAATGTTAAAGATAATAGTACATTTTTAAAACTAAATTGTTATGTTTCTCAATGTTTCTCATTTTGCCCTCTGGGGCCAAGTAAACAAACAAATCTAATCCCTCTTGCACAGGCCTCTTCCTTTCAAAAACTAGAAGATAACTGTCATGTTGGTCTGAGTCTTGTTTATCCAGGTAGAATAACCCCAGTGCCTCCTCCCCTCTCCCACCCCGGGTCCTCTGATGCCATGATTTTGAGATCCCCTCGTTATCCTGTTTGCCTTCCTCGCAATACACCAGAACTTTCTCGTTTCTACAGTAACTCAAACTGCTAACAAAGGATTTTCGAGTAAAGGTCCTGCTGGGTTCCCTTTAATGAAAAGATGAGCACCTTGAGCTCCAGGCACTGTTTCAAAGCCTTTGTTCTCCAAAGTAGGTCCAACAACCCCCCACTGGGCAACCATTCCCGGGCCTGCTCCACTGAACACTTTCTTCCTCGATAGCACAGAAGAAAGCTTCAGTCCCGCCAGAGTCAAATTCTCCAAGTCCAAATGAGTGGGGTCTCAATGAATGAGGTAATGCAAAGAAATGTGTGCCAAAATCTCCAGCAGCAAGTCAGAGTCAGACTCTATGCAAATATGTCTGACTAAGCCAGCAGCCTCAGCTATAAAGAGGTCCTTGGGGATGGCCTCACAGGCGAGGCAGCCTTAAAATAGGGTCTGCTTAGGATTTCAGAGGAAACCACATCAGATGGATTCAAAGACAGAACTGCCCAGAGGAGACCTGAGCTTTCTAGTGTGTTCATAATATACTAGCACTGGGAGGGCCTTCAGAACATGGAATGTCAGAGTTGGGAGGGACCTTAGAACATGGAATGTCAGAGCTATGAGAGACTTGGAACACAGAATGTCAGAGCTGGGAGGAACCTTAGAACATGGAATGTCAAAGCTATGAGGGGCTTTAGAACACGGAATGTCAGAGCTGGGAGGAACCTTAGAACACAGAATGTCAGAGTTGGGAGGGCCCTTGAAACACAGAATATCTCAGCTGGTAAGGCATATTAGAATATAGATTTTCAAAACTGTAAAAGACCTTTAGAATGCAGAATGTCAAGAGACAGATGAGACCTTGGAACATAGAATGCCAGAGCTGGGAGGTCCCTTAGAACAGAGAACATCAGAGCTTGGAGAGACCTTAGAATATAGAATGTCAGAGCCAGATGGGACCTTAGGACTTAGAGAGTCAGAGCTGCAAGGAATCTGAGACTTTCTAATCCCACAAACTTATTTTACAGATAAGAAAACTAAGACTTGAATAGCAATTCCTTGACCCAGAAATCAGAGACAGTCAGTACCAAGTCAAACCAGAATCTACATTTTTGTGGGGGGGGTTTCCCAGCTTCCAGTCTGGGCTCCTCCCTCTATGCCACACTACTTCAGGTTCTATCAATTTAAAATATTTCAAAAGATCCATGATCTTACCTCTCTGGGCATTCCCACAACCAGCATAGAGTCTCTTCACAACTTAGTAAGTCATGTTCATGAGCTGCTATGGCCAAAAGGCCATCACCCAGTGGCTCAATCCCCTGGTGTCAAGCTTGCCTTCACTTAGCTAAAATGGTCCTCAGTCCAGACTCCCTGAAGTGTTTTCCTCACCACAGTCCTGGAAGCTGGGGAGGACAGGTATGATTAACGCCATTTTAGAGATGAGGAAACTGAACCTGAGTTTAAATGATTAGGCTAAGGTCACCTAGGCTATTGGGCAGAATCAAGCCTGTGATGAGTCTCCTAAGTCTAAGGCTGGTCATCAACACGAAAGGTGTCAACCAGCCTCCAGTAAGACCAGCAACACTCTCCACTATGGAAAGGGTAGGGAACTGGATTAAAATGTAATCAGGAAATATTTAACAAAATAAATAAAAATATAGTAGAACATAGATGATGTTCATATGTTCACTATGCACCTTCCGGGGTCCTTACCTATTGATAACTTTTTCTATGCAACAACAATAATAACACTAACGGTAATGATAATGATAATTCCATTCTTGAAGTCCTTTGACATTTATAAACATCAAAAATACTAGGAAGTGCGTCAGACTGATGTCATCATGCCTATTTTACAGTTGAGGAAACAGAACCAGAGAAGTGGAATGATTTGCCAAGATCACATGGCCAGGCAAAGGTAAATGAAATAGAAAGCTAAGGCCTACTGAGATTAGATAAATTAAATTCGTAGTGAAGCTTGTCATCATGATCAGAGAAAATTATATATCCGATTTGACTGGGCCTACCACCAATCTATTTAATCTCAACTGGACCCTCACCACTGTCTAGCAATCTCTTATTTCTCCTGGCTCTACTTATAACCTTCCAGACTTCACTACCAGGTCTCAGCTGTCTTCTCGACCTAGAACTCCTCTTTGACCCTGCAGCCTCCTTCCACCATTGATCAATTCCTCCCAAAGCTACCTTTTTGAGGAAGAGCCTCAGACCAGGCAGCCTTGTTCCTCTCCTGGCTGTTTCTGACTTCCCCATTTTAACATCTTTACCCCTTCCCTTCCTTCCCTTTCTTCCCTTCCCTCCCCTCCCCTTCCCTTCCCTGTGTTGTCCTCCCTCATTTGAATATATGTTCCTTGAGGCAGGCGTTATCTTTCTTTTGTTATATTTGTATCCTCAGTACTTGGTACATTGCCTGATATATAGAGTAAATACCAATTAAGGCTCGTTGACTGACCCTTTTCTGACTGATTCCAGCATATTGCCCTCAGTTAACTAGCTCAAACTTTCCCTTCCCTCTCCAAGATACCTTCACTCCCTCTTTCCCAATCCATCTGAACAGATCTCACCTCACATTTTACTATAAAAACTGAGGCATTCAATAGAGCTCCTTGTCAGTTCTACTTTTGAAATCACCTCAACATCATCCCCTATTTTCTCTTCTTCGGTAAGACCTTTCTCCTTCCCAAGACCACCCATTCTGTTTTCCCCTTTAATCTCATGCTCTGTCTTCTTTGATTATATTCTCTCCGTCTCTGTCTCTGTCTCTGTCTCTATCTCTGTCTCCCCCCCTTCTTTTCTCTGTCTCTCTGTCTCTGTCTCTCTCTCTCTGTGTCTTTCTGTTTTCCTGTCTGTCTCTCTCTGTTTCTCTCTTTGTCTCTGTCTTTGTCTTTCTCTCTCTTTCTCTCTGTCTCTGCCCCTCTATCTCTATCTCTCTGTCTCCCCCTTCTTTTCTTTTTCTGTCTCTGTTTCTTTCTGTTTTTCTGTCTCTGTTTCTCTGTTTTTATCTCTTTGTCTCTGTGTCTGTCTGTCTCTCTCTCTCTCCATCCCCCCTCTCCCCTTTGGCTTCCCTCTCATAGTTTTCATCCTCTCCTATCCACTGACTGTTTCCCTGCTACCTACAAACATGCCCTAATGTTCCCCTCCATCCTTTAAAAAATAAAGACAAAAAACCAATACCTTTCACTTAACCCTATATTATCCACTCAAGGTATCATGCTAGGATTCTTCTTTTAGAAAAGAAGAATCCTAGCTTGATAGCTTCAGCTCATCTAGCCTTCCATTTGGGGAGAAACACAGTGAATTCTAGGAAGAGGAGACTTGAGAGTCTGAAAAGCAGGACATGAGGCTAGAGAGCTTTGAAAAGGTGAATGGTACCCAGCCAGGTGAGCCATTACAGCTAACAGCAGACAGGCGCTGTGGCCGCCCTGTCCACTCTCCTGCTCAGCTGGCCAGCTCCACCAGCCAGCTTTCTGGCTAAGTCTCCTGTCCCTATTGCTTCAATTCAAAGAGCCTGGAGTCACCTCCCCCAAATCTCTCTGCCCCAAAGGCAGGCTATAACTAGAAAAAGCTGTATCCCACTGCCTCTACTTCCTTACCAAGTATTTGCTTGGGATAATCTGGCTTCCTCTCACCCCACCCACTGAAATGGCTCTCTCCAAGGTCACCAGTGATCTCTCAAGTGCCAAATCCAGTGGCCTTTTCTCAGTCCTCACTTTTCTCGATCTCTCTCCAGCTTTTGATGCTGCTGACTACCCTCTCCTGTTGGACACTTTCCCTTCCCTGGCTTTTTGTGACACTGCTCTCTGTGTTCTCCTGCCTCCCTAGCCAACTATTTCTTCAAAATCTTCTTTAGGAAATCATTATTCATGTCCCAACCCCATGAGGGCATAAGGGGAGTAAATAGCATTTCTATAATGCCAACTATATGCCAGACATGGTGCTAAGCACTTTTTACCAATATGATCTCATTTGATCCTTAAAACAACCTGTTAGGTGAGTGTTATTATTACCCCCATTTTATAGTCAAGGAAACTGAGGGAAACAGAAGTTATGTGACTTGCCCAGGATCACACAGCTAGTAAGTGTCTGAGACTGAATTTGAACTCAGATCTTCCTGATTCCAGGTCCAACATTCTATACCTGTGCCACCAGCTACCTCTAAGGTGCCCATGAGTGTGACATTGGAAGCTTCAGTCCTCATGAGGCCCACTGACCTCTGGTAGTTACTTAGTTTGGATTCCACCACACCCACCTCTCCCATCAGAGATGAGAGGGATGAATGCTCCTATAATTGTGTCATCTCAAAAACAGGTGAGCTCTGAACCTCCCCACTGACCCTGCAACTGGTCCTGGGGGGTCTGAGTCATCATGAAGTCAGAAACTAGGGAATGCTGGGACAACAGAGATGATTAATACAGGTGTTCTAGCCAATCACATTCCAATGAACTATTCAGTACAGCAAGGTAATTCATGTCCTAGCACATGGCCCTTAGCAACGGAGCTTTGTTGACATGGTTACAATCAACTCTCTGTAACCAATGACCCTCCCTACCATATGCTCACTCTATTCCAATACCTCTGTTCCAGAATCTCAAGCCTAGTGTATTCCAATGATTTCCTAAAAGGTCTCTAGTCTTACAGGGTCTGCTTCTAATTTGGTGCACTTCCAACACATTCTGCAAAAACTGTGGGAAAATCTTCCTAAAGTGCCACTCTAGTAATATTATTTCTCAATTTAAGAACTTTCAATGGCTCCCCATTACTTACACCATAAAGATCAAATTTCTCAAGCTAGCATTGAAGACTATCTACAATCTGGCTCCAAATCTTCACTCCAACTCTTACCATTCAATGAATTCTCCTTCATACTGAATTATGGTCTAAGTCTTAGATCTAGAAAATCTAGGTCTTAGGTATGGAAAATCTAGGTCTTAGATCTCAAAGGTCTAAGAAGAGCTGGAAAAGACTTCTGAAACTGTCTAGTGGCTAGATTACACTCTAGTGACTTGTCCAGTCCCATAGATAGATAGATTGATAGATAGATAGATAGATAGATAGATAGATAGATAGATAGATAGATAGTTGATACAGATAGATAGATATAGATATAGATATAGATATAGATATAGATATAGATATAGATATAGATAGATATAGATATATGAGGAAACCAAAGACCAAGGAAGCTTGATATCTTCCCAAGATGATAAACGTAGTGAACATCAGAGGTTGTCACTATGCATACCTGTATAGCAAACTCCAAACCAATCATTCACCTGACATCCCTGGTGTTCTCCCATCATTTTAACAAGTGATGCATTATAGTGAAGAGAACACTGTACCCAGAGACAGAAGACCTGGGTCTAAGGATCAGCTCAGACACTTATTGCTATATAATCATAAGTAAGTCAGTTCACATCTTTCAATCTCAGTTTCTTTGTATGTAAAATGCATTATTCTTACACTAACTACCTTGCAGGATTGTTAAAATTAAATTGCTTTGAAGCCAAGTCCCCAAGAGCTAAGTGGTCAAAGAATAAAAACATAGTCCCCCACCCCCAAAAGAATTACCATCTATTAACAGCTCAATAAAAAATGCTCCAAATCACCAACAACAAGAGAAAGACAAATCACAACAAACCTGAGTTTTCACATCACACCCCACAAGTTGACAAAGATGACTAAAGAGGGCAATAGTCAATGTTGGAGGGGCTGTGGGAAGATAGGTGCACTAGTGTATTGTTGGTAAAGCTGTATTAATACAACCATTTGGAAAGTAATTAAGAATTGTGCAAATAAAGTCACTAAAACATCCATCTTTTTGACCTAGAGATTCCACTACTGTAGTTAAACACCAAAGTAATTCATTGATACAGAAGAAAATCCCCATAAATATAAAAATATTTCTAGCAGCCCTTTGTGTGATAGCAAAGAATTGGAAACAAGTCGATGCTCATCAAGTGGATTATGGCCAAAGAAATTGTGGTACATAAATGTAATGGAAAATTGTGTGCTACAAGAAATTATATATGTATGAATACAGAGAAGCATGGAAACAATTACACAATCTGATTCAGAGTGAAGTCAGTAGAACCAGGAAAATAATATACAAGGTAACTGCAAGAATGTAAATAGAAAGGACAAAAGTGAATGTTGCAAATTTATAAAGACCAAGCATTCCCCCAAAGGAGATAAACAAGAAAACCCCTCCATCCTACCTCCAGAGGAGATTCTTGTTGCAGTGCATTACATATGTAGATTTTCCCATGCGTTGACTGGTCTTGCTGGGAGGTTTCTCTCCCTCTTCTTTTTCTTTTTTTCTTTAAAAAATTATCTTTGTTATATGGCATGACTCTCTGAGAATGGGAAGGGGGAGAAGTTGCTGTGGTATAGCCATTTCAGTTGTGTCTGACTCTTCATGACCCTATTTAGGGTTTTCTTGGCAAAGATACTGCAGTAGTTTGCTGGCTCTTTCTCCAGCTCATTTTACAGATGAGGAAACTGAGGCAAAGAGGAGAAATTTCGGCAATATTAAAAAAAAAGATATCAATAAATTTTTTAAAAAAGGAAATGCTTTGAACCCTTAAACATTTTGGAAATACTAGCTATTATGTAAACTCTTTGTTGTCTCCTCTTGTTTCTAGGACACTTCCCCACTCCTCCTGCCCAATCTCACTTCTCCTGGAATCTCTGAGTTAGATGAGTCACCTAAATGAAAATTCCTTCTAGAATATCTCCAATGAGTGGTCATCCATTTTCTAACTGAAACACTTTCAGTAACAGGGAGCTCACTGCTTCCTAAAGAACAGATCTCATAATTTGGACAGTCCTAATCTTTGAGGTATTACATCAAGCTAAAATCTCTGTCCCTCCCATGACCTTCCACAATACTTAATGTCAGTATTCCTCACTTAGTAACATATGGACTTGGGGAAGCTCCTCATCAGTAGTCTTATACTGATACTTAAACAGTTTATAAGCTAACTTTTGGTGTATCTAAGTGATTGACTCTTCTTTTCTGCTACTTATAATCACAAAACAATGATGCTAAAAAGGACCTTAAAGCCTGAAACTTGAGCAGCAAGAAGAAGCTTTTATAAAATGTTAGAACATAGAGTGTTAGAGTCAAAAAGGAACATGGTAATCGCAGAATTTCAGGTCTGAGAAAGGACATTTGAATATAAGATGTCAGAGCTGGGAGGGCCCTTAGAACACAGGATGTCAGAACTGGGAGGGCCCTAGAACACAGGATGTCAGAGCTGGGAGGGCCCTTAGAACACAGGATGTCAGCACTGGGAGGGCCCTTAGAACACGGGATGTCAGAGCTGAGAGGCGCCTTAGAACACAGGATGTCAGAGCTGGGAGGGGCCTTAGAACACAGGATATCAGAGCTGGGAGGGGCCTTAGAACACAGGATGTCAGAGCTGGGAGGGCCCTTAGAACACAGAATGTCAGAGCTGGGAGGGCCCTTAGAACACAGGATGTCAGAGCTGGGAAGGCTCTTAGAATACAGAATGTCAGAGCTGGGAGGGACCTTAGAATACAAGATGTCAGAGCTGGGAGGGTGGGGATGGGGTATCCTTAGACACAGAATGTCAGAGCTTGGAGGGACCTTTAAAGATCATCTAATCCAGTCCCCTTGTTTTATAGAAGAAACAGTATACACTCAGTGCATTCAAGGCATAATGATACAGTGGAGGCAGCATGATGATCTATGCTGGATCTCTCCCACCCACCTCCTCTCCTCTCTCTCCCTCTCTTTCTCTCTCTCTCTCTCTCTCTCTCTCTCTCTCTCTCTCTCTCTCTCCTCTCTCTCTCTCTTTCTCTCTCTCTCACTCTCTCTCTCTCTCACTCTCTCTCTCCCTCCCTCTCTCTCTTTCTCTCTTGCTTGTTCTTTCTCTCTCTCTCTCTCACTCTCTCTCTCCCTCCCTCTCTCTCTTTCTCTCTCGCTCTTTCTCTCTCTGTCTGTCTCTCTCTCTGTCTCTCTCTCTCTCTCTCTGTCTCTCTCTCTCTTTCTTGCTCTCTCTCTCTCTCTTTCTCTAGCTTTCTCTCCCAAAAGCAAAGCATATAATAATTTCTTAACTTTCCTCTATGATAATGCTCCCCTGGGGTGTGCTCTCCTGATTGTTGAGTCCTTGGCCAGAACCACCACTTCATGAGGGACTTCAGCCATGCTCACTTCACCCCCAGCTCCATTAGGCTCCAGGCTGCTTTCCTTCCTCAGCAGCAGCTTTGTGCTCTTCTCCCCACCTCCCGTCCCTCCCCTGTACCAGCTCCATTTTATGCTCTGTCTTTCCCTGTTGGAATGTAAGCACCTTGAGAAAAGGAACCATCTTGAGCTTAGCACATTGCCTGACCCATAGTGAACACTCAATAAATAAATACGTTACCTTTCCATCTATCTCTCTATCAGTCCAAAAGGAATGGAAAATTCTCTAGATGGAAATAAAAATGTCAAGTCTGCTGCTTTCAAAAAGGCTTAAAGAAAAACTAGTCTGATAAGGAGAAAAACTGGTAGTCATCTAAAGAGGTAGATGTGGACACATAGGGAACTCATTAACCAACTCCGATTTTTTTAAATGCCCAGAAGCTAGAAACCAGGAGAAGTTGAATAGAAAATGAGGCTTGGTGCTATTAGAATACAGTAAGGAGTGCTAGAGTTTAGAATTAGCTGAGTTTAGGGATGAAACTGAAAGACAACAAAAAGAGATTGTTGTTTTTTTAACTATTCTGGAAAAAAGGAGGTTCAAAAAAAAAAGACAGGATCGATGCCTTGGGTGGCTGGGACAACGACAGCTTATGGTAGAGAAAACAGAAAGCATACTTTCACCAGGACATGAAGCCAAGCTCAGGGGCAGATAATTGGCAAACACTATTAGCTCTTTTTTACTGAACTCAAGATATTTCCCCTTCTCCAGTCTTGCACTGGTTCTCCCATTCACTATAATCTTTCAGACCTCGCCACCAGCAGCTCAGCAATCGTAACTGCCAGTCCATTCAGCCAAAGAAGATGTAGCTTGTCTGGTTCAGAAGATTTGAACCCGTCAAGCATGGCGAGGCTCTGTGTCATTGTCTCCCCACCCCATCAAAGGCAAGTGACTTTCCCTGTCTGCACCACAGTTCCCTCATCTGCAAAATAAAAGGATAGGACCAGATACCCTCAAATGGTCCTTCTAGAGCTAAAATTGTGCATCTATGAACTTCTCAGTTTCCTCTCCAGCAGGACACTCTCTCCCTGTAATTACTGCATCTTCCCCTCCTGGCCCATGGCTGCTCCACTGGCCTGTCACTTTGCCACACTTCTGGCCAATCTGGGAGTGACTTAGAATCATACCTCTGCACTGCTCCGTCCCACTTTCCTTCTCCCAACCCTCTTCCCTCCAACACACACACACACACACACACACACACACACACACACACACACACACACACACACAACTGTTTTTGTCCAAAGCGGAAGTTTCCCTACTTGTAGCCCAGATATAGAACCCCATGTTCAGCTCTGGGGCAGATAACAAAAAAATAAACAAGATAAGGTGCATCCTTTCAAGGGTCTACAGGGAATCTAGAAATGGAACATACACCAATTATAAAATCAAGTTATATATTATTCACAGGTAAGAAAGGAGCAAACCAAGTTGTGGGGTGGGGAACCATTACTGACTGGGGGAGCTGGAGGGTGAGATCTGGAAAGGTTTCTGGGAAAGGATTGCATTGGAGTCCAACCCTAAGGGTGGGGCAGGAATCCAACAGAAGACTCTAGGAGAGAGAATTCAACGTCTAGGGAATAACATGAATATAGGTGCAGAGGCAAGAAAGCATAGAATGTAGAGAGGGGATGGCTGGCCAGCTAGTCGGGGCTGAGCAAAGGGTATGTGTCAGAGAGGAGGAAGAAATAAATTAGAACAGGATCAGACCGCAGAAAGCTTTGAACGCCATGCTAAGGAGTGTGGTCTCCAACTCTCTGCCTCCTGTAAGGAGCATCATCAATACTTTATTAGTGACAATGAACAGTTTGGGCTTATTTTTGGACAAAACCTGCTATTTCATCAATGTAGGGGAGCAACTGATGAGGAATTTCCACCAGTGAATAGAGTGCCAGATTTGGAGTCAGGAGAATCTGGGTTCTAATCCTACCTCCCATATTTACTAGTTGTATGAAGCTAATCAAGTATTTTCACCTCTATAGGCCTCAGGTTCTTATGTATAAATAAGATGGCATCTAAGGTCCCCCCAGCTTCAAAAATCTCTGATCCTACCAAAGCAGATTGGAGTCTGCTTTGCATATTATGGTCCTTGAGAGCTGCCTGGGGTACTGAGAAGGTTAAGGAATATGCCCTGGGACAGAGCCCAAGGTAGGCCTTGAACCTTCCTGGCCCCAAGGTCAGCTCTTTACCCATAATACCACACTACATCTTTAGGGTCTGCCATACTCTTTCTCTGCAACAACTCTGTGAAGTATCATCTTCCAACTTTCCACTTGTGTGACCTTCAACAAATTATTCCCTGGGTTCAAATCTCAAGTCTGCTACGTCCTAGTGATGTGATTTTGGGTGAGCATCATGGCATCTCTGAGACTCCACTTCTTCATGGGTAAAATGAGGGAGGCATTTGAATTTGAACTTGACATCACTGGTCTAGATGACCTCCAAGACACCCCTCCCACTCTAAATCTGTCAGTCTAGGCTCATTTTACAAATGAGGAAATGGAGGCTCAGAGAGGTTACACTACTTGTCCAGGAACATACAGCTAGGAAGTTGCAGAGGCCATCTCCAGCCATCCTGATGGATATCTGGCCACTAGACCCAGATGGCTCTGGAGGACAGAGTGAGGCTGATGACTTTGCATAGCCCCCCCTCATTCAGATCCAAGTCACAGGGAAGCTAGGTGGCACAGTAAATAGAGCACCAGCCCTGGAGTCAGGAGGACCTGAGTTCAAATGCGGCCTCAGACACTTGACACACTTACTAGCTGAGTGACCTTGGGCAAGTCATTTAACCCCAGTTGCCCTGCCTTCCCCACTCAAAAAAATAAAATAAAATCCAAGTCACTTGCATGTCACGACATCACTTTCCAGATGTCACGACAATCTTAGAGAATAAAGAACAAACAACAATCTTGCAGAGCCCAAATTGACCCAAGGGAGCTAAGCTGGGCCAAGACAGCACTCTTCAGAGCGCTGCCTGCTTTGTCTTCAAGGTGACATTACTTTTCAGATCCTCCACTGAAACCATCCAAATCACTCTACCTAGAATTGTAATGAAATGAAAATCCCAGCTAAGTCCACATCATGGTGGAGGAAATGGGGAAATGAAATCAGTGCATGTCACCTCTCAGTTTCCGCTGCAGGGTCCAGGGTCCAGGAAGCCATTTTTCTGCACTTGTGAAATCACAATGGAGAAGCGTCCCCTCCTGCAGGGCTCAGAATTTCTACTGCCCCTCCTCCCCTTCCTTTCTGTACCTCTCTGGAAGAAAATACCCTCTTCTATAGACTCAGACTGAAGAACTCAGATTTATAGAGAGAAAAAAAGCCACTCTTAGAAAGAATTAGACTTCCCAGCCCAGGAAAATGTCAATGAGGCCAGACCCTGGGGAGCTTCCTACAGCCTAGGACACTAAAACTAGGAGGACCTGAGGACATTGGAACTCCAAGGACCTTAGAATATAGAATGTCAGAGCTAGAAGGACCCTAGAACACAGACTGTCCAAGCTGGGAGGATCTTTGGAACACAGAATGTCAGAGCTGGGAGGGCCTTAGAACACAGGATGTCAGAGCTGGGAGGACCCTTAGAACACAGGATGTCAGAGCTGGGAGGGCCTTAGAACACAGGATGTCAGAGCTGGGAGGGCCTTAGAACACAGACTGTCAGGGCTGGGAGGGCCCTTAGAACACTGTCAGAGCTGGGAGGGCCCTTAGAACACAGGATGTCAGAGCTGGGAGGGCCTTAGAACACAGGATGTCAGAGCTGGGAGGGCCCTAGAACACAGTTGTGGCTGGGAGGACCCTTACAACATACAATGGTCTATATGCCAATACAAAACTTGACAAGCAGGGGACACGCAATCCAGGATGTTCACTCTGACTAGTAATGGTCATAGATGCCCACAAGGCCCTTGGGTGGAAGCCGTCTCTGGAGACCCCGGGAAATGGGGCCTCCTAAAACCTGTGAGCCTGGTGGTATTTATTGAGTCTCCAAAGGCTATGAATATTTTATGGCCTCGCTCCTAATCTGAGCCCTTAAGCCAGGGACTTAGTCTCCTGGATAACCCAGAAGTATCAGGCAGGCTGCCTGTGATAGCCAAGTATCCAAAGAGAAGTCTCTGGGTCTGGCTGCACTTGCTTCTCCCAGCAGCCCCTTCCTCTCTGCCCCCAGAGGTGACTTTCTTAGGAGATTCCCCCAGGTTGGCTTAAAGAGTCAGATTATTGCCAAGACCCTGGCTGGAACACAGAACTCAGTGAATCTGCTATAATGGGTCTGGAGAACCATGATGGGACTGCACCTCCACATAGACATGCCTCTCCCCAAGCTGCAGCTGTCTCTGCATGGCACCCTAACATTTTTCCAAAACCCAGACTCATCTGAATGCTTTGGAAGGAGCGTACAGATTACTGAATTTGTGTGTTACAATGGAAGACCACTAAGACAAAAAATTCTACGCTAATAGCTTCCCCTCCCTGTGCCTCAATTTCTTTAGCTGTAAAATTAAAGGATTGTACTAAATCATCTATAAGGGCCCTCTCAGCTCTGACATTCTGGGTTCTAAGGGTCCTCCCAGCTCTGACTATTCCATGCTCTAATATTTTATGATTTTACCAATGCCCCCTTATAAAGGAGACCTCAGGGGCTAAATCTTGGTGGTTGAGGTCTGAAACAGCCTTGCCTCATTCTAAGGTCCCCTCAAGGGCACAGGACAGACCCATAGCTCCCAGGGCTCTGGTTCAATCACTTTCAGCTCCAGTTGCCTGCCCTGAATCACCACAACAAACAAACCCCTCAGCCTCACCAAGCAACGAGCCTTGCCCCAGCTCTAAGTTAAGACAGAGTTCAATTCAACAAATATTATCTTTAGAATCTTTATCTGCAGAATCTTGGCTGAGCTGACACCTGTAGGTGCCCTGTAGCTTTTTTTTTTCGTAAAAAATGCCCAAGTCTGAACCTGTTATTAGATCATTGTTCAGAGTTTCAGTGATTACACTCTTTATTCATATTAAACTACAGGAGTAGAAAATGACAACTAAATCCATTTAGCAATCTACATGATCATAAAATCAAAGCTAGAAGAGGCCTTAAAACACAGAATGTCAAAGCTGAGAGGGACCTTAGAACACAGAATTTCAGAACTGGGAAATATAGGCCAACAGAGCTGGGAGGGCCCTTAGAACCCAGGATGTCAGAGCTGGGAGAGGCCTAGAACCCAGGATGTCATGCAACCAGGAAATAAAATATACAGGCAATGGGGTATAGAAATCCATCTTGCCCTACAAGAAAGTAAGGGAAAAGGGTGTAAGGAGGGGGATGGGGGGGATATAAGAGAGGGCAGACTGGGGGAAGGGGTATTCAGTATGCTTGCCATCTTGGAGTGGGGGGTAGAGAAGAGATGGGAAGAAAATTTGTAATTCAAAATCTTGTGGAAATGAATATTGAAAACTAAAAATAAATAAATAAAATTTTTAAAATACATTTTAAAAAAACATGTCAGATGTCAGACCTGGGAGGGACCTTAGAATTCAGAATAACAGACTGGGAGAGCCCTTAGAACATAGAATGTCACAGCTGGGAGGGACCTTAGAACATATGAGGTCAGAGCTGGGAAAGAATCACAGGATTATGTATTTAGCGCTGGTAGAGACCATGTAAGTCCAAATGTCTCATTCTACAGTTGGAAAAACTGAAGCCCCTAAGAAGGGAAGTGATCTGCCCAGTGCTACACAGCTTGTCCAGGGCAGGTTCCTAGAACCCCAGCCTCTTGACTCCCAGTCCAGGGTTCTTCCCACTACACTCGGCTGCCCAAAGGGCTTGTCATGCCAAGTGCTTAACCATTAGAAAGCTCAGTGCCATCCACTTGTAATGTGACCTTGGAAAAGTCTCCTCCCCGGCTCCATTTTCTCAAGTAGAAGATGAGGGAGCTGGATCAGAGGACCCCTCCCAGCTCTTCCATTCTAGGGTCTTAGGTCCCTTCCAGTTAAAACGGACGATCACTGCAATCATCTTTCAGGTCTACAGGTCTCTTTCTCCTCTTGAGTCCTCCTTTCCCCTTCTCACAAAGGCCCAACAACTTCCCAAACAAAGTGGAGGAATAGGCAGGTAGGCATTGTGTAGGCATTTTCCACTTGAAGGGACTAAAGTCCCTTGGGTTCAAGGAAACTCTTTCCAGTTGTTGCTAAAAGCAGGTGTTCCTCCTGGCTCAACCAAGAATGTCATGAATATTCTCCCTAAAGTTCCCTGAGCTGCTGGGAATTTCTGAAGGACGTCACTGTTTCTGAGCCTCGTTTCCAAATAAGGTGACCTGACTCTAATATTCCTTCCAACTGTATAGCTATGGTCTGTTTTAAGACACTTGAGCCAATTAATAATATTTTTTGAGCAAAAACAAGAACTCGAAAGTCTTGAATTATTAGAAACTTTATTGGAGGGCGGAGCCAAGATGGTGGCATAGGTGCAGCAAGGTACTGCAGCTCCCACATAGCCACCTCAAATGCCCATAAAATATGACTCTAAACAAATTTTAGGGCTCCAAAACTCACATAAAAATACA
>CM053588.1:55901640-55933183 GCA_028646515.1 Pseudochirops corinnae | reverse complement strand
AAGGAGGGAGGGAGGGAAGGAGGGAATGAAGGGAGGGAGGAAGGAAGGAGGGAAGGAAGGAAGGAAGGAGAGGAGGGAAGGAAGGAGGGAAGGAGGGAAGGAAGGAAGGAAGAAAGGAAGGAATGAAGGAAGGAAGGAACGAGTTAGGGAGGGAGGGAAGGAAGGAAGGAAGGAAGGGAGGGAGGAAGGGAAGAAGGGAGGGAGGGAGGGAGAGAGGAAGTGAGAAAAGGAAAGAAAGAAGAAAGGAAGAAGGAAGGAAAAAAGAAAGGAAGGAAAGCAGGAAGAAAAAAGAATGCAAGGAAGGAAGAAAAAAGAAAGGAAGGAATACTAATCTGCTATCTTTTACAACAGTCCAGGTGACAGGTGTTGAGGGCCTAAATAAGGGGTTGTGACTATGTGAATGGAAAGGAGCTATATTAGAGATGTCGCAGATATAGAAATTACAAGATTTGTCAGCTGATTCAATATGGACAGTGGAGAGAGGAGGGTGGAATAAGAGTGAGGGGCTGAGTCTGACATGGAGGTTTTGAACCTGAGAGACTGGAATGAAATGGTGCCCTTGACAGTGATAATAGGGAAATTCAGTCCCACCCTCTTTCCTGTCTTATTCCTTTTAATTCAAGTATGGACTTCCAGAGGCATCCATCATCTTCCCATTAGGTGTCCCATTCACCAGCTCCCAATGATATCAAAGAGGTTAAGCTCTTTATTTTTGAAAGAGATTTTTTTGAACTGAAATAAAGGACTTTGCAAATAGCCTTTTCAAATTTCTCTCTCTCTCTCTCTCTCTCTCTCTCTCTCTCTCTCTCTCTCTCTCTCTCTCTCCTCTTCTCTTCTCTTCTCTTTCTCTCTCTCTTCTCTTCTCTCTCTTCTCTTCTCTCTCTCTCTCTTTCTCTCTCTTACTCTCTCAATCTCTCTCCTCTCTCTCTTTCTCTCTCTCTTCTCTCTCTCTTCTCTTCTCTCTCTTCTCTTCTCTCTCTCTCTCTCCTCACTCCTCTCTCTCTCTTTCTCTCTCCTTCTCCCTTTCTCTCTGTCTGTCCTTCTATCTCTTTTTTCTGTGTTTATTTCTTGATTCAGTTTTGTGCCATCTGAAAATATGATTACTGTTCATGTCTGCCTTTATGTGTATGTACTCATAGACACACACATACACACACACACACCTAGAAATGTAGACACACTCACAGATATATACACCCATAGACTCCCTAACACTCACATGAACACTCAGGTACCCATGCAAGTACAATTATGGACATATAAGTGCATATACATACATGCACATCCACACACAAGCACACAAATGCATATCCACCAAGACTGACCAACACTATCCTGCAGAAGTCCAGCCACGTGTGCAGATGCCCCTATGACAATGCATAGGCATCTCCCCCACCCCATTCACCCAGCCCCCTTAGGATTGCTCCTCCAGGGCCAGGGGAAGCAGCTCAGCTCTCTCTGGTCTCGGTCACTGATTCTGGCTGTTCAGATGAGCCAGCTCCCTTTCAAAGCCTGCCTGGCTCTGGCCTCCCTTGTAATCTGCCCCAGATCAGTGCTCACCAGTGCCCCTGGCCAAACCCAAGGGTCAGGACCTCTCACCTCTGCTCGGGAAGTCCCCCAGAGAGACGGCTCTGCTTGCAGCCGTTCCCAGCCTTTTCCTGACTAGTAGAACCTGCTGAGTCAAATTCTTCCTAGGTATTTTCAAACAATCCCAGCAATCTGGGAGAGCGGGGTTCAGCAGATGTTTGTCATTGCTTCTAATGCCCTGCTGGGATTGGGAGCTTGGCAGGAAGAAAGGATGAGAGAAGGGGAAAGAAAAAGAAGGAACCGATGAGAGGGAGAAGAAAAGGACAACACCCAAATTAGGGAAGGCTGGGGCAGGGCTCTGCAGATTCCAGGTACTGATACACATAGCTGCCTCTCCTGGCCTTCAGCTTCCCCATCCAGAAAACGAGAACAGAAGACCAGAGAATAATTTCTAAGGGCCCTCCCAGCTCTGACATCCCGTGCTCTAAGGGCCCTCCCAGCTCTGACATTCTGTGTTCTAAGAGCCCTCCCAACTCTGACATTCTGTGTTCCAAGGACCCTCCCAGCTCTGACATCCTGGGTTCTAAGGGCCCTTTCAGCTCTTGCATTCTGTGTTCTAAGATGCCTTCCAGGTCTGACAAACAATGTACTGAGGTCTCTTCTAGCTCGAGTAAATGGTAGTCCAGTGTTATAGGGGATTTCTCGTGGCTTCTAAATAGCTTAGGGAGCTTTGATGGGGAGCTTCCCAAGGACAGGCAATGCGTTTCTAGGTTATGCCAGGAGCACAACTTTACCATGGCCTTACCACTAAGAGGAAATATTCTTGTTATGGTTCTTATTATCATCAGTAAGAATAACAAAGCATTATAGTTATTATAAAATGCACATTTATAACATTCAACACCCAACTGAATGGGGTGGGGGTGGGGGGACCGCCCAGCAGGGAGAGGCACTAGCCATATGTTTCTGCCTCTTACCCTCCCTTCCCACAATATTCTTTCCCTTGTTGAGTTTCTTTCTGGTAACCCCTAGGCCCCAGACTCCAGGCTCCAGGCTCCAGGACCCAGGCTCCAGGCCCCAGGCCCAAGGCTCTAGGCTCTAGGACCCAGGCTCCAGGCTCCAGGCCCCAGGCTCCAGGCTCCAGATTCTGGCTTGGACTTTGCTACTTCACCCATCTTACCCATTGCTCCAAGGGAGCATTGCACATCTGTGGGAATGGCCATATGAGGCCAAGTCCAGGGATTAAAGGAGTCCCATGGAAAGACCATGGGGTCTGGGGTAAGAGAAGCAGGGCTCAGCCCCCACCCTTGATGCTGCCTGCCTCAGGCAGGTCTCAGTTTCCTCACCTTTAAAATCAGGAAGATAATTCAATGGACCCTGGGGTCCGGCCCTGCCCTATACCCACCATCCTCTGATCCTGCTTCTGCTACTGAAGACCAAGTCATTTAACTCTCTGGACCTCAGTCTTCTCTTCCACCAAGTAACTAAGAGTCTGGACTAATGGGCTCAAAGGTCCCTTCTAGGCCTCAGCCCTCTGATGGTGCAGGAGCTGGACTCGTTGGGGAGCCAGGGGCTCATCCCGGCTCGGGAGCTCTCCCTCCCCATGACGTAGCCTGCGGTACTGGAAAGGCCTGGGGTCCCTGAAAGCCACACACGAAACTGAGAAAGTCAGGAAGAATTGGGAGAGGGAAGAAGCCACATCACCCTGCCCAAGTACACAGACACTCAGTTCTAGTTTTCTGGGCCAGCTCTGTCTCGAGCTCATGCTTCCATTATTCTTATCATCATTATATCAGGATGGGGAAGTGGTGTGGTGTAGTACATGTTTACTGGATCAGAAACCCTGGGCTTAAATCTGGCTTCGGACTCTATGAGGCCTTGGACAAGTCATTTCTTCTCCTCTCTGCCTCAGTTTACTGACCTGTAAAGTGGGAAATGGGAGTGTGAAGCTCCTTTCCCATTCTAAATTCTTGATGCCTGGATAATTAAGTGAATGTCCCCTGACCATCAGTCCCTTCAAGGTCATCCAGACCAGTAATGGGAGTAAGGCCAAGGAAGGTCTCTAATCCCATGTACTGGGTTCAAATCCTTCCTCACTTACTAACTTGTGATATAATTGTAGGGAAATCACTTAACTTTGATAGGCCTCAGTTTCCTCACCAGTAAAATAAGGGTGGCTGGATCGATGGTTTCTTATCAGCTTTAAATCTACGACTCAATTAAATTTGTCCTGGGGACAGCAAGCTCAGCACCCCCATCCCGCTTGTCTTGCCTCTCTCTGTCTCTCATCCTAGGCTAAGGAGGCGCAGCAGTGCTGAGGGAGGCTCTCACTCAGAAGTGGCGCTCCATGGACTCTTGGCCACTGGAGCCTCTCGTGGGAGCTGTAACTCTATTGGGCCAGCCTCAGGCTGTCAGGGCCCCGAGCCCATAGCTTGTTATTACAGGTGCTGCTCCTCTCACTGCTGCTGCTGCCGCCACCACTGCTTCTGGGAAAGTGCTACGACACCCCAGCCCCCCGACCCCTGTCCCCATGCTGCCTTCCTGCCTCTCCTCAGAACCCTCCTACCCCGAAGCCGCATCATGGGAGTTTGGACGGAGATCAGCAACTGACACATCCTGCACCCTGTCGCCGAGCCAGGCCACAGACTAGGCCCTGAGTGTCGCTCACTAGCATGCCCAACCAGTTCATAGAATCATGGATGGAGAGGTGGAAGGGGCCTCAGAGATCACCCAGTGCCAGAAATCAGCAAACCTGAAGGAGTCTGCACTCTGACAGAACCTTAGGCAAGTTATTGGCCCTCTTGGAGGCTTAATTTCTTAGCATGTGAAATAAGGAGAGCAGAAGGTAGAGGAGGAGGAAAATGGACAAGTTCTAAGTTGCCTTCTAAATTATCATGTGATTTAGACTTGGAAGGGCCTTTAGAACAGAAAATGTCAGAGCTGAAGGGCCCTTAGAACACAGGATGTCAGAGCTGGGAGGGTCCTTAGAACACAGAATGTCAGAGCTGGGAGGGCCCTTAGAACACAGGATGTCAAAGCTTAGAGGACCCTTAGAACACAGGACGTCAGAGTTGGGAGGGCCCTTAGAACACAGGATGTCAGAGCTGGGAGGAGCCTTAGAGACTCCAATCAACTCCAGAGCTGAAATTTCTACCAACAGAATATTCACCAACAGACACAGAGCAATGGAGTATCTGAGCTGGAAGGAACTCGAGAAGGCAGAATTCCCCAGCTCACATGGTAAAAAAGCACCCTGAGTTTTGAATCAGACAAACCAAATTCAAGTCTCATCTTTGCTATTTACTCCCTAGGTGATCTTGGTGATAGGTGACCTGTGGGTGAGTGGGTTGCCCACTGCCTCCATAAATCAAAAGGGAGAACTGAGAGGACTGGGAGGCCTGGAACAAGTGGTTAATTGAAGGAATTGAGTGAACCACATTGACTCCAACTTGTGACTCAACTCAGGATCTAGCTCAGTTCCCTTTCTATTCAATTATAGTTCTAGTCCAATTTCTGCCTTGTAAGAAGACTTTATTCAATTGTAGGAATTGCGACATGACTTTGTTATACTGTTAGTTGTATTCTCTTCACATCTGGGAAGCTGGACCACCTCTACTGCTGCTTAAAGACCCTTCACTAAGGACTCCTTAGATCAGTGGTTCTCAACCTTCCTAATGCCGCAACCCTTCAATACTCATAGGTGGGCGAATCTGCATGTGGGCGGACTCGCCTGGAGATGGATAGAGGAGTGATGTCTCTAAGACCATCGGAAATATGTGTTTTCTGATGGTTTTAGGCAACCTCATTTGATCCTCAAAGGGGTCGCGAACTACAGGTTGAGAACCGCTGTCTTAGATCATGCTGACCAGAAACTAGTCAAGGCATTTTCTCACAATGATACATCTCAAGTAACCCCCATGTCTTATCTGAAAACTGGCCCCATACTGACCAGTCAGTTATTGTTTCCATGTTATTTGATTCTATGAAGACACTTGGGGGGAGGGGAACACCTATTTTTCTGATTCCAGGGAATTGCACCTATTTACTCTCCTGTCCCAACTTGGAAAGTTCCTAATCTTTCTTCCTATTAGAAATCAGATTATCTAATTTTTTATTTTATTCAATTGTTTTCTTTTAATTAATTGACTTTATTTGATTAATTTTTTAAATGTATAAACATCTCTCTCTTCCTACATTCAAAGTCCAGTGCCAAAGCTGAAGAAGATAACTAGTCCTGATTTGGTGGGCAATTAACATGCATTGCTTAATAAATAGATGTGCTTGGAAATGTGTTTCCTCAGTCCTTCGTCCTTCATCCTTCATCCTCATCCTCCATCTACTACATAAGTCCCTTAACCTCTTGGGGCCTTATCTATGAAATAAAGAGACTGGACTACATGGCCTCTTGGGTCCTGTCCAGTTTTAAGTACTATGAGGACACCTTAGAACACCAAAGTTTAGGGAAGAAAGGGATCAAGTTGTTGTTGTTATTCAATCATTTCAGTCATCCCCAACTCTTTGTGACCCCAGCTGGGTTTTTCCAGGCAAAGATACTGGAGTGGTTTTCCATTTCCTTCTCCAGCTCATTTTCCAGATGAGGAAACTGAGGCAACCAGGCTTAAATGACTTGCCTAGGGTCACATAGCTAGTAAGTATCTGAGATTGGATTTGAACTCAGGTCTTCTTGACTTCAGGTCCAGCACTATTCTCTTTGTGCCAGCTAGCTGCCCAAACCCCCTCCCCCCCCATCCCTAATGTTAGATAAAACCAAAAGGCAGATCTTCTCCTGGTTGGGAGAGCAGCACAGTTATACTCTGTGCTGCAATAGAGTTCAGTCAGGAAGAGACATAGGGAATTAAGGCAAGACACATGTGTGTAGTTATGTGACACACCACTAAGCCTGAGGGAAAGAGCCCAGCACCCAGATGGAACCAATTCTATTTCTCCAGAAGTTATTTAAGCAGAGTCTTAAGCTGGCAAAAAAAAAAAAAAAACATAAATTGCCCATTTCTTTCACAGGAAGAAACTGAGATTGCTTTGAAGTCCAGTCTCTGGGGAAACCACCATCAAAGGAGAGGGAGTCAAAAAATGAACAATAGGGGAAAATAAGGCTAAAAGTCTAAAATTACCAAAGATTTCAAGAGGAAGAAAATTCAGTTAAAAACCTTGAGCATAAGCTGATAGATCAATAGGAGTAATTTTAATAAAAGAAAGTAATATGGTCTCCAGATCAACTGAAAGATATCTCTCTGAATAAATATTGCAAAACAAGGGAAAATGAATCAATATTTGAAGAGGTAGAAGAAGCTGTGGGTTCTCAAGACCATATAGAACCACAGCAGGATATTCTCAAATAGTTTAAAAGAAAAAAATTGTGAAAGCAGAATTTATGACCTACTGAGCAGAAATACTTAGAAGATAAAAAATTTGAATGTGAAATGACAAACCTTCCTAAAGAAACAAAAGAAAGAATAACTGATTGAGAATGTAAAGATTCAGAAGTAAAGGACAATCTGGAAAAGGAGAAGCAAAAATTATAAAGATAAAATTATTATCTCCATACAAGTAAAATATGTTGATCTCAAAAACAAAATGTGTAGAGACAACTTGAGGAATACATACACATACACATACATAGACATATACATATATATATATTCACACACATACACACACACAAAACCCACACAGAATTTGGAATATAGAAAACAAAATGTGAATCCAAAGATAACCTAGAAAGAAAGAAGGAAGGAGGAAAGAAAGGAAGGAAGGAAGGAAGGAAAGAAGGAAGGAAGGAAGGAAGGAAAGAAGGAAGGAAGGAAGGAACAAAGGAAGGAAGGAAGGAAGGAAGGAAGAAAAGAAAAAAAAGAAAAGAAAAGAAATCCTATGTTGCAAACTCCAAGACACGTAGTGGTTAAATTTAACAATTCTACCAACAAACAACAAATTCTGCAGGAGAAAGCCTTTCAAATACAAAGAAAAAGAAACTAAAATAACACAAGACTTTTCGGTACCCACAGGAAACTGCAAGAAGGAATGGAGTAATATGTTCCAAAGTGCAAAAGAGCTCAAGATATAGCCCAGTGCTTTTTAAAAAAAAATATGCATCAGTCTTTTTTCATCAACTATGTAAACCTCAACTTAATTGTTGGTGAAAAAAGATTGATGTATATTTTTAAAAGAAGTATTAGAAGCATTTCTAGAAAGAAAAACATACATAAAGAAATTATTTATTTGTCAAACACCTTCCACAACAGAAATTAAAGAAAGTCAAATATACAGCAACCAAGAACAAGAAGATAACAGAAAATCCAATGAGAGATTTCTATCCATGAGGAGACAAGCGTGAAAGCAGAAGGCAAATAGAAGTGATGGTGGAGAAAAAGGCCTGAGAAAAAGGTCTAAACTTCACTAAACATCACTTATGGGTGAATTGCTGTTTTTGTGAACTAAACCACAGAATGGAAAGGTATATAAAAGGGGAGAGAGGAGGGAAAAAATAAAGGGAAATATGTGCTGTATCCTACTCAAGTCAATGGTTAATAATGAAGGGAGAATAACTCTGGGGAACCTCAAAAAGGGGAGACCACATGAGAATGGGTGAAAAGATAAAGTGAGAACACCGGGAGAAAGAAAGGAATGAGTCTTGTTTCAGTGATGAGAGGGAATGCTGATGATGAATGCCCCCATGGGAGAGGGAAAAGATTCTATAAAGTAAGATGGCAACCTTACAATGGGTATAATCTGCAGGAATTTGGTACTTAGAAAGATCACTCATTCTGCCTCCAGAAAAGAAGGAATCAGAGCTACTGGAGGCACCTGAGAGCAGAAGAGTGGGAGAGCACAAATCCTTTTAGGACATTTCACAGTAAATGGAGTAGGTAGTGGTGGTGGTGGAGACCATGGGTATGACAAAAGTTAATAATGAACTGTGCAAGCAGGGGTATAGGAAAATTCCTTTCTCTCTATCATCTGTAAAAATTGATATTTTCTAATAGTGAGGAGCCATAAAAAAAGGAGGCAAGACTTACAAGGCAATAACTAGTGACCATTTAGAAGAGGCAATTCAAAATAAGTACCTTAGAAACTTTAATTCCTCTAGGATATAGAGATTAAAGAAAGAAAGAATAAGTATAAGGACCATGAACTGAAAGACAAAAGTCTAGAAAGGAAAAATAAATTATAAAAAGAATGAAGGAAAGAAATCCTTTTAGAAAAAGGCACATAAAATGAGTTTTTTCAAACTAAGAAACAAAACAAGTTAAAAGGAAAAAGAGGAAGGGAAATTTGATTTGGTTACTTAATTGAAAGGGGGGGAAAGACAAAATAAATGATTAAATAATAAGGAAAAAAAGGAAATGGAACTAATAAGTTAAGCAAAACTCCAAAACTAGGAAAAGGTATAACAAAAAGAAGTTGGAGAAAGGGGAAGTTGAGGATGAAGACAAGAGACCTGGTGGGAATAGGGTTGCCTTAAATAGATTTAGCTAAGATAACTGAAGAGACAAAGAACTTCATTTACAGGGGGAGAAATGGAAAATCCAATTTTGGGGGGCGGTTAGGGGATAATATCACCAACAAATGGAGGAAAACATAAACCTAATTCTCATAACTTTAAACATGAATGGATTAAACAATCCAATAAAATGAAAAGAGTGACAGGTGGATAAGAAAACAAAACCCCACAATCTGTTGCTCACAAGAAAACACATTTTAAAACCAAAGGTATACACAAAATAAAAAGGGGGGGTAGGAAAATATTACTGTGCATTAGGTGAATCCAAAAAAGCAGGAGTTGTTATCGTGCTGTCAGACAAAGCTAAAACAAATATTTACAACATAAAAGGGAATAAATAAGGAAACTACATTATGCTGAAAATAACCATAGATAACAAATCAATATAAATATTAAAAATGCATTCTCCAAATGCCTTAGCATTTACATTCATAAAGGAAACATTAAAAAAAACTACAAGAGGAAATAGATAGTAACATAATAGGGGCAAGAGATTTAAAAGTTCCTTTCTCATTTTTTATTTAATCTAAAAAGAAAGATAGATAAAAGAGAAAATATCGAATGGAAGAGATTTCTAGAAAAACTAGAGCCAAAAGATTTCGTTAGGGTAGCTTCTAAATTGTATTGCTAAAGAATATACTTATTTCTCAGCAACATGTAAAACTTTTTACCAAAATTGAATATGTTTTAGGGCACTGAGATATTGCAAATAAATGTAAAAAGGCAAAAATAGTTGACACATCCTTTATAGACTATAACACAATAAAAATAGTAATCATCTTAGGAAGCACAAAAAAAAAAAAAAGAAAACACTGATAAGGAAAGTTAATGATGAAATCCTAAACAATGAGTGGACCAAAGGACAAATCATAGAAACAATTCATAATTACACAAGAGAAAGCGATTATGGTGATACAACAAGCCGCAATTTCTTGGATGTGATTAGAATAGTCTTCAGTCTTAAATAGTCCTAACATCACATGTCTACAAACATATATTAACAAAACAGGAAAAGAGTGAATTAATGAACTGAATATTCATTATTTTTAAATATTTATTTAAACAATTAGAAAGTCAAGAAAAAACACACCAAAAACAAACACAAAAGAGGAGATATTAAAAGTTAGAGGGTAAATAGATAAATTAGAAAAAAAAAAAGAAAACTATAGAAATGACAGAACCGAATAAACTAATAACTCTTTAGCCAATTTGATTAGAAAGTAGAGCACAAAAAATCTAATCAATTAAATGGCAAATGAATGATACAATCACATCAAAACCAGAAAAAATAAAAAGAATTATCAGAACTTAATACACTGAGCTATGTGCTAATAAAACTTAGAATGCCAAAGAAATGCAGGAATATTTTCAAAAATATAAAATACCCAAGCAAAAAAAAAGATAAAAAGTTCAAATAATCCAATCTGAGAAAAGGAAATAGAACTAACTACACAGAATTGTCAAAGGGGAAAAAGACTCTTTGTCTTGATAGATTCACAGGAGAAGTCTATCAAACTTTTAAAGAGCAATTAGCACCAATACTGCACAAATTATTCTCAAAAATTAATAAAGTATCTTATCAGATTTTAATGGGGCTAATATAGGCTTAATGCCTAAGCCAGGCAAAGACAATGCAGAACTATGAACCAATGTCATTAATGTGTCTCTATTAAAAAAATTAACTAAAATTCTGTTAGACTAGTCATTTATCCAAGAAATCATTCATCATAACCAAGTTGGATTTATACCAAGGATGCAAGGATGATTCAACATTAGGAAAACTTTTGACAAAATTAATCATATTAAAACCAAAAACATCCAAGAGCACAAAATTATCTCAATGGATATGGGAAAAGTTTTTGACAAAGTACAATACTGCCTTATGCTGAAAACCTTATAAAGTATAGGCATAGAGAAATATTTTCTAATATCACATCAAATTCAGTCTTCTTATCAGGAATATAATAGTGCCCAAGAATTAGAAAGGCAGCATGGTATAGTGAAAAGAATATTAACTTGGGAACCAGGATCTGGGTTCAAATTCTGCCTCTGACATTTCCTGTATTCCCTTAACCCCGTCCTCAGTCTTCTCATATGTAAAATGAGGGGCTGGATTCAATTACATCTGGGGTCTCTTTCAGCTCTTAATCTTAATGATCCTACGATGCTAATTCATAACCCCAAACTAGAGGTACTAATTGGGAATTTGCTCAGGCTAATGGAAGGTGGGAGTTGAGTGTAACTGGGGCAGGAAGAAACATTCATTATCTGGTGACAAGTGCTCTAACCTTCCAGCTCTGACCACCCCGCCAGCTCTGATATCCTGTGTTCTAAGAGCCCTCCCAGCTCTGACATCCTGTGTTCTAAGGTCCCTCCCAGTTTTGACATTCCGTGTTCTAAGGGCCCTCCCAGCTCTGACATGCTGGGTTCTAAGAACCCTCTCAGCTCTGACATCCTGTGTTCTAAGGGCCCTCCCAGCTCTGACATCCTGTGTTCTAAGGCCCCCCCCTCCCAGCTCTGACATTCTGTGTTCTAAGGGCCCTCCCAGCTCTGATATCCTGTGTTCTAAGGACCCTCCCAGCTCTGACATCCTGTGTTCTAAGATCCCTCCCAGCTCTGACATCCTGTGTTCTAAGGGCCCTCCCAGCTCTGACATCCTGTGTTCTAAGGCCCCCCCCCTCCCAGCTCTGACATCCTGTGTTCTAAGGGCCCTCCCAGCTCTGACATCCCGTGTCCTAAGGCCCCCCACTCCCAGCTCTGACATTCTGTATTCTTGGACCTTCATTTTTAGCATGCTGTGATTCTGTACTTTTGGCATCATCGAATCCTAACTGGGAGATAATAAAGAGAAGGTCTAACCCAACCCCCACCTTTGTCAGAATGACTCTGGACCAGGAGCCTCCTGGGAAAAGTTGTCCCTCTGCCTTTAGTGCTTCTCCCCAGAGAATTCCCAAGCAGTTGTTACTCTTGGGAATGCCATGGGAGCGTTGGGAGGAGGCAGCTAGCCTCCTGGTCCCACCCAGCACCCAGCCATGCCTGGCAACTTCCTCTTGAAGATTACAGGGGCCAGGAGCAGCAAAGACGAAGCATTGCCCACCCCTGAGGTCTCCAGCCATCCCAGCAGTGACATTTGTCAGCAGCTTCCTGTTTGCAGGGATGGGGACAGGAGGTGCCTCCTGGGCTTGGCCCAGCCCATTCTCCTTAGTCTGAGTCTCCCGATACCAGGCTCCTCACGCTCCCTTCCCCAGCCCTTCCCAGGACTGTGTCCTGCCCTTATCCTCAATTTATTCTTAGTTTCCGGGCTGCTAGTAGAGGATGAAAAGAGCCGCCTATGTTGGTGCTACCCTGTCATCCTTGGTCACCAAGTTCCCTTATCTGAGGGACTGGGAACTTTCCAGAGAAACTCAAGGGGCATGAAGGCCCTGCCCAGATCCTAGAGCAAGAAGGGGCATGGGAAAGAGGGTCTCTTGTCCCAGAGGATGTGAAGGGGGCAGCTAAGCTATGTAAGGAGGTGTAGGCAGGGGGAAGGTGGGAGCTGGGCTGAAAGGCAGTCCATGAAGGGGTCCAGCCAGCCCTCAAGACAGGGACTCATCCCCTCCTCTCTTCTCCCAAGCCAGGGTCACTCCACCCCCTTTTCCAGGCCCTCATTACTCCCTGCCTAAATCTCTGTAACAGCCTCCTAACTAGCCTCCTTCCTTTAGTTTCCTCCTACCCCTACCTACTACCTGCTAGGCCCTGGACAAGTCAGGGTCCCTCCCTGACTGACCATATGAATCTCCTCACCTATAAGATGCAGGGTTTGACCCAGCGACTGATGCTCCCCACTAGCTAGAAATTCCATGATCCAATATTTCCTTCCTACACAACCAGTGGCAGATTAAGAGACTGTGTTTTATAGACAGGACATCAAGACCCAGAGAGGTTAAGTGACTTCAAAGGACACACAGCAAGTTAGAGGCAGGGCCAGGATACAAACTAAGTTCTCCCAACTCCCAGCCCTTGTGTTGCTCCCTGAAATTTATTGTCCAACCTTTACGTCCATGTGGGCCATGGCATCCTCCCTGCCTCTACCCCATTTAACCTCCTGATATGATCCATGATCATTTGTTCATAGGAGTCTCAACCAGATGAGAACTTATATGTCCTCTAGGCCTTCATTTTACAGATGGAGAAACTGAAATCCAAAGAAATAAGCAAGTCCTACCTAGGCTTGGGAGGCAAAAGGTCAAATTCCTAGAACTCAGCCAAGACAGGGATGAGCGTATAGGCAAGGCACAGAGCTGGGAAGTCAGAGAGAGCCAACAGGAGTTCATTAGTGAGCAGGAATGGAACCTTCGGTTTATAAAGTGCTTTCCTATGAAAAGCCTTGTGACATAGGTAATACAAGTAGTATCTTTATTCCATAGATGAGAAAACTGAGTCAAACAGAGCGAAGTACTTTGACACAGGACAGCTAGATGGTGTGGTGGATAGACTACTGGGCCTGGGGTAGGAAGGACTGAGTTCAGATCCAGCCTCAGACACTTACTGGCTGTGTGACCCTAGGCAAGTCACTTATCTGCTCTTTGCCTCCTTATCTGTAAAATGGGAATAATAATAGTACCTACGTTCCAGGGTCATTGTGAGGACAAGATGAGGTAGTATCTGTATTATGCTTTGCAAACTTCAAAGTACTAGCTAGAAGACCTAGCTATTTTTTAAATTCAATTTTATCTTATTTTCAATCCCAAATTATCTCCTTTCCCCTCCCTCCTCTCTCACTCACTGAGAAAGAAAACCAAAACTAATTACATATAGTCAAGCAAAAAAAAATTCCCTGCATTAGCTGGGAGATACACAGCTGTGGACATATATGCATATGTCTATATGTGAGTGTATATATGTAGATATACTGACATATATGCTATGCATGTGTGCTCACATATTTTCTTTATAATAAATACATACGTGTAGATATGTGTGCATGCACACATATGTACGTATTTTTATATATTGCATATATTGCAGCGGTTCTCAACCTGTGGGTCGCAACCCCTTTGGTGGTCGAATGGGGTCGCCTAAGACCATCGGAAAACATATTTCTGATGATCTTAGGAACCAAGAGACCACTCCTCTATCAGTCTCCAGGTGGGTCCACCCACATGCAGATATGCCCACATACAAGTATTAAAGGGTTGCAGCATTAGGAAGGTTGAAAACCACTGATATATTGGGTCCTGCTAATGCAGAAGATTTGTTTTGTGATTTATATATTCATATAAATATATACACATATATAAATGCACACATATCTAGATATATACATAATCTACATATATATGTTTTGTGTGTATGTTATGTATTGGATTCATCTGGACTCACTGGACTTATCATTGGACTGCATACAAATGTCTATGCTTGCACATATACACATAAACATGTGTGTGTACTTAACATACAAGCATACATATGCTTCAATCTTCACTCTGATTCTATCAACTAACTGGAGGCAGACAACATGTTTGATCATGAGCCTATTGGAACTGTGATTGTTTCCATTATGTTGATCAAAGATTTGGTCTTTCAAAATGGTTTGTTTTACAAAGATTCAGTCTTTCAAAATACTTTGTTTTTACAATAAATACTATATAAATATTATTATTATTATTATTATATTGTATATCATGTTGTCATAGAATTATTATGCAGTCATGTAGTATATATAATTATTGTACATTTTATATTAATTATTCTCCTGGTACTGTTCACTTCACTCTACATCAGTTCATACAAGTCTTCCCAAGTTTTTCTAAAACCACCCCTTCATCGTTTCTTACAGCATCACCTTCATAGACCATTTGTTTATCATATCACTTTTTATGTCTAAACTATGTACCTTTTTGAATTTATCCTAGTACATAGTGTGAAATGTTGGTCTATACCTAATTTCTGTCAGACTAATCCTAGCTATTACTTACTTGGAATTTCCAGCCTATACTCTTAGTGCTAGAGTGACAATTACTTTCAAATCTAGCACCTACATATAAGTGCTTGTTGGTTGATTTAATTGATCCAGTTCAATTAAATGAACGTTCCTTAAGGGCCTGTTATGAACCAAGCCCAGTGCTAGTTGCTAACAATATAAAGACAAAAAATGAAATAGACCTTGCAATCCTGACATTCTCTGTTCTAAGGTCCCTCCCATTTCTGAAATTCTATGTTTTAAGGTTCCTTCTAGCTCTAACATTCTATGTTCTAAGGACTCTGACAGTTCTGACATTCTATGTTCTAAGGGCCCTCCCAGTTCTGACACTCTATTTTCTAAGGTTCCTTCTAGTTCCAACGTTTGTGTTCTAAGGACTTTCCAGCTCCAACATTCTATGTTCTAAAGCAAAGTTTTCAAATATTGGATCGAAGGGCTGCATGCAACCCACACCACTTCCCAGTGAGACCATGATCATATTAAAACATGATTGAGAATATTTAACAAAATAACTAAAAATATTGTAAAACATAGATAATGTTAATGTGTAGTTTTCTAAGTCAATATGCAGCCTGCAGGAATCTTATGTACTGCTTGGCAGCTCCCATTTCTTTTTGACTTTGATACCACTGTTCTAAAATACCTTCTAATACTACTGTTTTGTGTTCTAAGGTCCCTCCCCATTCTGCAATTCAATCTTCTAAGATCTGTTTTAGTTCTGGCAGTTTATGTTCTAGACTCCAGTCTAGCTCTGACATAATATGATAGGAGGTATTTGCCAGGTATAAATCCTATTATAACCTTGCAAGGTCTGAGAACTTTTCTAGCCCAACTTCTTCTTTCCTATCCATTTTATACATCAGGAAACTAAGACCCTCACTTCCTCAAAGTCATACAGCAAAATCTTAGAAGATTTGTACCTAAAATTGGGTTTTCTGATTCCCAGACCAGGATTCCTTCTATAGTACCCCTTCTCACTCCTATCTACCCACTCTTTACTCTCAAAAAGGTTTGGTGGAGAAATTTGGGCTAAGAGAAAGTATGTCTTAGAAAGTGCTAAGACCCAGAGGCATCACTTAGGTCAAGGTCAGGTGATAGGCACTAGCATGATCTGGAAGCAGGTTTCCTTGTCAGATGTGTCTCTTAGGTCTGCTCCCCCAGATCCATAGAATCCCTGGGGTTGAGAGACAATCAGCCTTCTAGTCTAACCTAAAAGGACTAGATTTCCTAAAGGAATCCCCAGGGATAGGAAGATAAGATGTCATCCAGCCTCAGTCTGAAGACCACTGAGAAATGGAAGCCCACCAAAGGTTCACACTGTGATCAGCCCACCTCAGCAAAAAGTAGTTGGTACTTCCTGTCCCTGGTAGGACTCTGGGATAGAAAAAAGCACTGGCAGGGAGAGCTTCTGCTTTCCAGTTCACAAGCTACCCCTATCCCATACTGTGAGAGGTGCTGAGTTCAAGACCCTGAACCTTCATCTGAGGACTTATCCTACTGTCCACAAGTCAAACATCAAGGAGGGGGTGGGAACTGTCTGCCTTTGTCTATAATCCTCCTCTGTGTGGCAGGAGGACCAGTGAATGGGCACTGACACATTTCCCCAATGCCTCCATCTGAAAAATCACTGGGTAGGTATAGACACTTAGTATATGTTTTATTGTGCATTATTTCATTGTTCTTATTATGTATTGCTTATTCTGTGCAAAGATGAAGATAGATTAGATAGATGGATAGAGAGATAGATAGATAGATAGATGATGGATAGATAGATAGATAGATAGATAGATAGATAGATAGATAGATAGATGGATGGACGGATGGTTGGGTAGACAGATGGATGGATGGATAGAAAGAAAGAGAGAGAATATTTATTAAATACTTGCTATGTATCAAGCATTGCATAAATAGCATGCTAGATATTTCTTGCCCTCAAATAAATTACATTTGATGACACACAAAATGGAGCTGGAAAGGTGAGAGAATTATGGCTGGAGATGTCCAGAAAGTCCAGAATAGAAACCAACTAAGGCTAAAAGTGGCCACTCAAAGCCCAGGGTGGTTCCAGGGGCCCCAGTGTTCCACAATGGCCCAAGAGGAGACTGCATGTTCCTGAAGGAAACAATCCAATTCAATAAGAATTTATTAAATGCCCATCACATACAATGCTAGGTGTTTGGTTCCAAAGACAAAATGAAAAATAATCCCTGCCTTCAAGAAAATTATAGTCTACTAGGGTATGCAACATGTAAATAACCAAGCATATGCGTGACAATTTGAGGAGCAAGAAGATGGTACTGACAGCTAAGGAGGTTGGGATAGGCTTGCCCTAGGAGACAGCACACAAGCAAAGCCTGAAAGGAAGCTACATTAAATTCATTCCATTAATTTTATTCATTAATTGATCATATTTGATTAAAAAGGTTTTGTACAAATTAAACAAATATATCCAAGATCAGAAAGAAAGCAGAAAATGGGGGGGAGGACTTATAGACAGTTTCTCAGAGAAAAGTCTCATCTCAAATATATAAAGAACTCTATAAAATCTATATGAATCATTCTCCAATTGATAAATGGCCAAAAGATATGAACAGGCAGTTTTTCAGTGAAGAAACCAAAACAGCTTATGGTTATATGAAAACTGCTCTAAATCATTATTGATTAGAGAAATACAAATTAAAACAACCTTGAGATATCATTTTACACCTATCAGATTGACTAAAATGATTAAAGGGGAAGGCAATGAATGTTGGAAGGGATGTGGAAAAATTGAGACACTAATTCATTATTGATGGAATTGTGAAGTAATCCAACCATTTTGGAGAGCAATCTGGAATTATGCCCGAAGAGTTACTAAATTAGCTATATACCCTTTGACCCAGCAATATCATTACTAGGTTTTTTTCCAAAGATAATTAGGGGAAAACAGAAAGAACCTACATGTTCTAAAATATAGAAGTTCTTTTTGTGATGGCGAAGAACTGAAAATGCAGGGATGTCCTTCAATTGCGGAATGGCTGAACAAGTTGTGGTATATGATTGTGATAGAATACTACTGGGCTATAAGAAATGATGAGCTCAGTGATCTTAGAAAACCATGGATAGAGTTGCACAAAATAACAAAGAGCAAAATAAGTAGAACCAAGAGAACACTGTATACAGTAACCGCAGTATTGTTTTAAGAACAACTTTGAACAAAGAAGTAATTTTGACTATCATAAACACCCGAATAAATTACAAAGGACATGTAAAGGAAGACGTTACCTACATCCAGAGAAATAATTGATAAATAGAAATATATATAGAATGATTTTCCATATAGAAGCATATTTCTGTGTAATAGTGGCCATCTCTAGGGCAGAGGAGGGGGAGGGAAGGAACAAAAGGAAATTTACAGGATAACTTTATTACATATTTAAGAGAAATAGCAAGTTGTACATAATAGATTTGCAATGTCATGTGCAATCTTTTTTTTTATTATACTATGTTATGGAAATGCTTGTTTTATTGCATAAATTAGAAAATAAATAAATAAATTTTAAAGCAAAGAAGCTAGGTATTCTGGAAGACAAAGGTAAGGAGGGACTGCATTCCAGGCACTGGGGACATATTCTGCAAAGCCCTAAAGGCAGGAAATGTTAGAACAGATAATGTGGGAAGGGTAGTCTGTGCAGTAACCAGACTGACAAAGGCTTTAAATGCTAAATTTAGGCGTTTGTGTTGTATTGTAGAGGTAATAGGGAGCTATTGAAGGTTCTTAAAAGGGGAAGTGGTGTGATCAGATTTGTGATTTGGGACTTGGATAGGGTATAGACTGGATGCTGGAGTCCAATTAGAAGCCTTTTGTAAAATCCTCGATGAGGATTTAAATTGACATAGTAAAATTTCACATGAGAAAAAGGGACAAAAGTGAAAGATGAAAAGATAAAATTGACAGGATTTAGCATCTGAGGGACTAGGAAGGGAAAGTGAGAAAGAGGGAAAAGTTGACACCCAAGTTGGTAACTCCAAGGTTGCAAACTTGGTTACCTAGAAAGATACCTGTACCTCAACAGAAATGGAGAAATTTGTGAGAGGGATAGGTTTGAGGAAATAATAATAATGGAAGTTGATGTTTATGTAGTGTTCTGAAGTGTACAAAGCACTTTATCTCATTTTGACGTGTTGTCTTTGAGATGTCTGTGGGAGATCCAGATAAAGATGGCCTACCGGCACTTAGCAATGAAAAGTTGAGCTCAGGAAAGAGTCTAAGGCTGGATAAAGAGATCTGGGAACCATCTGCACAGCCAGGATAATGGAACCCATGGGAGCTGATGAGATCAGCAAGAGAAAAGGAATGTGGAGAGTTAGAAAAGAAGGGTAGTGGGCCAGAAGCTTGCAGGACACAGACCATCAGGGGGTAGGACACAGATGAAGTCCAGCCCAAACAAATGGGATATAGTATCCATCTCCCTTCCCAGCATGATTGCTTCCTATGTCCTAAGACAATGTCTTCCTCTGTCTCCTGCTGCCAGGAGTACAGCACTGGGCTGTTGGGGAGTAGAGAGGATCCATCTGTTCCTTGGAGATGGAGCTGGAGAAGAGAGTAGACTCTCAGGGTAGCTGAGGACCTCCAACCAGAGCAGGAAGGGGCAGAGGTCAGAGCCCTGGGATCCCCACGAGGCTGCCTGAGCCACGTGCCAGACAACTTGAGCCACCCACACTCAGGCTCTTGGCCTCGGCCTCATGGAGAGCCATGGGCCAGGACCAACAGCCTTGTGCAGCTGGTCCTAGCTCCTACCAGTCAGGGATCAACAGGGAGCCTCTCCTCTCTCTATGGGCAGGATTCTTTAGGGAATGAGATGACTAATAAAGGTCTTGGACCTCCCAAAGCTTTGGCAGGACTAGCCTAACCTGAACTCCAAAAGATGGCCACCAATATAGGGGGATAGGAACACTCTCTGCCCTCAGCTCTTTCCCTTGTCACTCATGCCCGAAAGTCCACCATCAGTGAGCGTCTTTGGGTATATACAAGCCCCTGAGGAGTTATAGAAATATTTCTTGTATCACAGTGTGAAATTATTCATCAAATGCTTTCCAAAGCAACTAAGGCAGCTGGTGGCACAGTGGATACAGTACTGGGCCTGGAGTCAGCAAGACTTGAGATCAAGGCATTTGGAAAGACTTCTGGCAGAATGGAAATAGGAGTCAGGGGACCTGGGTTCCAATTCCTCCTCTGATGCCTCCTATCTGTGTGGCCTGGGGAAAATCACTTCATCTCCCGTTCCTCAGTTTCCTCATCTGTCAAGAAAGGAAAGAGGGATGGGGGAGGGAAAAAGCATTTATTTGCCTTCTACTACATGGCAGGCAGTCTGCTAAGGGCTTTTTCACAAATAGTATCCCATTTGATCCTCATAACAACCCTGGAAGGTAAAAGCTATTATTATCTCCACTTTATAGTTGGGGAAACTGAGGCAGATTGAGGTTTGGTTTTTTTTAAGTGACTTGCCCAGGATCACAGAACTAGTAAAGCATCTGAGGGCAGATTTGAATTCAGGTCTTTCTGGTTCCAGGTCCATGGCTCTGCCACTATGCTGCCAGCTGCCTCTGGTTAGGTTGAACTAGATAGCCTCTGAAGGCCCTCTCAGCTGTAGATCTACAAACTTCATTCACTAACCAATAGGGAGCCACTGAGAATGTTTGAGCAGAAGTGTGACTTAACCAGATCTACACATGAGAAAGAAGATGCAGGCAATGGAATGGGGGAACCATTGGAGGTGGGAGAGAAAAGGTAGGAGTCCAGTCCAGGTCAGCTTTGTCTCCCTCCCTTCACTCCTCAGGCCAGTAAAAGGAGTGAGTCTAAGGCTGTCTAGGCCCTCTGTCCACATCACTGCCCCTTCCCTTTTCTGAGCACCCAGCCTTCCTTACTGGGCTTCCTGCATTTCTCCAACAGTTGGTTTGGCAGCTGCACACCAAGCCAGGCACATGGACACCTGGGGCCACCAGGTTTCCACCCCATGTCCTGCCTGGTAAGTGTCAGGCCATAGTTCAGTTACTTTTGACTGAAGGTCTCCATCAGGCAGGGGCTAGGGTGAGGTCAGGGAAAAGGCGGAAATGGTGAGATAGTGAGGCCAAGGGAGGTGAGGTGGCTGATAGGGGTATTTGTGTTTGAAGGCAAGAGGGGAGGAGCCCATTTCCTGAAGGGACGCCTAGGCTCCAGTATGCCCACTCCACCCCCTGCTCCCTTTCCTCAGGCCTTGGGGCTGTCATGTCTCCCAGAACCCATTCCCATCCCCTGCCTGTGGAGACAGGGCCCAGGGGACAGAGGCTTGACCTTGAACAATCACTATCCCTCTTTCTGTGCCTCAGTTATCCCTTTTGTCAAATGAGAAGCCTTGGATCACTTAGAACCAGACCGGACCTTAGAAGTTATCTTAGTCCAATCCATTCTTCTTTTAAAGGTAAAAGAAGTAAAGAGGTCAGTCCTTCCCACCTCAGATCTGATTCAGGTCCAACGAAATCTCAGAATTCTATAAATCGACCCAACCAACTCTTCCTGGCTTCCAGCGGTTCACGTGGTGCTCTATCTCTTTCTGCCTGCCTCTGTCTTTTTCTGTCTTTCTCTGTCTGAGTTCTTACCCTGTGTGTACCCTGGAGCCCTTGGGCAATCTGGTGATGCCTGCGGGCCCCTTCTCAGAATAATGTGTTGTTGTGTTGCTGTCCATCCTTCCTTCTCACAGAAGACCATGACATCAGGGAGGTGATGCCATGACCTGCAAGTGAATTGGATTTAAGTGAGGAAGGGCTGTGCAAAGTGACCAGCCTCACTTTCTCCTCTGGAGCCATCTGGGGCCAGTGACCAAAGATAGATCAGGACGATTGGAGATGGCCCCCAATGTGGTTAAATGAGTAACATAAAATATATAGGATTACACAAGGAAGCCAATGATATTAAAATAGAGTTATCAATATTTTTTTAAAGAACAAAATCACACACCTAAGGTTAAGAATCCTTGTTCTATATTCATGCATGTAGGCTTGTGTGTATATCTGCATATACATACATATGTAGTTTATGCATATGTATACATACACATACATACATATATATATATATAAAACACCTATATTGTAGCTGCTTAATTCACCATTCAAACCATCCCACAGCCGGGTACCAAGCCTTGCTACCCTTCTAGCCTTGTAGGATGCCACTCACCTCCAGAGTCAGTCAGTCAACCAGGACTTATTAAGTGTCTACTACATTCCAGACACTGTGCAAAGCCCTGGGAATGTAAATGTGCCATGGTCAAACTGAGTAAATCCTTTGTATCTATTAAATGTGTCTATGTTTAAGTACATGTGATTAAAGAACCGGGACTCTTTTCCCTGGAGGAGACAAGACTTCGCGAGGACAGGACTGCTCTCTGCTGATATCTGAAGGACTGTCCTATGGAAAAGGGAGCACATGGGTCTGCTTGGCTCCCCACCTACCCCACCCCGAGAAGAGAGACCTCGGACCGATGTGGAGGAGGTGAAAGGAAAACTACTCCCTACTGCTCAAAAGCTGCCTTACAGTGTCTCCTCTACCAGTGCAGAGAGCAGGTTCTCTGACTTCAGGCAGAGACTAGGAAGGCAGTAGAGATGTAAGAGCCCAGGCTGGATAGTGTCTGAGACCCCCACAGGTTCTCTTCTGCTTCCAACTCTATATTCGGAGACCTCTCCAGGCTCTGCTATTCTAAGGGCCCTCCCATCTCTGCATTTGGTATTCTAAGAGCCCTTCTAGCTCTGTCATCCTGTGTTCTAAGGACCCTCCTAACTCTCACATTGTGTTCTAAGGACCCTCCCATCTCTGACCTTCTCTGTTTCCTGACCCTTGTTAGTTTGGGGTGCATCCCCAACCCCACAATGAGGCACATTCTGTTCATCTGTCCCATCTGTTTGTTGTCTAGCCACCTCTCTCCACAGGGCCTACTTCAAACCTGACCAAACCTAATCTCCCTCTCAGCCAGTCTGCAGGAGACATCCAGCGGCGCAGCCGATGAGGGCAGAGTTGGGATATCTGGTGTCTCCCAACCCTCCCCAAAGCTCCCGAATTCTCTTGGAAAGGTAACTGCCCATGCTTTGGCACAACAGTCCATGTTTGCTCTCGCCCTGGCGTGGACATCCAAGAGGGGATTGAGGCGAGATTTACCAGAGAAGAAAGGCTCGAAATGCCTGGGCGTTTGTTTACTTCGCCGGCTTGTTTTCTCTCCAGCTGTTGGGAATCGTTCACAAACTAGCCTGAGGCTGAGGGACTCAAGCTGACTATAAACATTTGGGAGTGGAATCTTTCCAGCATCATTCTAGAATGTTCTCTGGCCATCAAAGAGTTCAAATCTGGCCTCAGATACTTATTAGCTGTGTGACCCTGGGCAAGTCACTTAACCTTGTTTGCCTCAGTTTCCTCATCTGTAAAATGAGCTGGAGAAGGAAATGGCCAACCACTCCAGTATCCTTGCCCAGAAAACTCCAAAAGGGGCCACAAAAAGTCAGAGACAACTGGAAAACCATTGAACAAGAACAACAGTTTAGATGTTCCAAACATTGTCCACTGACCACTCAGGAATGTAACCCTCACCAGATTAAAATATAATGGGAAAATAACTAATAAAATAAATTTAAAAGCCAATAAAACACATTTAAAAATCCCATTGAAAAAAATTCCAGAATGTTCCGGGACCATTTCACAGTCAGTTTTTACCAGAGCTATTCCAGAATCTTTCCAGGCCAATTCTAAATTCTAAATTCTTCTAAATGCAGGCATTAAAAGACTAGACCTCTTTTGTGTGTCCTGGACTCTGTTAGCAGGTGGCTAAGCCTGCGGACTCCTCTCAAAGTAATGTTTTTGAATGTCTAAGACAGGGGTGGGGAACCTGGAGCCTCAAGGTGGCCTTGAGGCCACAGGTGTCTCACCCCTGGTCTAAGATAAAATAAAATAGGATTGTAAAAGAAACGAATTATATTGAAATATAGTCATAAAAATGTGATTATTCTGGCAATCTAACCAGGGGAGATTATAGGCTGCTAATAGAGCGGGAATCCTTGCTCAGAACAACTCTGGAAGGTTTCCTGACCAGAGAAGAGGGATTAAGCCTGTTTTGTGAGGTCTCAGAGGGCAGGAACCCGACTAGTGAGCAGAAACTGAAAGATCTCCAGTAATGTAATTAAATCCCATCAGTACCAGGGGAAATTCTGCATCGATTCAGGCCTCATTCCCTCTCACCTGGACTATTTCAGTGGGCTCCTACTTGTTCTCCTTCCTTCCAGTCTCTTTCCTCTCCAATTCACCCTCCACCTGTCCCCAAAGTGGGATTCCTAAAGCCTGGGTCTGACCGTGTCACCCTCCTCCTCAATAACCTGCAGTGGCTCCCTATTATTTTGAGAACTTTTCCATTTGCTATTTAAAGTTCTCTGCCACACAGCCTCCTCTCTTCTTCCTTGTGTTGTTGTTTATCCTTCCCTCTCAAAGAGAACCAATGACATTACAAGGGCGATCGGATGTCAGTTCCAACGAGATTCGGGCCAACTGGCCTTAGTAGGTTCATACCCCATCCTTCATTTCCTGTCTTCTTATGTCTGCTACTCCCAGAAGGAACTCCCTCCTCCTCTTGACTTCTGAGAATCTCTAGTCTCCTTCAAAGCTCAGCTCAGACACTGCCTTCTGAATGCAAACTTCCCTAATTTCTCCCCATTTTCCAAAACCATTCCATATTTATTTTCATGACATGTTAGCTCCCCTGATCAAAATAATAATTAATAGCAATTACTATAGCTAGTATTTGTACAATACTTTGATATGTACAAAATACTTTCTAAGTTATATATTATAATTATTTCATATTAAATACTTCCAGCAGGGAGTAACCATGATGAAGTAGTGAACCAGGACCTACCAGACAAAGCAGATCAGAGCCTGGGGCAGGAGAGACAGGGGCAGCGGGGGCAGCGGGGGTAACAGGGGCAGTGGGGGCAGCAAGGGCAAGGACAGCGTTGGAGCGGAGCTCCTCTCAGTTCCCCCTCCCCAACTTCCCACCATGGAACCTTGGTGCATCTTCAGCATGTGTGGCAAACCACCCACCCATCTGTTCACAGGAGGGCCTCTGCCTTCTGCCGCTTGTATGATATAATTATACCATTCTATAAGTACAATCTTAAGCTACTGATGCTCATAACTTCATGAAGATTTTAGGGACACACTTTAAAATATCATTTTATCCTCCCTATAATCCTATTGAGGTAGGTGCTATTGTTGTTAATTACTGTGTTACAGGTGAGGAAACTGAGGCAGATGGAGGTCACCTGTCTTATCAGGGATATTAGAGAGAGGATTCTTATTTTGGTATGGATTCTGTTAAATTTCCTCTGAGTTCCCTTCCAACTTTGTGATTCTATGAGCCAGGCTAGGATCCCTCGAGAGGACGTCCAAAATGGAATTCATTATTTTTGTCCCACCCCCAACTCCACCATTTGCCCTATTACTTAGAGGGCAATCACCTCCTTCCAGTCCCTTACCTGGACCTAGGAGTCATCCTGGATCCTCCCTCTCGCCCCCCACCCCCACCCAAGCTGTTGCCAAGGTCTATTGACCTCCCCTTGGCACCATCTCTTGAATTCATCCCCTTCTCTCCTCTGACACTGCCCCCACTCTGGTGCAGACCCTTGTCACCTCATGCCTAGACTATTGAAATAGCTACTGGTGGCACTGCCTGCCTCAGGTCTCTCCCCACTCCAATCCATCCTCCACTCAGCCAACAAAATCATTTTCCTAAAGCTTGTCACAACCCACCCCCATTCAACAAACTCCGGTGGCTCCCCATTACCTCCAGGATAAAATACAAAATCCTCTGTTTGGCACTCAAAGCCCTTCCTAACCAAGCCTCCCTCCCACCCTTCCAGTCTCCTTACACCTTATTCCCCAAGACTTCCTCTTTGATCCAATGACGCTGCTCTCCTGGCTGTTCAGTGAACAGGACACTCTCGCTTCTGCCTCCCGGCATTTTGCCTGGATGCTCTCCCTCCGCCTCTCCTACGACTGTCCTCCCTGGCTTCCTTTACCAATTAAAATGCCTTCTTTCCCCAACCTTTCTTAATTGTGGTTCCTTTCCTCGATGAATGATTTCCTAGTTATCCTATATATAGCTTGTCTGCATATATCTGTTTACATGTTGCCTCCCCCATTCAACTGTAAGCTCCTTGAGGGTAAGGACTATCTTTTATCTTCTTTTTGTATCCCCAGCACTTAGCACAGTGACTATTAGGTGTTTAATTATTGTTGTTATTGTTTTTGTCCTTTGTTCTCAAAGAGGGCCGTGATGTCAGGGAGGTGATACCATGACTTGCAAATGAATTGGATTTAAATGAGGCAGGGCTGTGCAGGGTCACCAGCCTCACTTTCTCCTCCAGAGTCACCTGGGTCCAGTGGCAAGAGATAGATCAGGACGACTGGAGATGGCTACCAGGTGTTTAAAAATTTCTATTGATTGACAGATCAATTGACATCCACAATATAGTGATTCATCAATGATGGGATCATAAAGCTGGAGTCAGCTAGACCAACACCCTTATTTCCACCACTCTCAAACTGGTAAATTCCAATCAATCCATCAATCATCAAGAAGCTTTTATGAACACTTCAACCGTGCCCACTTGTGTGATTAGAGCTACTGCCAAGCCAGACCTTCCTTCTTTTTCTGCACTGTGGGATCTGAAAAAAAGATGAACAATTCAATTCTACAAGCACATATTGAGTGCTGACTGTTTACAGAGCATTTGGCATCAGCCCTGAGATACAAAGTTCAGTTAAGTCTTGTCCTTAGCCCTCGTGGAGAATAGAACATTTATTAAGCACCTACTATATGCCAAGGACTGTGCCAAGGGCTGGGGATACAAAGAGGTAAAGAAAAAAGTCCTGAACTTTCAAGGAGCTCCCAGTGTATCGGGGGAGACAGTATGAAAACAACTGTGGCAAACTGGCTATACCCCGGGTCAGGTGGGGCTAATCAGAGAACCCAGCCTTGGGGGTGGGGGGCAGGAAAGGTCTCCTGCGGAAGGCATGACCTTAGCTGAGATCTCAACGCACCAGGCAAGGTTGGAGTCTTGGAGATGAGGAAGGAGAGAGCTCCAGGAATGAGGATGGAGGAACAAGATCCAGGATCACTGGATCCCAGAGTGCCCAGGGTTCAGAGCCCTCAGTTCAAATCCTTCCTCAGATGCTATTGTGTGACTCTGAGCAAGGCACTGAAACGCTTAGCCTCAGTTTCCTCACCTGTAAGAGGAGGAGAATACTACCACCTGGACCCCACAGAGATGTATCAAAGAGATAACATAATGAAGGGCTAGAGAAATGCTGCTGTTCAGTCTTTTCAGTTGTATCTGACTCGTGACCCCATTTGGGGTTTTCTTAGCAAAGATACCAGAGTGGTTTGCCATTTCCTTCTCCAGCTCATTTTACAGATTAGGAAACTGAGGCAAACAGGGTGAAGTGACTTGCCTAGGGCCACACAGCTAAGAAGCCTCTGAGGCCACATTTGAACTCAGTTCTTCCTGACTCCAGACCCAGCTGTGCTACCCACTGTAAGCATTAACTCCCAAACCCTTTTCTTCCCCTAACAAAACAAAACCACAAACACACAAAATGTGGCACTAATGACGTCAACAAGCACTTATTAAGTGCCTACTGTTTATCAGGCTAAGCCCTAGGCTGTGAAGGGGCAAAGTGATGGTGATGTAATGTACCTGCAACTCTTTCTTTCTCCCCTCCTCGTTTGTCCACCTCTCTATCTGCTGATTCAAGCCACATCTGCTCTGTTTCTTCAAGAGACCCCATAGACACAAAAGGTGATTACTAATAATGTGTTCATTCCAAACCAATTCCACGGCACTCAGTCAGGTCTCTCGGAGTTTCCCCTGTCCTGGGATCTTACCTATTTTATGTCTAATATCCAGGCATGTCACCTACACACATCAATGGCCACTTCATGCTGAGGATTTACGCTCACCCAGGTCAGGAAATTGCTGAGTCGGGGCCCTGTTAACTCAGCCCCGCTGCACAGGCTCACTCTCTTTTATGACTCCACGTGTAATAACACAAGCATTTAAACATCATTTATTAAAGTATTATTTATTAAAGTATCATTTTAAGCAGGGCCCGGGTAGGTGCAAGGTGGCCAAGTGCACATTACAGGAAGATGCTGTAAGCTTGAAATTCCTGACTTCAGAAAGCTCTGTGACTCCCCTTTCCCCCCACAAATACACTTCACTTTACAACTCTGAGGAGCATCAGGGGAGGGAAGCTCTGAAAAGGCAGTTCCCAGAATGTCTGAGCTAGAAGGATCTCGGAATTGTGGAATGCCGAACAGAGAAGGGCCTCAGAACATGGGATGATCAAACACAGAATGTCAGAGCTAGAAAGGACATGTTGGTGTTGTTCAGTCATTTCAGACTCTCTGTGACCCAATTTGGAGTTTTCTTGGCAAAGATACTGAAGGGATTTTCCATTTTCTTCACCAGTTCATTTTACAGATGAGGAAACTGAGGGAAAAAGGGTTAATGATTTATCCAGGGTCACATAGCATGTGTCTGAGGTCTAGATTTGAACTCAGGTCTTCCCAACTTCAGGCCCAATGTTCTATCCACCATGCCACTTTGCTGCCCAGAGAACTGCTTAGCTGGAAGAAACTTTAGAATACAGGGTGTCAGAGCTGGAAGGTCCCTTAGGGTTCAAAATGTTGGCACTGGGAAGGTCCTTAGAGCATAGAATTCCAGAGTTGGGAGGTATCATAGAATACAGAACGTCAGATCTGGGAGAAGTTTTCGAACACAGAATGCCAGAGCTGGAAGGAAACGGAACACAGAATGTCAGATCTAGGAGGGCCCTTAGAACACAGGATGTCAGAGCTGGGAGGACCTTAGAACAGAATCTCAGAGCTGGGAGGGCCCTTAGAACACAGATGTCAGAGCTGGGAGGACCTTAGAACAGAGAATCTCAGAGCTGGGAGGGCCTTTAAAGCATAGAACATCAAACTGGAAAAGACAGAACTGCTTAGCAGGGAGGGACATTAGGACAAAGAACGTGAAAGGTAGAATGGACCTTACTAGGGAGCCAGAAGAGAGTCCAAGACCATGTGTATAATGTAATATCAGAGCTGGAAGGGATATTTTAGGCAAAAGGTAAACTTCTATGTGACTACTTTGTATAGATTTCAGAGCAAAAAGGAACCTTAAGATGTCTAATCTGACCCCCTTATTTTACGGATGAAGAAACTAAGACCCAAGTAGGTTGAGTAATATGACCAAGGTCACAGAGACTATAGAGAAGACAGTTCCACCAAGCAGCCCCAGTGATCTCTGCTCAGCAGTATGTTTTGTATAGGCTACCCCTGAATTATAAGTAACTGACTTACAGTGTCCCAAACAGAGGAATGGCGTCATTCCTACACTTGCTTCACCCTTCACCCATTACGGCTGGGTCTTTCCACCACCTCCCTCATCCCCTGAGCCCAAATAGATCAAGAAATGATCCCCTCCAGTTTCCCAGTCTCTTATCTGAAGGCTGAAATAGGAATGATCAGACTTTTCCTGCTGCAAGAGACAAAATGAGATACCGAGGTCTTCCTTTGGGAGCAGAAAGCCCTATCTGTCTGTGGGATGGATGAGACAAACCAAGACAAGGATTCCCATGCCTAGCACAACAGGATTCTTTGGTTGTATGTACCCAGACAAAATGCATTGGAGAAATTGCCCAGATAATACAGGCCAAATGACCCACTACTGAGCACAGAACAAAGGGAGATGGGCTTAGGCAGCAGCATGAGGGCTGTAGATTAGATATAGGGAAGGACTTTCCTGACAATGAGGATTATCACCAAAATGGTAACCAGGAGGAGCTGTGGAATCCCTCCATCTGGAAGCACTGCTTCATGGGCACCATCTGCTGAGCACTAACAATGGGCCAGCCTCCATCAGGACGCCCATCTTCTTGGACAGCACACATATCTCAAAAAAAAAAAAAAAAATCTCAGACTTCTCAAAACTAGCAGTGACTGGAGAGAACACCTAATCCCAGCTTCCCTCCCAAGAAAGGAATTCCCCTCACAGCCTCCCTGAAGTACTAACATGGAGGGTTCCCTTTCGTCTTTTAGTTGGCCTAAAGGATCTCTATGGTTTCTCTTTGGTTCTAATACCCAGATACAGGGCATAACATGCTTCTAGTGACTGAGGAACTCTACCTCCCGAGGCAATTCATTCCACCATTGGACAGCTCTTATAATTAGCAGATTCTTAATCCAAAGGAATTCATTTTAATTGTGAGGTTTTATGTATTGGTATCTGGTGGAAAGAGATTGAATTTGGGGAGGGGGTCAGAGCTGGGACAGACCTCAGAATACAGAATGTCAGAGCTGGAAGGGACCCAGAATGTGGAATGTCAGAGCTGGACAGTCCATCGTAACATAAAATGTTAGAGTAGGTAGCAAAGGAGACTAAATCTGTGATTTCACTAGTACAGACAAATCGTTGATGGGAAGTACCCTCTCCCCACATAGGGTGGCACTTTCTCTTGGAACTTACAAAGTTTCCTAGATCCCTAAGGGATGAAACTACTTGTCCAGGGTCAAGGTGCCATATGTGCCAGAGCCTTGGAGCCAGTCCTAAGGCCAGCTCATAGTACACCTCTCTGTAGAGAGAAGTGGAAGGGACCTTGGAAATCCAGTCCCCTTGTTTCATAGGGGAGGAAGCTGAGCTCCAGGGCAGCTAGGTGGTGACATGGATAGAGCACTAGACTTGGAATCAGGAAGACTCATCTTCCTGAGTTCGAATCTGGCCTCAGACACTTCCTAGCTTGTGACCCTGGGCAAGTCACTTTACCCTGTTTGCCTCAGTTTCCTCATCTATAAAATGAGCTGGAGAAGGAAACGGCAAACCACTCCATTATCTCTTCCAAGAAGAGTGTGAAGTGCAGGGAACAATGTATCAGTAAAGTGATCTCCAGAGAAGTGAAGTGAGATGCCAAAGATGCCGATTCTCAGGCCCGTTCTGTCAGTTCCTGCACCCAAGGACAGACATAAATGACAAGGTCTGCCTCAGGTCCCACCTCCCTGGGGCAGGAGCCTCGCCTAGCTTAGATGGCTATTGAACCTGAGGGTGAGAGGAGCTGCCCTCAGCCAGTACAGCCTTGCCAAAGGAGCCCATCCAGTGCCCCAGAGCTTCCAGGAAAGCTGAGGTTACCAAATGCACTTGGGGCACCATGGGGAAAGACCCCAGCAGCACATCAACAGCTGTAAAGGACATGCCACAGGTGAGCTTGGAGCATAAGGTCAGCCCTTACAAAATGCAGCATCTCCAGCCTCTCTGGGAAGAAAAGTCTTGGCAAAAGTCACATGCTGACTGCCCTGCTGCCCCCTCCACCGCTATTCTCCCCGACCTTGAGGTTAGGTCCAGGAGACTCAAGTTACAATGAGCATCCAGGACTGCCTCAAAGTGGGCAGGGGAGGGGAAGGGAAGAAGAAGGGCAGTATAGAACC
>CM053588.1:55872941-55901140 GCA_028646515.1 Pseudochirops corinnae | reverse complement strand
GTTCTAAGGACCCTCCCAGCTCCGACATCCTGTGTTCTAAGGACCCTCCCAGCTCCGACATCCTGTGTTCTAAGGACCCTCCCAGCTCCGACATCCTGTGTTCTAAGGACCCTCCCAGCTCCGACATCCTGTGTTCTAAGGACCCTCCCAGCTCTGACATCCTGGGTTCTAAGGGCCCTTTCAGCTCTGACATTTTCTGTTCTCATAACCCTCCCAATTCTTATTTTATCCATTCTAAAGTTTCTTTCAGTGGTCCCCTCCAAAATGGCATAGGGTTTGGGGAATTTTTTTTTGCCTTTCACTGACTATAGTTTTAACCCTCCAAGCGTCTTGGCCCACTGAGTCCCCTTCCTTCTCACCCTGGAAGCTCTCTGTGGCCCCTTCTTCTGGCTGGTCCCTTCCTCCTGGAACCTTGGGGGCAGGGCGCAGAGAAGCCATGTTGATTTCTTCACTCGTGCCCAGTCCTGCTCCTGACTCTCCATTATCCCAAATGTTCTCCCACCCTCCTTTCCAGCCTCCTTTAATCTGTGTCTTCCTCTTTAGAATATCAGCTCCTTGAGGACAGGGCCTGTCTTTCTGTGTTCATATCTGTATCCCCAGCTCTCAGCACAGTGCCAGGCACATAGGAAACACCTCATCCATACTCACTGCCTTGCCTTATTGACACCGTGAGCAGCTCGGTGTCAGATAAGGGAACCCAGAGGAAACCAAATGCTCCAGATTCCAGGTGTCTCACCAACAAGGCAAACACACCCGTGCACACAGCTGAGATGACTAGAGAACAAATTTTTTTTCCTTTTTTCAAATTTTTTTTATTGATTTGTTTGTTTACTATTAGTTTATAAGAATCAGTTCCACAATCCCTTGAGTTTCAAATTTTCTCCTCTTCCTCACCTCCTCCCCATGGCGGCGTGCAATCAAGTATAGAATCTGCAAATACTTTCACATTGGACAATAGTCTGGTTGTATAGAAGGGTTGTAACCAATGGAGTGAACAATGGGAAAGAAGAAAGAGAACCAAACATGGAAAAGAAAGAGAGCATGTAGTTTGCTTCAGTCTCCATTTAAACTGGACTAGAGAACAATTACACAAAGACACATCTTTGTCCAACCCATGACATGATGTGGACCAAACCCAGAGCAGAAGCTTACATGGCTGAGCATCCAGGAGGGCTTCCTGGAGTAAGCATCCTGAGAACACTGCCAGGTCATCCTGTGTGGCAGCAGAGAGACAGCTAGGTGATTTATTGGGCTGTCTCAGGCATCTGAGCTGCCAAATAGGGAGAGGACGTGATATAAACATGGTCTGTTCTCTGTGTGCCTTGGCAATAGCTTGGAGGCCCGGGCCCCCTCACGGATCAGGCACTGCCTGGGAGCAGGTGGTGAGATGAAGGTCCAGGACAATTGGCACTGGCACTCACTTCCCTGTGGGAATGTGTCAGTGGAATCTAGTGATTGAAGAGCCGCAGTGCCAACATAACCCAGCCTCCTCTTAGGAGGAGCAGCCCTCAGAGTTGGTGTGTCCTCCTGAGTTCCAGAAGCAACCAGTGGGCCCTCCTGCCTGGCAAGGAGGATGTCCAAGCCCTTGGCAATGGCACCGGAATACCCAGTGTAATGGAGCCAGAAAGATCCCAGGACTGGTCCTTTGTTCTGTCTCTGTCACCAGCTTACTGCCTGATCTGAGACAGGTTTGTCCCTCTGTTGAGCCTCAGTGTCTTGACCTGTGGAACAAGGACATTGGGTCTGATAATTTCTATCCCCTATGGTTGCTCTAACATTCTAGCATTCCATTTCTTCACACTCTCTTGAGGGCTCCAGCTTTGACCCCCTTTCATCCAGACATCTCTTCATTCAACAAATGGATGCAGCGCCTGCCATTTTGGAAAGCCCTGTCCTGGACCACGTGAAGGCTAGAAGAGGAAAGGGACACAATCCTTGTCCTCCCAAAGCTCACAACCTTTCTGAGGTCAGGCCTATGAGAAAGAAACAGCTCCAGGATGATTCAAAGAGTCTTTCCCTTCTTCATTAAAATCTTAGAATATCATTGTGGGAAAGGCCCCTCAAGAACTTAGAATCTCTGAGCTGGAGGTAGCCTTATACTATATAATATCAGAGTTGGAAAAGGCCTTCAAACCTAGAATATTAGAACATAGACCATCAAGCTGGAAGGATCGTACAAACCTAGAATGGCCCTTAGAACACAGGATGTCAGAGCTGGGAGGGCCCTTAGAACAAAGAATTTCATCACTTAAAGTGACCTTGGAATACAGAATGTCTGAGTCAGGAAGGGCCTTAGATCTTTGAATGTTAGAGCAAGACCAAACCTCAGAGATCCTCCAGTCCAAACCACTCATGATATAAAAGAGAAAATTGGTGCCTGGAGAGAGATAATAAGCTAGCCTATGGTCACAAAGGTAATAACTGTCAGAGCTAGAATCTGAACCCAGGTCCTTTAACTACAAGTCTCCCCAACCACCGTTTTCTCTACCATACCACAACGTAAGCTATAGCTTTCCTGAAAGAGCACATCCAGCCTCAGAAGGTGTCAGACCCCCCACACGGCCTGCTACTAGTTTTATCACCCACTCAGGCTGGGTATCAGTCTCCCAGATGTTCCTGCTGTCCCAGACATTGACCCACAGTTCTTCCCAGAACCCAGTCAAGTGAGCAGTGCCAAGAGAGTTTGCCAGCACAGGGCAGCTTCTCTGTGGGAATCTGGCCTCCTTCCTTCTCCTAGTCGGTCAGGAGCATTTTCAGAAAGGGCCCAGATGACCAGAAGGCCTAACTTCCTGGCTCAAAGACCTAGGGTCTGTAGCCCAAGGCCATCCTTTGGGGCCAAGTGGGAAGCAGTGCTGGAAACCTGGTCCAGATGAGGGGGAGAAGCACATCGTAGCCTTCTGTCCCTTTGAGGGTGAGTTTAGGCTCCCAGACTGAGCTGCCCCACAGCAGCTGCACAGGCCTCCATGACCCCAGGCAGTCAGGCCCCATTCCAAACTCTGGCCTCATGAACTATGTCAGCTCAAAGGGGACCAGGGCTATAGGAACTCCTCCACCACCCCATCCTCCCCTTGCAGAACTCCAGCTAAACTCAACATGTTGAGCTCACTACACTCAGATCTCACTTGGATGACTCTAGACTTCCATAATGCAAAGGCACAACCAGGACTATGCCCCAGTGTCATAATATAGAAGGTGCCAACAGCAATGACCAGGAGCTATTGTTCCTCCACTCCGGGGGCCATACACCTAACTCCTGTTACTCCCTCCCTCTCACCTCCTTATCCTTTAAGTAGTTTAGGAATCTTGAGGTGTCCAGAAATAAGCTTCATTTGCCCAGTGGCTACACTATACCTCAACCCCCGGCCCTGCCTCAACTTACCCCAGATTCAAAAATGCAGAGATACGACTCCACCTTCCCCTCCATTTCCCCCCTTTCTCCAGTTACTGACCTCCTATTCATCTTTCAAGGCTCAGCTTAAAAGCTTCCTTGCTCATAAAGCCTTTCTTGATGCTTTGCCCCCACCCTCTTCCCTCTCTCCTCCAGTCACATGTACATCATACTCTACTAACGTCCTTCTCACATTCTACTTGTCTTTGCTCTTGTCTCACTTGGACTGGAGTTGGGGAGGCATGGTGCTGGAAAGGGCCTTGGGAAAGGCATGTGGATTTGGAATCTGACCTGAGCTGTATGACCTTGGATAAGACATTTTACCTCCTCATGCCTCAGTGTCCCCATTTGTCAAATAGACTAGATGATCTCTAAGGTTCTTCTTAATTTCAGATTATAATCCAGTGATCTTGTCCCATGTATCATCATGTTTGAGCCTCACAACAGCCCTCTGAGGTAGGAAGGAGAAAGATTCTTCTACCCATTTTACAGATAAGGAAACTGAGGCCTAGAAAAGGTCTACCAGCTGGAGAGCAGTAGAATTGGGACTAAGAAGCCAGGGTCCTTGACTTTCAGCCCAAGGTTCTCCCCACTCCGTCAGGAGATAGGGCAGTCCTTTGCCCTGCACCAGGCCTTAGCACTCCCCATTCTATAATCCCTACCTGTATTGGATGCCCCTCCTTGCTCAGCAGAGGGGTATCCTCACCCAGGGACCAGCCCAATTCTCTTAGCTAAGAACTGGAGAGAAGAGGGAGGTGTGAGGCCCCACCCTAGCCTCAGCCTCCCACTGCCGCCCCCAAAATAGCCCTGGCCTTTGGGACGGGAGATCAGGTTGCAGACTCCTCTCTCACTTGTGGCCCAGATGAAGCCCCTGGCAGACGCCCGTGAAGGAGCTTCAGTGCCCCCCCCCACTGCCTACACCTGCTCCCCCTTTCACACGTCAGCGCCTTTGCAGCACAGTCTTCAATCACTGTCTCCAGCAGGGCCACCATCTTTTTTTGGAAATCACTGCACTCTGGAATGTCAATCCTGGCTCTGGGGTGAAGGGACTCTGGGTTCAAATCCTACCCCTGGCATTTCTTTGCTCTTCAGTCTGAGGCAGGTCACTTAACTCCCCTACAAAATGGAAAGGTTGGACTAGACAAACATGAAGGGCTCTTCCTGCTCTAAAAGCTGTGCTCCTGGACCTTGTTTCCAAGGATCCTTCTGGCTTTAGCTCCTATGATGCTGTGGCTAAAGGACCACTGCTCTCAATGAGAGGGTGGGGCATAATGGAAAGATGACAGGATCTGGATTCAAATCCTGCCTATGTCCTTACTGCCTTCAGACTTTGGGCCAAGTCACTTGCCTCCTCTGGGCTCCAGTCTCCTCTATAAATGGGCAGATAAAATGGTCTCCAAAATCCCTCCCAACTTGGGATCTAAGAATACTACTGAAGGTTTCTTTTAGGGGTCAGGGGAGAGGGGGATGAGACCGTATGGGAAGCTGAGGCATGATGGCAGGAAGCGGGGCTGCTAGAGAACAGAGGCAGTGACAAGGCCAGCGGCCAGGGACATTGTACAGAATCTTCTTATTTTAGGCTTCTCAAGTTTACCCTCACGGGCATCCCTATCCCTGATGGAGGGGAGAGGCTTCAGATAGGAAGATGGTCCAATGAAGTGGAGGAAGAAGAGGTAGGAAGGAGCCTAGAAGCCATCGAAAGTCAGAGTCCAAGGGTAACAAGGCCAAGTAGGGAAGGGAATTATCCAGGTCACACGGGGAGTAAGCAGCAGGGCCAGAATTCAAAAGGAAGTCTGCTGACTCCAAATGCAACATTCTTTCCATTACCCATGTTCACCCTGGTTGTTAAGATGGGGAAATTAAGGCACAGACTTAGCCAAACTTCGTCTAGGTTCTCCCCCAAAACATTGTAGTATGTCAGAGCTGGGAGGTCCCTTAGAACATGGAATGTCAGAGTTGGAAGAGGTCTTAGAACACAGGATGTCAGAGCTGAGATGGACCTAAGAACACAGAGTGTCAGAACTAGGAGGGCCCTGAGAACCCAGGATGTCAGAGCTGGGAGGGGCCTTAGAGACCCCCTTCTTTTACCCTGAAGAACCAAGTGCCTTGCTCTAGGTCACAGAGGTAATACGTGTAGCAGAACCAGAATGCCAGTCTAGGTCCTCTGACTCCAAACCCCTTCACTTCTCTCCTACCTCTACAAACCCACTCACCTTAGCTCCCCCTCTTCCCACCTTCTCTGCGCCTCCCCTCCTCCTACTCTATTCTGGGGCCTAAGGAGGCTGAGCTGGTTACAGTTACAGGGGGACAACACTGCAGACTCAGCCCCCCTGCTGCCATTCTGCCTGCAATGCTGAAGCCCCTCCCCAGCTGAAGCCAACAAAAGCCCCCCTTGTGGCCTAGCCAGGGCCTGCTAATTAAAAAGGAAACTTTAGAAAGGACCGTTCTGTCTGCTGCTCACTCTGAGAGCCAAATCCCTGGCTTCGGAGTGGGACCAGTGGCCAGTACCCCTCCCAGCTGGACACACCAGCTTTTTGTGAGTCGGGTCAAAGCCACCTCTCAGCAGCATAGGGGCCCTCAGAGGTCAGGGGCCCCCAAGAGCCCAGGCCACTCCATTTATAGGTAGGCCATGGTCCTGGAGAGGTAATCCTGGCAACAAGGTGAACAAGGATTTGCCATGGACCATTAGAGAAGCTTCGTGGAAAGCATAAGACCGTGATTCAAACCCCTAGCTCTCATAACAAAGATCGGGGTGACCTTGGGCAGGTCACTTCCCTTCCTCTCTCCCTGGGATTCATTTTTTCATCTACATTAAATTTGGTTAAACTTATGAAGCACTTAGTATGTTCAAGGTTGACTCTGGGGATACAAGGACAAAAAAACTGAAATAATTTCCTGCCTACAAAGAGCTTACCTTCACTGGGAGAGTCAACACATACATACTGAAGTACAGGGAGAGGGCTAGGATCCAGGGTTTTGTTGCTAGAGGGAACTCCCAGGTGAGCTCACTCAGTACTTTCTCAGCAACTTAGACTCTTAGACAGTTTGTAGAGCTCCAAGAGGTTAAGAGACTAGCCTAAGTCACACAGCCAGCTCCTATCAGAGGCTCTTCAAAACCTGCATCTTCCTGCCTTTCCAGGCCACTAGAGAGGTGCTTTACCTCTGCCTTGTATAAACGGAGTCAGGCTGCTACATCTCCTCCTAGGGGCACCTCCAAGGGAGTTGGGGCATCCATCTCCTCTCTAATACTATCTGTTCAGTTTCTGAACCAGAGCTGTCCTCCTTCATTCAAGCTCTTAGCCCCAGCCATTAGCTCTCCAATTCCATTCAACAAAGGGATTTTTGCCTCAAAGATACAACAACAACAAAAGAATAAGCATTCTCACCCCATGCCTTAGGGCACACTCTCCCCCATGCCACCTCTGTCTCTGGAGAGGGTGCGCTAAAGCCAAGTACAGCTTTTACATGGCCTCAGTCCCACTAGATTCATGTCCTGATCAGGCATACATGCAGAATGGGACCTCAGCCATGTCTAGGCTGGGTGCTCAAGGTTATGGGCTGTTCCCTCAGGCATTGGTGGGGAACTGGCTGTGAAATCCATGCACTTAACTCTGAAATACCTCTCCCTCTCCCTCTCCCTCTCCTCTCTCTCTTTCTCTCCCTCTCCTTCTCTCTCTCTCTCTCTCTCTCTCTCCCCTTCTCCTCTCTCTCTCTCTCTCTCTCTCTCTCTCTCTCTCTCTCTCTCTCTTCTCTCTCTCTCTCTCTCTCTCTCTCTCTCTCTCTCTCTCTCTCTCTCTCTTTCTCCTCCCTCTCTGTCTCTCTGGTCTCTCTGTACGTGTGTGTCTCTCTGTCTGTCTCTATCTGAGTATGTCTCTTGTCTCTCTGTCTCTGTCTCTCTCCTTTCTCTTTCTTTGTTTGTCTGTCTCTCTACCTCCCCCACCCCGATTTTTCAAAACTCAGAAGATCACAGCCTCCAGTTCTTCCACTTTAAACTAAGAAACAAAAACCAAAACGAAAGATCAGGGCCTGTTTTCATAAGGCCACATATTGGCCTCAGAGAGAGGCCCAAGGCCTTTCTTCTTACAGCATCCTCTCACTAGACAGGAGTCAAACCAAGAGCAGAGGTCCACCAGGAATGAGAGGTAAAGTCTTTTGAAGGCACCCCCCACTCCTTTCTGGTTCCTTAGGTGCAGTCAATCAAAGAGACTGCCATTCACCAGGTGGCTAGCAGACCAGAACCAGTTGCGAATTGTTTATGCTTGTGCCAAAATCTCTCCAAAGCACTTCCATCACACATCTCGACTCTCCCCAGAAGCTTGCTCCCCAAACTCTTCCCACTTGGGGAATTACATCAGTTAAGCACGTTTAATGCACTATGCATATGTGATAGCCACCCTCTTACATAAGCATACAAAATATAGAATAAATCCAAAGTAATCTCCAAGGGAAAGGCGAGGGAGACTTGGACTAGATGAGAGGCAACAAACAAAGCAAGCCATGTGCCCCAACACTCCCCAGTGCAGCCCAAACCAGATTAAATTGGGAAATATTTAACAAAATCAACTAAATGCAATAGAACATAGACAATGTTAATATGTGGTTTTCTAAGTCACTACATAATCCACAGGGATCCCTATGTTTGGACTAGTGGCTCCAGTTTCTGTTTGCACTTGACACCAGAGATTAGATCATTCCCAAGGTCATGACCAGCTCTAAAGGGACATTCCTGTGACCCTATGAAGTCACTTGCCTTCTTTGGGACCCAGTTTCTTTTTCTGCAAAATGAGAACATCGATCCCACTTTTTTGCTCCTAGCATGGTATTATATCTTGCTTTGAGGAATCCCAGCACATCACAGAAGAGTTAGGAATACTGACTGATCAGTGTAAATTACACACAATTTGGAGCATGCTCTGCAGAAATGTGCCCCTGTAAACTCTTGGAGAACCACTGCCCTCTATGTTCTCTAAGCATCCTTCTAGTGCCAAAATCTTATGATCTCCAGTAACGGAAACATGGCATCTGAGGATCATAGAACCTCTCAGGCGCAAATGACTTGGGCTCAAAGGGTCACAGCTTTAGAACAGGAAGGAAACTCAATCCTCCTCGATTTAGAGATGGGGAAACTGAGGACTAAGGAGACTAAGTGATTTGCTCAAGGTGACTCACAGTTAATAAGCAGGGTTAAGGAGCCATCTAATCCAACCCATCTGTATTTTACCAAGAATCCCTTCTACAATCTATCAAATGGTCATCTAACTTTCTCTTAAAGATTTGTAAGAATGGGGAATAACTCCATGTTTTTATTATCTCTAAACATTAGGAGTAGAATCATAGCATCATAGAATGAAAACAGTTTTCCTTCCATTCAGCCTATATCTGTCTCTTTGTATCTTCTACCAATGTCCCTAGCTCTTCTCCCAAGTCAAATAAAGTTAACCTCTCTTCCATAAGACAGACCCTTCTAATATCTGAAGACAAAGATCATATCATCTCGAGTCTTGCCTTCTCCAGACTAAATATCCCTGGTTCCTTCAAATAATCCTCATATGCCTGGACTCAAGGTCCTTTATTGTTCTGGTCACCCTCCTTTGGCCTCTCTCCAGTTTATCAACACCCTTTCTAAAACATGGTGCCCAGAGCCAAACATCACAGTACAGAGGACAGCTCAGAAATGGGCCCAGCCTTCTGGGTCAACATCATCCAACCCCCTGCCATCGGTGGGCATCTCCTCACCCACCTCCTAGACAAATAGCTAGCCTCTGCTCAGCTGTCTCTAGTGATCAGGAAGTTATTAACTCTTTGAACACCTATTCCATTATTAAGACACTCTGATGGTCAGAACATAGCCTCATCAACTTTCTCCCCCAACTCACTTTTGTTTCTGACTTTACTATTTCTGTCTCTAGCACCATGATTCACCTCTTCTTTCCTATTGGTAAATCTGAGGGTTCTCTCTGACTTTTCTCCTCTCTCACCTTGCATATCCATTCAGGTACTATATCTTATGGGTTCCAGTTCTTTGACAAGTCTGATACAATCTAACCGAATAAGTATTTATTAATCATCAGCCATGTATCAGAAAGGTAGTGCCATAGCAGATAGAGAGCTGACCTCAAAGTCAGGAAAACTTGGGTTCAAATCTCACCACCTCCCAAATATTCTGGCTACATGACCCTGACAAGTCACTTAATCTCTCCAGACCCTGGACAATTGTAAGTCTTTAACTTGTAGCCTAGGGTTCAAGATCTACCTCTGACACTACTTGAATGGGGTCTATCACCTCCAGAAGCAAATACAAAATTCTATTTCGTGTTCAAAGTCCTTCCCTACCTCGTCTTGATATTCAATTCAATAAACATGTATGAAACGTCTACTATGTGCCAAGCACTGGACTCCAGAAAGAACAGAAAGGTGTCAAGGATGGCATCCCCCCTTCCCAAGGTATTGGCCTTTCCTGTTTAACCCACCTGCCTGGATGGGGTCCCTCAGTAAGATGGGAGAGAAGGCTAGACAGGCAAGATCTCTCTCTATGCTGCCCCACTGCTTCCACCTCTCAGCCTTGGCAGGGAGGGCAAGGGCTGAGTCCCTTGCCCACACTAGGAGGTACCGCCTGGGCCCACACCCTTCAGAGCCTGCCCACCTGCCAACCAGTCAGGCCTCCTCAGGGATTAGAGCAGATAATGCCCCTTGTAAGAACAAGGGATTGTTGGGCCCAGGGAGGAGGAGGGTGGGGGACAGGGGGCCAGTTTGGATTTCTCCTGAAGGTGAAAGCTGAGACCCTTGTAATGGCCCCCCCCTCCCCTCTAGGCAGGCACTAATCCCAGCAATTCTCAATGAAGACCCAATGACACAGGCTGGTCATGCAATGGAGGAGATTCCAGTGATTAATTAATTCAGGATTTACAAAAAGGCAGGAGGCCACCCCTCCCCCAGAGGGCAGGAACCTGAGCAGGGCTCCTGGATTCCTGGTGAAGACCACCCCCTCCTCAGCACATTAAGGCAGGTGACATTTTAGGTCCATGGAAAGGAAGGGAGAGGGTCAGCGCTCATCCCCAGGTACCTCCAGGATACCCCAGAAATATGCCCCTATGTCCCATTAAGGCAGGTGACATTTGGGGTCCAAGGAGGGGAAGGGAGAGGGGTAGAGCTCATCCCCCAGGTGCCTCCAGAATACACCAGAAATATGCCCCTATGTCTCTGTCTGATATTAAACCCAAACAGACAGTTAGCCTTTAAAATGAGGCTTCAGAGGTACCTGACAGGTCCTGCCCCAAGATAGCTGCCACACACAGGTGTGGCCAAAGACCTGAGATACAGCTGTTAGAGAAGCCAAGTGCCCTCTGAGTCAGGAAGATATGGATTCAGATCCCTCCTCTGATACTTACTAGCTATGTGCTGCTGAGAAAATCCCTTGACTGTTCTGTGACTCAGTTTCCCCTTCTGTAAAGTGAGAAGATCCAACCAAATGGCCTCCAAGATCCTTCCCAGCTCTAGTTCTGTGATCCTACAAGTGCCTGACTTGGAATGAAGAGGGCTATGTTTAATTCAAACTTATAACAACCATGTGACTGCAGACAAGTCCCAAAATATCTCTGTGACTCAATTTCCTCATCTGTTAAATGAGGGGGTAGAACTTGATTGCCTCTAAGGCCCTTTCCAGCTTTAAATCTATGATGCTAGGAGCTTGCAAGCTGGAGTGAAGACAGGCTTTTGTCTAGCCTCATCCCAGTCCTGTGACCACAGATCAGTCATTTTATCTTCCTTTGACTCAACGGCCCCATGGGCAAGATGTGGACAGTAATAACCAGAACATCAACTCACAGGCTCTTGGTGAGGCACGAGGGAGACCACAGCAGGCAAAGTGCTGTGCAAAACTGTGCAAACACACGTAAATGTTGACTAGGGGAATAGTATGTCACTGTGGATGGAGAGCCAGTCTTGGAATTGGGAAGGTCCTGCCTCTGACCCATAACAAGTGACCTTGGGGCGGCTAAGTGGTGTAGTGAACAGAGCCCCAACCCTGGAGTCAGAAGGACCTGAGTTCAAATATGACCTCGGACACTTAACACTTTCTAGCTGTGTGACCTTGGGCAATTCACTTAACACCAATTGCCCTGCCTTCCCCCCTCCAAAAATGAAAAAAAACTTGATCTTAAAGAGTGACCCAAGCCACTTTCTCCAACAAAAATTATCAATGAATTATGAATCTGTATCAGATGAGAAAATTTCAATATGGGGAGTTTCTTACACACAAGGGTGTATTGGTAAAAAAAAAAAAAAAACTGCTTCCCAGCTGGACCTCCTTAGAGGAAACTGTATATATATAGGGCACACTTTTAAGTTTGATATTCATTGTTAACAGTTTCTCTATCATTTTCTTGAGTCAAGTTAATCAACAAAATAGTGTATCAAGCTCTGATTTGTGGCATCTGCTGATTTCCAAGGCGCAGATACTCATAATGAAAATTTAACAATCAGCTTTAGTTGGTTCAAACTATCTCCGGCACACGCCTGCACACGTAAGAAATCGTTCTTGTTGCTCAGTCATTTTTTCTGTCATTTTCAACTCTTTATGGCCTCATCAGGGGCTTTCCTGGTAAAGATAATGGAGCAGTTTGCCATTTCCTTCTCCAAGTTATTTTACAGAGAAGGAAACCAAGACAAACAGCATTAAGACTTGCCTAGAGTCCCAAAGCTAGTAAGCGTATGAGATCGGATTCGAACTCAGGTCTTCCTGACTCCGGGCACAGCGTTCTATCCACTGTATCATCTAACTGCACTATGAATCCTTCTAAAAAAAATTATCAGACATTTTTACTTACCTCTCTTTGAAAATGTTAATTGAAAGATTTACACTTGAAAATGTAAATCTGAATGTAAAAGATTCTAGCAGGTCACAGCCAGTGGAGACCTTAGAATCTGGAATCTCGCAGACCGCTGCCCCCTTTTAAGAAAGAAGTTGAGGAGCTGAAGAGTAAGAAAGGCAGGCAGCCAGGATGGTGAAGGTCTACAGACCATTCCCTTGAGGGATTAGCTGAGGAACCGGGGATGTTTATCACAGAGAAGAGAAGACTGGTGGGACGTGAGAGCTGCCCGCAAGTATTTGAAAGGCTGTCACATGGAAGAGGGATTAGGCTTGTTCCCTTTGGCCCCAGAGGGAAGAACCAGCAGCCTTGGCTGGAAGCTGCAGATCAAGGCTTGATGGAAGGAAAACCTTCTGAACAATGAGGGCGTCCAGAACTGGAAGAAGCTGCCCCAGGAGACAGGGCCTTCCCCCTCCTTGAAGGTTCGAGTGGAAAGGCCTCAGCCACTTCTTTGTCGGGCTTGGGAATGCTGCAGAGAGGAGGTAAGGGCGAGCTAGGAAGCCAGAGATGCTCCTTCCGACTCCAAGACCTTGGTGAGCATATCATGCGATCTCCTTATGTTACAAATGAAGAGACTGAGGAGGAAAGACTTGTCCAAGGGTATAAGCCATGGATACTAGAGCCAGATTCAGACCAAGATGATCTAGTTCCAAATCCTGTGTTTTGTCCACTGAGAAAGCTGAAGGGCTAAGAGGGCCCTTAGAACAGAGAATATCAGAACCCTTAGAACATAGAATGTCAGAGCTGGGAGGGGCCTTAGAACCCAGGATGTCAGAGCTGGGAGGGCCCTTAGAACCTGGACTATCAAAGCTAGAAGGGACCTTTCTAAGCTAAATTCATTCACCCTTAACAGAGAAATAAAAAGAGGAATAAAGAAGGAGAACGGTTTGCCCAAAGTTACCCTGAGAGTGTACATTTGAGGTGTGAACCAAGAACCAAGAAGAAAGGTGAAAGGGACAGACAGTTTCAGGAGAACAAGGATGAAGGAGGTCACTAAGAGGTCTATAGGAAGAGAGATGTGACCCAGGCATCAGGCATTGCTTCCACCTCCTTCTCTTCCTCCTCCTCTTCCTCCTCTTCCTTTGCCACCTCAAGCAGCCTCAGTCTAGGTCCTCTGACCTAATTGGTTCCTGTTTTTCTAATTGTCCTCCCATGAATCTTCCCATAGCTTTGCCATTTGGATGGAAGGTTAGAGGCTAAAGCTAGGAAGCAATGAAGTCAGAGAGATGACCCCAGCTCAGGTCCTAGAGGAAAGAGATTGGGGGATGCAAAGAGGATGTGCCACCACAGTGGGAAGGGGGAAGCTGAGTGGAAGCGGAGCCAGCTGTAAGGGGAAGCTAGCAGAGAAACAGAGTCTCAGATTATTCCAATTCGGGACCCAAGGAACAGTGGCCTTACATATGGCATCACGAGACATGTGCCCCCAGCTCAGACCCATCAGACCCCAGCACAAATGCTTGGGGTCCAGGCACCATGAGCCAAAACATGACGGTTCATCTGAAATGAGCCAAGATAGGGCTGGTCCTCATCAATTTCTTCCTTCTCTCCTTGCTCATTCTCCTCAAAGGGGACAGAGTCTTAAACTGAGACTCTGAAGACCTGGATTCTGAACTTAGCAGTTGCTTTCTCAAGTTCAGTTTCAAGGGAGGGTGACCTCTGATGTTTACCATTCTATGTTCTAGATCCTTCAAGATCTAACATTCTGTGTTCTCTAGGGTGCCTCCAGGCTCTGACATTCTGTGTTCTAAGACACTCCCAGCTCTCGTCTAAGCTCTTCTCTAGTTCTGATATTCTGAAATTTGAGGATTTGGTCATTCTTCTCCCTCTCCCCTTCTTTTCTGTTTCCTCCCCCCTTTTGTCTCTTCATCTCTCTTCTTTCTCCTTCTTCCCCTCCTCCTCCTCCTCTTCCTCCTCCTCTTCTTCCCTTGGCCCAAGCCAGGTTTGGTGTTGGAAGGAATGCCCCAGATTGATGCTCATGGACAGGCCAGCACAGGCTGGTTCACTCCAGGTCTGGGGCCTCCCCTGAGCCCAGCCCACACATCTGTGACCCAGCCCCAAGTTGTGTGCCAGGACTGTTCATTCCAACTGCTAACTCTGTCCCTTGAGGCCTCTCCTGGGGCACTGGGGCCGCCTGAAACTAAACCCTCGAAAAAGGGCTTCCCTACTGTCAGAATAACCTCCCAGTGCTGGCTGGGTCAAGGAGATCCTTTTGGGGGAAGAGGAGGGAAGGAATAGACTGTATGTGGCTGAGAGGGGACTTAGTGTCAGATCCCTAATTCAATTCAACAGATGTTTTCCTAAGTACTAGGTACAGTGAAAGACACTGAGTTTGAAAAGAATTCAGTGCTAGATTTGGAGTCAGGAAGACTGACCTCAAATCTGGCCTCAGACACTAAGTTGTGTGATGCTGGGCAAGTCACTTTACCCTGTTTGCCTCAGTTTCCTGGTCTGTAAAATGAGCTGGAGAAGGAAATGACAAACCACTCCAGTATGTTTACCAAGAAAACTTCAAATGGGATCATGGAGAGTTGGACACCATGAAAAAAACTGGACAACAAGAAAAGTGGGTATTGATATGATTAGGGAAGATTCCATTTAATTCAATAAACATTTATCAAAGATCTATTCCATACAAAGCATTATGGGAGATACAGAGGCAAAAATGAAATGGTCCCTGTCTTCAAAGAGCTTACACTCTTCTGAGGGAACAAAACATGTAGGCGAATAAGAAAACAGGCAGAGTAGAGCGCTAACCACTGGGGATGATCAGGGAAAGCTTCACAGAGGAGATGGCAATGAAAATAAGAAGGATTTTGTAAAATTAGAACAGAGAGGAATTGACAACTGTCTGGACAAGTTTGGGAAAGTGAGAGGAGAGAGCCAAAGATGGCTCTGAGTTTATGAACGTGGGTGACTAGAAGGGTGGAAGGATTAGAAGAATATTAGATTGGAATTCAGAAGGCCTGGGTTCAAATCCCTGCTCTGTGACCCAGAGCAAAAGTCACCTCACTCCTCTGGACCTCATTTGTTGAATGAGGGAACTGGACTCAGCAAACCCTAAAGTCCCTCCCAGGTCTCACAGACTCAATCCATCAGCAGATGTGGAGAATTGTTGGGTGGGAAAAGGTAAGGCCTGAGTTTGAGGTTGAGGGCATCTGGGAAGAGATAACTAGCAAGCACCTGGAAGGATTAGATTGCATCCATGGGGAGGGGGCATCAGAGCTGGAAAGAGCCTTGTCCCGGAGAATGTTGGAACACAGACTATTGAGTGGAAAGTTCCCCCAAAACAGAGTGGTCAGACTCCAATACAACTACATCATACAGAAGGATTCCAGTGGGAGCATATCACCTTTGAAAACCACATGTTAACATTATGTAAATTCTTTTGTATTCTTGTTTCTTTTGTTAAATATTTCCTTTTTCTGGTCAGGGAACACTCAGTGTTGCAGCCCTTGTCTTTGACACCTTTGCCCTAGAACAGTGGTTCTCAACCTTCCTAATGCCGTGACCCTTTAATACAGTTTCTCATGTTGTGGTGACCCCCAACCATAAAATTATTTTTGTTGCTACTTCATAACTGTAATTTTGCTACTGTTATGAATCGTAATGTAAATATCTGATATGCAGGATATATTTTCATTGTTACAAATTGAACATAACCCACAGGTTGAGAACCACTGACCTACAACATAGAATGTTAGAACTCTGAGCATCCAGTTCAACTCTCCCTGGCCCAATTTACAGGTGAAGGAATTAAAGCCCAGGATGGCTAGCCCAAAGTCCTACAGGAAGTCAGCAACAGAGGCTGGATTAGCATCCCTCAGCCCTTCCTGCTCCCCATTAGTCCTGATTGTCTCTGCTACCCCCAGCCTGAGTAGAGGTGGTACCACATAGACCTAGAACTAGGGGCCTTAGAGATCACATTCTTTGATTTTTTTCATATGAGCAAACTGAGACCAGAATAGTTAATGACTCCCAAAGTCACACGAGACTGGGAGTTGAACCCAGACCCTCTGACTCCAAGTTCAACACTCTCTCCATTGAGTACTCCCTCTGCTCTGAGAGAAGGCAAAAGCTCCAGCTGCTCCTCCCCAATAACTCCTCCTCCCAACACTGGTCCATCTACGTTCAGATCTGGCTCCCCCAGACTCTCTAAGCATGAGGCAGCCCTTTGGTTACCCCCTCCCAGAGCTGACCCAGGATGTAATGGAATGCTCAGTGGATAATCATAGCAACCAGCTCCTGCTCCTCCTCCCTATCCCGGGGATTCAGTGGGGAGGGGATAATCAAAGATCATGGAGGTGTTCTGGGGCCAGGACCCACCCACCCAGACGGGCAAGGGCAGGACCAACACTGGAGGCCTGGGTAGAGCTGCGTGGGGAGGGAGCCGCCCTAAACATGGGCAGTGCCTGATGGGTACTTAAATCGTAGTGGATCATCCCAGGGAAAAGGGCGTTGGTCCCTCCAAGCAATGCACCTTGAAATCTCATGGGGGCAGCCCAGGAGTGTGCTCTGCCAGCAGGGAGGTGGCCTGGTGGGGAGCATTTTCTCTTGACAGGGAAGAAAGAAGCAAAATAAACCTTGGACTAGAAGTCAAGAACCCTGGGTTCTAGTCCTCACTCTATGACGAATCCAACTGTGTGTCCCTGAGAGCTTCTCCCCCCCTTCTCTTCGTGGGCCTCAATGTTCTCATTTGTCAAATGGAGGGAGGGGGTTGGGAATAGAATGAAGGATTTTTAACTTTTTCTGTGTCGCAGATGCCTCTGACAGGATGGTGAAGTCTATGAACCCCATACCAGAATAATAGCGTTAAATGAAAATAATAATAATAAACACAGGATTACAAAGGAAATCAGTTCTATTGAAATGGAATTCTTTTTATTTTATGTATTATTCATTTTCTATATTTTTTCCAAATTGCCAAAAATGTTACTGAATTAGAAAAAAATAATAACAAACTGTTTCTTAAGGTCACAACCCCAACTTAAGAAGCCCTGGACAGGATGGACTCTAAGGGACTTTTGTCTCCGACATTTTGTGTTCTAAACAGAGTCAGCCACAGGCCTGGGATAATGGGGCTGAACGGTAGGGATATAGCTGGGGCTGTTTATACACAATGAGCTGATGGGGGAATGTAAGCTCCTTGAGGGGAGCATTTGTTTCACTTTTGTCCCTGTGTTCTCCAACACCTAGAACAGTGTTTATGGAACCTGTTGGTTGACTAGTTAACTATGTCTTGAAGAAATAGTATATTTCAAAGGTACAAATATTTTCTTACCTGGGCCAGCAATGATCTTAGGTCAAGTCCTAGTCTAAAATTCAAGGCATAGAACAATAAAATCCCAAAGCTGAAAGGGACCCTGGAGATCATCTACTCCAAAGTATACATATGTTCTAAGGTCCCTCCCATGTCTGACATCTTGTGTTCTAAGGGCCCTCCCAGCTTTAATATCCTCTGTTCTAAGGTCCCTTTCAATTCTAACATTCTGTGTTCTAAGGTGCTTTCCAGCTCTGACATTCTTTGTTCTAAGGTCCCTTTCAACTCCAACTAATTCCACATCCTAAGGTCCTTTCAAGGACCGACATTCTATGGTCTAAGCTACATTTCAGTGAAGAGTGCTTATGTTGTATGGTCCTTCCAGCACTAATATTCTATGTTCTTAAGTTTTTTCTTCCAGTTCTATCCTTCCGTAGTAATAACAATAACATTTATGTACTACTTTAATTTGCAAAGTGCTTTATAAGTATGATTTTGTTTTATTCTTACAACAACTCTGGGAGGCAGGTACTCAGTTTGCAGATGAGAAAACTGAGGCAGTCAGAGGTCAAGTGCCTTGTCTAGGGTCACATAGCTATTAGGTGTCTGAGACTGGATTTGAACTCAAGTCTTCCTGACTCCAGGCCCAACACTCTAAGTTCTAGATTCTGACATTCTGTGTGCCAAGGTCCCTTCCGACTCTTAACACCCTAGTATCCTAAAAGCTCCCACAGAGTACCAGATAATCTACCATTAGGGAGTCATAACTTTGGTTAAGCATTACCCACCCATAGACAAGTCTCTGTATGGGAGTAAAAATTCATCCAGGAAGAGCTCAAGGCCCTGAGTTTCTCAGCTGACTCCTTCTCTGCTTGAGAGATTTATTCCCATGAAGGGCCAGGGTTGAGGAAAATGAGCAAGGGTTAGGAAGTGGGGCAGAAGGTTCTGAGAAGAAGGAAGGGAGGCTGAAACACACTTCTGCTTTAGGTTGGGCTGGGCTGGGAGGGAGAGAAGGGAATGGGGAGGTATGTGTATGAGGGGGTGGGGCGGGGAGATGGAAGGAGTTCACGTGAGTCTGAAAGTTGAGGGAGCTCCTGGGGTTGCTGAGGTTTGGGATTAGGCCTCATTAAGGAATGACACGGTACGGGCTTGCCTCACCGCCATGGCATGGTGCCTGCCTGCCTGCCTCACTTGTGGCAGAGAAGGGCAGCCCTCTGTCAGCCTCCAGTTCCCTCTCTGTGGTGCAGGCCTGAGGGATGGGCTCCCTTTGACCCTCTCTGTCATGGGGTTGGCTCTGAATGTCCCTTGGCAGGAGAAGGATGTTCCAGTCTGGGCCAACAGGAGCCACTGGATATCTTGGAACGTGACCATGTGGGTCCCCATGATTGTGACTGTACTTGTAACGAATGTGTGTGAATGTGTGTCCTGTGACTGCCTTTCTACACAGATGTGACTAAACAAGAGACCATGGGTATAATGAAGGGGACACTGGACACATGAGGAAAATCTGGGGTCATACCTCATTTTGCCTTTTATTTTTCTTTTTAAATTAAAGTAGTGTGGGAAAAAGAAGATATAAATGCTTGCCAACTGAAAAATAAAAGGGCAGGGAGAAAAGGCAGCCTGAAACACCTCAAACCGTGTCAGTGCCGTGACTCTATACATGTTTTTGTCCCTCTCTGCCTCAGTCTCCTTATCTGTAAAATGAAGGAGCTAGACTTGATGGTCTCCAAGGTCCCTACAAGCTCTTAATCTATAATCCCATGAATGAAGACGTTTTCTTAGGTCAATTATGTTCTGCATCCCGTGCCGGTCAGTGTCTGTTTCATGGACCAGAACGTTTCCAGCACACAGGACCATGTGGCATCCTGTACGACTATGTGACAGCATGTTTCTGGGTCCATAGAAGACGTGCGTTCAAGGCGGCCAGATGGCACGGTGAATAGAGCACCAGCCCTGGAGTCAGGAGGACCTGAGTTCAAATCTGGCCTCAGACACTTAACACAAAACTAGCCATGTGACCTTGGGCAAGTCACTTAACCCTAATTGCCCTACCTTCCCCCCTCCAAAAAAAAAAAAAGATATGTATTCATTGAATACCATGGAAATAGATGCTTGAGGTAAAGAAACCTTTCTAGCAGCCAGGTAGGGCCATCTCCCAGGAGAATGGCTGTGTTGGAAGGTAGCTGGTACCCCCCTACAGCGTGGCTTCTAGTGAAGGCTCCTTGGGGATGGTGGAAGATCCTGAGCCAGGTAGATGGGGTCATCTCCCAAGTCTCAGTGTGGGATAGTTTGGGCAGGTGTGTGAGAGAGTGTGTGTGTGCATGTATGTCTCTCTGTGTGTCTGTGTGTGTGACCATGTGTATGTGCATGTGTGTGCATGTCTGTGTCCGTGTGTCTGTGTGTGTCTGTGTGTCTGTCTGTGAGTGTGTGTGTCTGTGTGTGCCTGTATGTTTGTGTGCATGTGTGTGTCTGTGTGTGTGCCTGCGTGTGTCTGTGTGTGAGTGTGCCTCTGTGTGTATGTGTGTGTGTGTGTGTGTGTGTGAGCATGCGCGCGCCTACACAGGACCACAAGGATCAGTCCTTTCCTATGCTTGTGCATTTGGCCTTGCTTTCTGTCTCTCTATCTGGGGCGTGTCTGTGTCTTCTCAAGGCTCACTGAATGCCTCTCTGCTCCACCAGCCCTTTTTAGCCCCTTGGTTCCTCCCTCCCCCCACCCCCTCCCACCCCCCAGGTCTCCAAGCTGTGGCGGCCTGGAATGTAAGCACCCGCTCCTCCCTGCCTCACCTCCAGCTTTCCTTAAGCCTCACTAATCTCTACCTGTCACTCAGGGCACCTGAGAGCAGGAGGAGCCTGGGCTCAGCTAGGCAAGTGAGAGAGAGATCAAGTGTCAGCCGCAGTCTATCAGCCGGAGCTCGAGTGGCATTTGTACCCTACTGGGGAGGACGGGGTGTGGACACTGCCAGGAGGAGGGCAGGGAGGAATACTGGGAGCCTGAGGATGAGGGAGGGCTGGAAGATCCTAGGATCAGAGAATGCGAACTGGGCTCTGACATTCTCAGGTCCTTTCTAGGGCAGACATTCTATGTTCTAAGGCACCTTAGAATGTCAAAGACAGAAGAGACCTTAGAACCCCAGAATGTCAGAGCCAGGAGGAAACTTAGAACACAAAATGTCAAATTGGGAAAGCCTTTGGAACAGAGAATGTCAGAGCTGGGAGGGGGAGTCCTTAGGACAAAGCATGTCAGAGCTGAAAGGGGCCTTAGAACAGAGAATGTCAGAGCTGAAACGGTCCTTAGAACCCAGGATGTCAGAGCTGGAAAGGCCCTTAGAACACAGAATGTCAGAGCTGGGACGGTCCTTAGAACCCAGGATGTCAAAGCTGGAAGGGCCCTTAGAACACAGACTGTCAGAGCTGGGAGGGCCCTTAGAACACAGACTATCAGAGCTGGGAGGGCCCTTAGAACACAGACTGTCAGAGCTGGGAGGGCCCTTAGAACACAGAATGTCAATTTGTCTGGAACTTTTTAAGACAGTTTATTATGGTCTCTTACTTTCTAGATGAGGAAACTGAGCCTCGAGAGAGAATACACCCCTTTCCTAAACCAGTGAATTCTGATCACCTAGAGGGCTCCACCCAAGCGAGCACCAGCCAGAAAGCAGCTCTTCTTTCAATGGTGACTCAGTGTCACCCATCGTCCTTCTGACTCACCCACCAATTAGAGACTTTCAGAGATGAGTCCTCTATTGCCAGAACCTGGCCCTGCAGAGCTCCCACATGGATTCTCTGGGGCATGGGGAACCTACTCAAAGGGACAGGCCACAGCCACCTGTGTAAATGCTGTATCCCTCAGGAGAACACAAGCTTCTTGCAGGCAGGGTCTGTTTTCATCTTAGTCGCTACCTGACACATAATGGGCAATGCTTGAATTTGCTCACCCTGTACCAAGTGCCTGGAAGGAGTCTCTTCTCCCCAGCCCCACCCTGACCTGTTCCAACAAACCAGCTAAAATCCTTCCTTCTGTTCAGTGCCTACTGCAGGTGCCTCCTCCTTCAGGAAGTCTTCCCTTCTGGGCAATCTCCTTCAGATGAAAGTGGCCTCTCCCTCCTAAAATTTCTCTGAAAACTGACTGAATCTCTCTTGGGCACCTTCCCCATTCTGCTTCAAAGACAGACATTTTATCATCCTTATTAGACTGCAAACCTCAGGAGGGCAGGACTAAGTCTCATCTCATCTTTTATCTCCTTAACCTAGTTTGGGGCATTGGACATAGATGGCACTTAGTAATTGCTAATTAAATTAAATTATTAACCACTTCCCAACAGCTCCTTTCCCCATCAACCCCTCTTCTTGCTCCACTTCTCTCACCCCAAAGGGGCAGCAGTGAGCCCATGACTCCCACACAGAGCACAGCCTACTCCTTAGCCGTGAACCTCTGAACAATCTCTTTCCTCTCTTTGAGTCTCAATTCCTCATCTGTTGCATGGCAAACTTAATCCTTTTGCTGCGTTCCTCTCAATCTGGCTATAAGGATGGGAGGAAAGAATGTGGGTGCTTCTTGATTGTCACCCACCCTCGAAATAGGAGTTACTCTTGGTATGTCCAGACTTTGTCTCAGACCCAGTGCCTGCTTCTTGCTGCTCCTAGGATTGGATGTTCAGGGGCAAAAGTTTTTCCTACCCAATGACGGAGTCACCATATACTCATTTCAATTCAGAGAAGGGGAATATTGGTGTGGACTGGAGCAGGGAGGGAGCCAGGGGCAGTCAGAGAAGGCGTCATGGAGTTAGTAAGATAATCTAGCCCCTTAGGATGGGTAATATTTGTCAAATATTTCATCAGTCCCATTGCAGCTTTAAAGTCCTCTTCATTGGCCCTTCCTATCATTTCACAACAGACTCATTTCCATTTCCAGGCCTCTCTGTCTTTGATCACATTTTTTATGTCACTTGTCTCACACAAGTCCTTATTGGAACTTTGCTGCTTGACATTGGCACACTCCTAAGGTGTACCAACAGTCCCCCCATGGCTGCGATTTCATCCTAGTTCTTCTGACCCCAGATCTGGCATGGTCTCTCCATCATACCACCTTGTTTCTAGGAATGAGTCCTTCTTGTTCAGGGTCAGGGCCAAAGGTCTTCTCTGGTTTCTGATTTTCAGTGAAGTTCCCAGGAGGCTCACCATTTTTCCCCCTTGCACAGATCATCCTGACAGGCCTTGTACTACTACTCCCATTCTCTTCATAACACACATTCCAGGCTTAAAGAGACTTCCCCTCACTGGGCTTTCCTGGGGGATTCCCAATCCTCCCTCCCTTTCTCCTTCCTTGTCTTCCAATTGCTTCCAGACTATTTCCCACTCAGTCCCCTTTAGGTCTTGGCAATACATCCTACAGGATGCTGGTCCTTCCAGGGGCTGCCTTGGATGAATATCTTGGACTTCTGAGGGACTGTATCCCAAGTTCAGGGACGTGTAAGAGTTGGCTATCTTCCTTGCTCTCCTAGAAATCCTGTCACCATCAGTAGGATCATGGGAGTAGCTGACAAGGCTGATGTTCCACTATATTCCTTGCAATTGAATTCAATTCAACAAGCATTTAATAAATGTGCAAGGTAATCTATTAGATGCTGGGGATACAAAGACAAAAGGAAATACAGTCCCTGTCTTTAAGGGGCTTAAAATCTACCAGTCAGATACAACATTTGCACAGACAAGAGAATTCACTATAAATTGAGTAGAGAGAAAAAAATAATCAAGGAGCCCAGGAAAGCTAAGCTTTTTAAGGAAGAAATCAAGGATTTTAAGAGGCAGAAATAAGTGAGAACAATGGGTAATCCTGCCATGTAGGACAACTTGTTCAAAAGCACAGTGGTGGAAGATGGAATGCTGAGTTTGAGGAGTAGACCAGTTTGGCTGGAATGTAGATTGTGTGAAGGAAGAATATGGTGGAAATAAGTGAGCGAGGGAGTTGGAGCCAGACTCTGAAGAGCTTCAAATGTCCTTCAAATGAGGAGTCTATATTTTCTTCTAGAGTCTCCAGACATTCATGGGCAAGTAAATGACTTGGTCCAATGGGTGCTTTAGAAAAATGATTTTAGCAGTTGTTTGAAGGATGAATTGGAGAGTGTGGGAATCTAGAGGCCAAGAGACCAATTAATTAGGAAGCGATGGAATAACCCAGCTGAAAAGTGATGAAGACCTGAACTGAGGTGGGAGCAGTGTGTTTCTACCTTCCTTCGAGGATCCAAGGCCTTCTGGACATATGGGCTCATGAGACTTATAGGAAATAGGGACCTTAATTCACCCAGCCCAACTACCTGACTTTAAAGGTGAGGAAGCTGAGGCCCAGAGAAGGTTGTCAGTCAGTGACTAAGCTACTCATCCTTCCTGAGAGTAAAAAGAAAATTCATTCTAGCATCTGAGGGAGGCTGTGAGGGTCAGTGGGTGATAGAAGCCCCAGTCATGGTCTCAGAATACTTGGGATCCTGGATCAGACATTCATTAGCCTTGAATTAGATAAATAGATAGATAGATAGATAGATAGATAGATAGATAGATAGATAGATAGACAGGCAAACAGACAGACAGATAGATAGATAGATAGATAGATAGATAGATAGATAGATAGATAGATAGATAGATAATAGATGATGGATGAGTGGATGGGTAGATGAGTAGATGGGTGGATAGATAGATGGATGGATGGATAGATGGATGGATGATGGATGGGTAGATGGGTGGATGAGCGGATGGGTGGATGGGTGGATGAGTGGATGGGTGGATAGGTGGATGAGTGGATGGATGGATGGGTGGAGAGATAGATAGATAGATAGATAGATAGATAGATAGATAGATAGATGGATGGATAGATGGATGATGGATGAATGGATGAGTGGATGGGTGGATAGATAAAGAGATAGATGGATGGATGGATGATGGATGGGTGGATGGGTGGATGGGTGGATGGGTGGATGGGTGGATGAGTGGATGGGTAGATGGGTAGATAAGTGGATGGGTGGGTGGGTAGATGAGTGGATGGATGGGTGGATAGATAGATAGATAGATAGATAGATAGATAGATAGATAGATAGACAGACAGATAGATTTTTTTTTTTACCTCTCCCGGTCTTGGTTTCCTTATCTGTAAAGTGAGGATAATGCATTACCCTTGTATTATGTAATTCACAGTTATTCCATTGAAAATGTTTTGCAAAGCATGGGTTATGATAGAATGAGAAATGCTATTATATATGTGTTCTCCCACCCCAAGGGACATTTACATTTCAGAGGAACAACCTGAGGTGGGGAAAGAAGCTAACCCAGAGCAATGCCTCTCTGAAGGGAGAACGTCAGGAATTACAGGGAATGGGGGCAGGGGGTGAACACTCTCCAGGATCACTCAAATCCTACCACACAATGAACTCCTCATCTGGAGTAAGTCACTTTGTCTCCGTAAAATGAAAAGATTGGATTACATGATCTAACCAGTGCCTCCCTAGTTCTGTGTTTCACAGCCCCTGCCCTCCCCCAGCTCTGATATTCTGTGTTCTCATATTCTAGTTCTAAGTTTCTTCTCACATCCTCTGCTCATTCCATGGTCATATATGTAATCTGAATGTATATTGAGCTGGCATTTTCCCCTTCATATGCTCTGAACTACCTAGATTTACAAAGCTATTCACTAATATGAATTAGAGGGAGGCTGTGTGTGTGTGTGTGTGTGTGTGTGTGTGTGTTTAACTTAGGAAAGAGATCAGCCCACTTAAGGACCTCAGCAAGCACAGAAATCATCTGTTTGTGTGCCAGTTGACAGCGTTAACCACTAGTGAAGCTGCCTTTTTCATTTAAGCAGGGCCTTCAGAAGGAAGGGCTTTTCCTGAGCAGTCATTGGGAGTCCTGAGCTTGCCCCCAGACCATATTGACTTTCCCTCTGATAAACCCTGACGAAGAATAAGAGAGTGCAATGGTAAGCTCACTCACCTCCATACACCAAGCAAGTTCAGGAGCAACAAAGAGACAGGGTATGTACGAGGAAGGGCACTAGGGCTGGCCTAAATTTGCTGCTCCGCGCAGTCATTGACTTAGCAGCAACAGGTTCCCCTAGTCCTTAGATAAGACAGCAGAGAACCTCAGGAAGAGTCAAGTTCAAATCCTGCCTCAGATATTTACTAGCTTTGCCAGCCCTGCATACTTAACCCCGCTGTGCCTCAGTTTCCTCATCTTAAAAATGACATAGTTGGACTTTAAGATCCCTTTTACCTTCAAGTCTATGATCTTACAGTGTTTCCTGTATCTGATTTTCACCTCTGTTGTATGGATCTGGTTCTGCCTCATCCAATTGGCACTGACTGGGTATGTAGAGAGGCAAGGGAAAGAAGGAAGCTAATTATTTTGGAAAAATATATCTGGGAATGAGTAAAAAAAATGTTCTTGAACCTTTGGAAGAGGGTGGGTGGTTAGTGATATAGCAATAGATCTAATTACACTTGACCATTGAGTAGAGTAATTCTCTCTCTCATCTCTCTCTCTGTCTCTGTCTCTCTGCCTCTGTCGCTCTCTCTGTCTCTGTCTCTGTCTCTCTCTCCTCTCTCTGTCTCTCTCTGTCTGTCTGTCTGTCTGTCTCTCTCTCCTCTGTCTCTGTCTCTGTCTCTATCTCTCTCTCCTCTCTCTCTGTCTCTGTCTCTGTCTCTCTGTCTCTCCTCTCTCTCTCTCTCTCTGTCTCTGTCTCTGTCTCTGTGAGCCTCTCTGTCTCTCTCTCCTCTCTCTCTCTCTCTGTCTCTGTCTGTGTGTGTGTGTGTGTGTATGTCTCTCTCATACTCTGTCTCTCTCTCTCTCTCTCTCTCTCTCTCTCTCTCTCTCTCTCTCTCTCTCTTCTGTCTGTCTGTCTCCAAAACTGAGGCTCCTATGAGGATAATGGAATGCCATATCTGTAAGGGACCTTAGAACAGAGAACATCAACGCTGCTAGAGAACTTGGAACCTAGAATAGGAAAGTTGGAATGAACCTCAGAATAGAGAATATCAGACAAGGCAGGGATATTAGAATAAAGAATGTTAGCACTGCAATGGATTGTTATTATTTTTATTATTATTATACTATATCATATATTATAATTATTAATAATAGCTATGCTTTAAGGTTCACAAATAATTTTACACACATTATCTCACGTGACCCTCACAAAAGTATCATGAAGTAGATAACATCATCTCCATTTTTCAGATTAGGAAAAGTGAGGATCTATGTCAGAATATAGAAGATTAGAGTTTGAAACAGGACTGAGTTAAAGTAATTTTAAATACTAGGAATTGCAGTCCTGTTGTTAGATGCATTTTTAACCTATGACTTTATTCTTCATCTGTCTTCTCTCATGAATGCAGCCTCATGAGTTTGAAAGGCTGGAACTCCTGGCTCCCTCATTCAGAGTTCTCTGGGACAGAATTTCTCTATCAGCACCAGCAAGAAGAGGAGCCCAACCCCTGTTTATTTGTCCTTCATTCTCAAAGAGGATCATGACATCAGGAAGATGGTGCCATGACATGCAAGGGAACTAGATTTAAATGAGGGAAGGCTGTGCAAAGTCACCAGCCTCACTTTCTCCTCCAGAACCATCTAGGTCTGGTGGCCAGATATCAATCAGGACAATTGGAGATGGCCCGGGATATAATGGCATGGCTTACCAGAAAACATGGGCCTGATGGGAATTATTTAGACAGTGCAGAGCCAAGGTGAAATGTAGAATACCTATCCAGTGGTCCAGTAGATTGTTTCATTCAAGTCTCAGTATCCTGAGAGAATATAACAGTAGTTATGATACTATTACTCTTTGTTTAAAGTTTTCTGTCATTGTATACTTATGAGTCTTGTTTGCAGGAAATACATAACCATTCTACACCAGAGCTACATGGTATAATGAGTACCTTTCTACTCCCCCTCCCCTTTTTAAGGAGACCCTAGGCAAGAACCAGACTTAAGTTTAAATAATTCTCCCTGGGGCTCCAGGGTGAAAGCATAAAGAATCAGAGGCAAGAACAATAGAAGAGCCTGACCCCTCTCTTTAGCAGAACTGAAACCAGTCTACAACCTTTTGAGTCTAGAACTGAGATCCCTTTCCCTCCTTCTTGGGGGGAGGGGGTTCTGTGAAGTCAAAACTATTTTTCATATAATACTAAGAAGTTTTCATTTAATGTAGAAAGTATCAATATATATTGATATATTGATATACAAATGGAAGCTTTTATGGGGTCCTCAATAATTTTTAAGATTTAAAGGAGTCCTGAGATCAAGAATTTTGAAAACTACTGATTTAGAACATAAAATATCAGAAGCAGAAGAAGTCTAAGAACACAGAAGAAGTCTAAGAACAGTCAGAACCAAAAGGCCCTTAGAACAGAGAATGCCCTTAGAAGTGGGAGGGAGTCTTAAAACATAGAATGTCAGCACAAGGAGGATCCTTAGAATCCAGAATGTCAAAGCTGGGAGGAGTCTTAGAACACAGACAGTCAGAACTAGGAGGGCCTTAGAACGTAGGATGTCAGAGCTAGGAGGGCTCTTAGAACACAGATTGCCAGAGGTGGGAGGGGTCTTAGAACATGGAATGTCAGCACTAGGAGGACCCTTAGAACCTAGAATATCAGAAATTGGAGGAGCCTTAGAACAGAGACTGTCAGAGCTGGGGGGGGGGGGC